>CM029014.1:72283810-72796151 GCA_016801055.1 Panax notoginseng | reverse complement strand
ATCCAAACAGTTTCCTTTGCAGCTTCACTTGCAGCTATGTACTCTACCTCTGTCACTGAATTAGCAACGGTTTGCTGTTTAGAACTCTTCCAACTCACTGCGCTACCGTTTAAGGTAAACACATACCCCAAAATGGATTTACTGTCATCTTGATCTGTTTGAAAACTTGATTCTGTAAAGCCCTCTATTTTCAATTCAGACTCATCGTAGACAACAAACACATCCTTAGTTTTTCTTAAGTACTGTAGAATATTTTTCACTACCTTCCAGTGTTCTTCTCCTAGATTCGACTGATATCTGCTTGTTACACTAAGTGCATAAGTGACATCCGGTCTAGTACATATCATACCGTACATGATAGATCCTATTACTGAAGTATAATGAATCTTACTCATAACGGTCTCTCTCCTCAGGTGTCTTTGGGGCATGTTTCTTGGAGATATATATTCTATGGCTCATCCGCATGAGACCTCTTTTAGAATCTTCCGTGCTAAACTTCTTTAGCATCGAGTCAATGTACATTCCTTGGGACAAGCCAAGCATCCTTTTAGATCAATCTTTATAAATATCTTTATCCCCAATATATAGGATGCTTCTCTCCAAGTCCTTCATGGAGAAGTGTTTAGATAACCATATTTTAATTGATTGTAGCATAGGAATATCATTCTCTATCAGTAATATATCATCAACATATAATACAAGGAATAAAACAGTGCTCCCACTAACCTTTTTGTACACATGTTCATCCTCATTTTGATAAAATCAAAACCTCTTGATTGTCTTATCAAAACGGATGGTCTCCACCTACGAGAAGCTGTGCTTTAATATCCATAAATGGATCGTTGTAGCTTACAGACTTGATTTGTTCCAACCTTTGAAAATAAATCCCTCTGCTGTGTCATATACACATCCTCCTCAAGTTTCCCATTGAAGAAGGTCGTTTTCACGTCCATCTGCCATATTTCATAGTCATGGTAAGCTGCAATTGCAAGAAAAATCCGAATGGACTTGAGCATTGCTACTGGTGAGAAGGTTTTGTCATAGTCAACTCCTTGTCTTTGTTTGAAACCTTTTGCCACCAGTCGGGCCTTATACCTTGCCATATGCTCCAGTCTTTCTTTTAAAGACCCATTTACACCCAATAGACTTAATGCCTTCAGGTGGTGAAACCAAAGTTCATACTTAGTTTTCGTACATGAAGTCCATTTCAGATTTCATGGCTTTTTGCCACTTCTCCGAGTCATTACTACTCATAGCCTGTTCGTAATTCAATGGATCATCATCATCTATGATGCGTTACTCATTGTCATCTTTTATGACAAATCCATACATATCAGGTATCTTCGGTACTCTTCCAGATTTACGAATAGGGTATTGTATAGAAGGTATCTCTACTTGGACAGGTTCATCCATTTGATCTGTAGTGGTTTGTGGTTCTTGAATTTCTTCAAGATCTATTTTCCTCCCACTGGCCCCTTCAAGGATAAACTCCTTTTCTAAGAAGGCAGCATGTTTGGCAACAAACACCTTTTGTTCAGTAGGATTGTAGAAATAATATCCTAAACTTTCTTTATGATATCCCACAAAGTACACTTATCAGATCTTGTCCCAAGCTTATCATTCTGAAACCTTTTCACATAACCTGGACATCCCCAAATCTTAATATGCTTAAGACTAGGTTTCCTCCCTATCCACATCTCATATGGAGTCTTAGGGACGAATTTTGAGGGAACCTTATTTAGTAGATATGTAGTCGTTTCTAGGGCATATCCCTATAATGACACTGGAAGATCAATAAAACTCCTCATGGAATGAACCATGTCCAAAAGTGTTCGATTTCTCCTTTCAGATACACCATTCACAGTGGCGTCCATGGTGGAGTCCATTATGAGATTATACCATTTTCTTTGAGACAATTGAGAAACTCACTGCTTAAGTATTCACCTCCTCGATCTGATCAAAGAATCTTAATACTCTTGTCAATTTGCTTCTCTACTTCACTTCTGAACTCTTTGAACTTTTCAAATGATTCAGATTTTTATTTCTTAAATACACATATCCAAATCTTGAATAATCATCAGTGAATGTAAAAAAAAATTAGAATACCCTCCTCGTGCATTCGTTGTCATAGGTCCACATACATCTATGTGAACCAACGCTAATAACTCTATAACTCTGTCTCCTTTTCCATTAAAAGGAGATTTAGTCATTTTACCGAAGAGACAAGATTCACAAGTTGGATATGATTCATAATCAGATAGCTCTAAGAGCCCATCTTTATACAACTTGGATAATCATGTTTCATTAATATGATCGAGTCTACAGTGCCAAATGAATGTATAATTTACATCATCTCTTTTTTTCTTTTCTTAGTTTGTTTAATTTGAAGTATATTTTCATGCAAGTCAAGAATGTAAAGTCCATTTCATAAATTACCAACACCATATAAAATATTATTATAATAAATAGAACAACTATTGTTCTTTATTATAATGTCAAAACCATCCATATCCAATATAGATATTAAAATAATGTTTCTAATAAGTGACGAAACAAAATAACAATTATTTAAACTAATGGACTTGCCCGTAGACAGTGCTAAACAATAAGTCCCTACAGCTGATGCAACAACCTTTGCTCTATTTTCCACTCATAGGACGACCTCATCCTTGCTTAGCTTTCTACTTTTGACCAGTCCCTGCATATTATTACACATGTGAGAACCACAGCTGGTATGCAATACCCAAGTAGAAGATTGACTTTTAGAAAAATTAATTTCAATCTTAAATAAACCTTGATTAGGATTCGAAGCTTCTCCAAGCTTTTTCTGCTTTTGCTCTGCATGATAATCCTTGTAGTTCCTCTTCCAGTGACCGGGTTATTGCATTGGAAGTAAATCCCTTGCTAGCTGGATCAGGTTTCTTTTGATCCTTCATTTTTGCCTTACCTTTAGCCTTCTTGGGTTTCTTCTTTTGAGAAGATATCTTGGGTCTCTTCCTTTTCTTGGAAGAATCATCCACCATTAAGACATGATCCTTCTTGGATGGGAAGTGACCTTCAGCAGTTTTCTACATGTTAAGTAATTCAGGCAAGCTAACATCTAACCTATTCATGTAAAAATTCATAACAAATTGTGAGAAGGTGTCCGGGAGTGACTGCAAGACTAAATCTTGACTCAACTCTCCATCCATGATGAACCCAAGTTGTCTAAGACGTTCAATCAGATTGATCATCTTTAAGACATGAGTCTCAATAATAGTACCCTCGGTCATCCGAGATCGGAAGAGCTTCTTAGATATTTCATATCTAGCAGCTCTACTTTGTTCACCATACAGCTCTTGCAGGTGTAGTAGCATAGTAGGAGCATCCATGGTTTCGTAGTGACACTGAAACTCGTTACTCATGGATGCGAGCATGATGCATTGAGCCATAAATGCATCATCTTGTCACTGTTTAAAAGTAGTAATCTCTTCCTTGAAGGCTGTCTCTGCAACTTTTGCAGGTACAAACGAATTTAGGGCATAAGAAATCTTTTCAACAGTGAGAACAATTCTCAGATTCCTTAACTAGTCCGTGTAATTCGGTCTGGTCAATTTGTTAGCATCAAGTATGCTACGTAGTGAAATTAGTGAATGTGACATTTTTTCAAAATTCTGCATGTAAAAAGACAATATTTTAGCAAATATTTATTTATTAATTTATTTTACCAAAATAAATTAGGTCTTATTTTATATTGGTATCTCCCACTATTTTCTTCAAACTGTATTACCCTCATCAATATAGTTTGGCAATATTTTGATACCATTAAACCGTTACAATACCCGATGATAAAAGTATTGTAATACGCGTTGTTGCACAGTAGCACACGGTATTGCACAGTATCTCTGATTATTAATGTTTACGTAAGAAGTCACTCAGTTTTATCCAATAATTATCACAGTAGTTGCTGCATAGTATCTCATATTATTGATTCTATTATTGTCACAGTATCATCTGCATAATATTTTATATTATTAAATCAATAATTGAGACGACATAGTTATTCATATTATTAATTGTATTATTAACAATGTCTAAAAAGTTCTATCAAGGAAAGGGGTTAGGATATTTAATTGCGCGCCAATAAGGAGAATTCCTTATCGGAAAGCCCCCTCTTTTTTGGAAACGATCTGGTTGTCAATATTATGAATTATAATATTAATGATGAATAATTATTGATAAAAATATTTCCATTAATTATATTGGGAATTTTAATGTTAGTGGAAATCGACATTTATTTCGATAATAGTTAATTTTTGGATGTTAAATTGACCAAACGAATAATTAATCGGATAAATGAGCAATTAATTGCTATTGGTTCACATGCAAGGAACTATTGGTTCACATGCAATGAATTATTGGTTCACGTGCAAGGAATTATTGGTTCACATGCAAGTACTATTAGGGGAGTTTATGCAAGATTGATAATACTTAAAAGACTAAACTAAAAATGGAGGCAAAGATGAAGGTACTAAAGTATAATTAATCTTGTAATTTTCCACCTTTTTCTAGCCTATAAATACTCCTCCATCCATTCATTATTTCCTACCATTTTTGAAGAGTGAAGTTATAATCACAAGTTATAGTGGAATAAACTATAAAGAGAGAAATAAGAAGAGTATTATGCTGCTACACTATTACAATATCCAATCTCCTACTAAGGTAAGGGATATTATTTTTCGTATTCGTAAGGGATATTATTTTTTGTATTCGGTATTATTTCTTTCGTATTCTTAAAGGATGTTATTTTCTTTATACTCATAAGGGTTGTCATTTTATTCCTTATTAATCTGTGGGTATAACATGTCTACGCGAATTACTGCATGCCTGGTGAATAACCCTTCGTATTCATTCTTTATTAATCTGTGGAAAAAATCTATCTAAGCGGATTACCGCATGCCTGGTGAATCACCTTTCGTATTCATTCCTTATTAATATGTGGGAATAACCTGTCTACGCGGACTATCGCATGCCTGATGAATAACCTTTCGTATTCATATATTCATATTCATTCCCTACTAATATGTGGGAATAACCTGTCTACGCGGACTACTGCATGCCTAGTGAATTTCCTTTCGTATTCATTCTTTATTAAGTTGTGGGAATAACCTGTCTACGCGGACTACTGCATGCCTAGTGAATTTCCTTTCGTATTCATTCTTTATTAAGTTGTGGAAATAACCTGTCTACGCGGACTACCACATGCCTGATAAAAATTCATGTGCAGTTTCTTGTATTATTTCATTTCATATTCCTAAATCTAAACTTACTATTGCTTCTATAATTCTTGAAATGATAAGAAATTCATTTATATTTATGTTTCATCTAATATCATTTCACTGGAATATTGGTCTGAACTCTCTTATTAAAATTTTAATCTTTTCATGTCGGGGTACTATTCATTCGGGGTACTATTCATATAGTACTATTCATACGATACTATTCATGAGTACTATTCACAACAGAATTTAATTTTCTTTTTTGTCCAAATTATTTATGATACATGAATATCATTCTTGAATTTTACTCCACAATTAATTATCATGTTGACAATTTGGACATTCTTGAACTCTGAATAAATTGAATTATAAATCTCTAATATTTATCCTTGATCTCACTTGATTGGTTCCTTATATCATTAACATCATCATGCTTACATTATGCTGAAAGTCATCTTTGACCTGTAGTGCATAGAAAGACTGTTGATTGGTATGATTATGACCAGAAATTGTGTATTGGTATAATCATGATCTGTAATGTTACACATAAATAATGTGGTGAAAGTCCTCTTTGGCCCGTAATGCATAGATGGACAGTTGTTTGGCATGATCATGACCACTGGTGATACAAACAAATATCCTTGACATGTAGTGCATGGATAATTTGTTGATTTGAAATATTTATTGATTGGTGTTACATGGATAAAATATTGATGATGGACTTTTAAATCATAGAATATAGTAGACATCATGCTCTACTTGACTCTTCTAATGGATTGCTATTTTCGTTGCAGTTATTGATCTAAAACTTGCTGTCTATTGTATTCTATCGGATTTTTCACTGTTGAGGACTAAAGATAATTTGTTCTTCATTATCTTAGTCATAATATTCTTTACTGGGCTAGTTCAGTGCCCTTTTTCCTTTTGGTTCCATTGTTCTTCTCA
The DNA here is from genome assembly GCA_016801055.1 of Panax notoginseng. Taxonomy (NCBI): domain Eukaryota; kingdom Viridiplantae; phylum Streptophyta; class Magnoliopsida; order Apiales; family Araliaceae; genus Panax; species Panax notoginseng. The sequence goes on along the minus strand of CM029014.1, from coordinate 72,789,948 downwards.
GGAGGCGAGAATGTAGCTGGGACTAGTCGGGGAGTGGAGTAATGGTCCAAGATGATAGTAGTCCTCACTATTTTATAAAATAGTGTGACAATAATTGTAATGAGGACTTTATTTGAGTTTGAATATTGTCTACAAGATAATATTTGTATTGAAACTCCCACCTTATGTGTTGTCGTATTTTGCACGACAGTTGAATAAATGAAGTTTGTATTTGAATTCTGTACCATATATTTGGTGACTTAGAATGGGTTGTGTGGACCTATTTTGGGGGCGTCACAATTATGACAAGGAATTATGTATTTGTATAATCATGACCTTTAATGTTACAAATAAAGATTTATGGTGAAAGACCTCTTTGGCCCTTAGTGCATAAATGGACAGGTGTTTGGCATGCTCATGACCAATGGTGATACAAATGAATATATTTGGCCTGTAGTGCAAAGATAAATTGTTGATTTGAAATAATTATTGATTGGTGTTACAGAGATAAAATATTGATGATGAACTTTTAAATCATAGAAGATAATAGACATCATGCTTTACTTGACTCTTCTAATAGATTGTTATTTCTGCTGCATTTGTTGATCTAAAACTTAGTTGACTCTTCTAATGGATAGTTATTTCCGCTGCAGTTGTTGATATAAAATTTATTTTCTACTATATTTTATCTGATTTATTATTGTTACAGGCTAAAGATAATTTATTCTCTATTATCTTAGTCATAATAATTTTTATTGGGCTAGTTGAGCTCACCATTTTCTTCCATTGTTCTATTTAGGAAATGAGAATATAGCCGGGACTAGTCGGTGAATGGAGTGGTGGTCCGAGATAGTCTATAGCAGCTTTCATGATAATGTGACAATAATTGTAATAAAAACTTAATTTGAGTTTGGACATTGTCGTATTATGTACGGTGGAATATTTGTATCCAAACTCATAGTATGTGTGGTCGTATTTTGAACGACAGTTTAATAGTTGTAAATATGGAAGTTTATATTTGAATTTTGTAGTATGTATTTGACGACTCAAAATAGACTGTGTGAACCAAATTTTTGGGGGCGTCACACACTACTACTACTATCATCAAATTAAGAATTACAAATCAATTAAAAAATAAAAAAATTATATTTAAATGAAATAAAAACATGATCAGAACAGTCTAAGAATAAGGGGGAAAATATAAAGTAGAATTAAAATTCTCAATAAAAAAAATAAAAGTGAAAAATTGCGTGTGAATGAAAAAGATATTTGCCTCCTTAATAGAAGGTGCAGGGTGAAGTGCCAATTTGTTGTCACCCTTAATTTTTGTACAATTTTTTTGTAAATCCTAAACATATCATCTAAAAGCAAAATTATCAAGATTTTTTATATTAATAAAAAAAACTAAGGTCAAAATGCTTATATAAGGAAAATATATGGTACCCAATTAATTAGCAAAAAATATGTCACTTTCTGACAAGGTTTATATAATGCATGAACTTACCAAAAACAAAGCTTTGATGTTAATAAAGTGCCAACCACGCAATTTTGGTTATAAAAACAAGAGTATCAACAAGAAAAGAACAGCCTTATATTCTTAATACTTTCTTCTATTCATTGCTTTCTCCTTGGCTCTTTGTCCCTCTCTACTCAAAGTTTAATTTCATATTTTTAGCCATTTGATCCATCTCTTCCCCTCTGTGAGTCCACGAAAATGGTGATTTTCCGAGATTCCTCACGGATAATTAATGGCGCAATTTTTTTCTGTTTCATGTTTATATTAACCAGCAACGGGGCGGATATTTTCCTGGAATGGCACGTTGAAATCAACACGACCATTAAACCCGTGTCAACTGATCAGGCGGTATGAAGTTGAATTTATTATAGTTGTGTTTACTTTGATTAATTTTATATATATATATATATATATATATATATATATATATATATATATATATATATATATATATATATGCGTGTGTGTGTGGTGTGTGTGTGTGTAACTTTATTTCATTAAATCTTTGGATGAAAATAAATTGTTTTAATTTCTTGTTTTGGGTTTTTGTGTTTTAGGTTATTACCATCAATGGGTTATTTCCTGGACCTCTTATTAATGCCACAACTAATGATAATGTTCACATCAATGTGTTCAATGATATGGATGAGCCTCTATTGATGACATGGTGAATCTCTCTCACACGCATATTTTCAAGAACAATTTTTTTTTAATCCTCGATCATTTGAGTAAAATAATTAATTATTTGTACTGTTATTGTGTTTACTCGACTGTATTTGGAATGATTTTAGTCCAAAGACCTCATGAGTACCTTGTTAAAAATAATTAATGAGAAAAACTTGGGACAGTAAAAAGAGAGAGAAAGATTTTGTTATATAATTTTACCATAAACTATAATTTTAACTATATAATATTATAAATCTTCTACACTATTTTAGTAGGAAAATAATTTAAGGGGGAGGAGATGATCAATCACAAACAAGATGGAAAATATAAGGAAATAAAGTAGTAATCGAAGGAGAGAATCAAAGAGATAGATTGAGGAAAATGTGTAAAATTATATACTTATGGTAAATTATATAGTTAAGGAAAATAAGAAAAATATAAATTAATCTCTATTTTTCTGTCCACTACTCCCACTTACCATTCCAATTACCCACTTCTATCTCCGTTATCTTTCTCTCTCTTAATTATCCCAAGTTTCTCTAATTACTTTTTTTAATCATATTATTATTTAAAAATTAAAGCATGGAATAAGATATTTGATTAATTGGAGAGAGTACAAATTTATTCCGTATATATCTTCTTGTTTTTAGTATTTTTTTATTTTTTAATTCTTCATTGATTACCACCATACTATCCATGCATAAGAAACAACATACATCGGCAGAAAAAGTAAACAAACAAACAAACAGTATGGAACTTTTAAAAGAGAATTTTATATATTTTCACCCGAGAATAAATTATTTACAAATGACCTATAAGACTATAGTTTTATACTCTTCAATAACAAATTGCACATAAAAAATTTAGGTGAAAATTAAAAAATTTAAATTGTATTTACAATTTTTATATTTATTATTTACCATGACAAAACAATTTAATTAACTATATTGAACTCTAAGTCCTTTTGATCTTTTTCCTGAATTCCCTACATGACATTATTATTAGATGATGTAAAATTTTAATTTTACAAGCCATCCATATATAATTAATTCTTTACTTACCCAAGCACTTCTTTTGTCCTAAAATAAAAGTCTCATCTTATTTAAGCTTTTACTATTTTTAATGCATATTAAATTTGTGATTCTGTTAATATTGATCGAATCATAAATTTAGTATACAACTATTTAATGGTCGATAAAAAACAAATAAAACCAATTTTTTTTTCAAAATCACACATAAAATAAAATTAAAAGACTGCTTTAGAATATATTAAAAATATTAATTATGGAGTTAATTACAACAGATAATTGTCATTATATAAGCACAACGTAATTTGGGCAGTACACAACTTAGTGACTGAGATATACCTAATATAGACATACTTAATATAAATAATCGTAATATTTTTATCATTATATTTTAATATTTTCTTACATTATGATTGAAATTCTTTAAGAAGTTACATGTAACATGTTATTAAATATTGTGATTGTGGTGGTATAGGAATGGCATACAACAAAGATTAAACTCATGGCAAGATGGAGTGTCTGGCACCAACTGCCCCATCCAGCCAAGTAGAAATTGGACTTATGTTTTCCAGGCCAAGGATCAGATTGGCAGCTTCTTCTATTTTCCTTCCACCAGATTCCAAAAGGCCGGTGGAGGGTTTGGCCCAATTCGCATCAACAATCGAATTGTCATAAATGTCCCCTTCCCTAAACCCGCAGCTGAGTTTGATATTCTCATTGGTGATTGGTATCAACGTAGTTTTAAGGTAAAAATGACATATTATATGACAAAAAATTGAATTTTGTGTTATGCTGAATACTGGTGCCTCTAAATTTACATCTACTTACGGATTGTGTCATTATGTCTACTTGACACAAAAATGAGTTTATTTTACTGAGAATATAACATTACTCGTAAACTAAACATGCCATTGAGAAAAATATAATTTTGGTTAAACATGAACAGGAAATCCGGTCCGAGTTGAAAAAGCCATTTATGGCCTATGATGGGTCTCCCGATAGGATTCTTATGAATGGAAAAGGTCGATATGGCGACTCATTGGTAAAAGCCCATGAATCCTTCACAGTCACAAAAGGTAAGAACAAACAGGTTTTTCAGTGTGAGCTTATAATTCATTTAGTTCTTATTTTATTTTTTTAGGTCACTTGGGCCTTGTTTTTGTTTATATAGGAAAAACATATAGGTTAAGGATATCCAATGTTGGCATAGCATGGAGTATAAATTTTAGGATCCAAAATCATCGGATGGTCCTGGTTGAATCCGAAGGATCATACACCAATCAAATACCGTTGGATTCGCTCGATGTGCATGTGGGCCAGTCTTACTCTGTTCTCATCACAGCGGATAAAAAATCGGGGGATTATTATATAGTGGCTAGTCCTAAAATGGCCAATGTCACTGATCATAGCAGTCTTGAGGCTATTGGGCTACTACATTATGCGGACTCTACAACAAGTCCTAATGGGCCTTTACCAAAAGGGCCCGATCCATTTGACATCGAGTTCTCGGTTAATCAAGCAAAATCTATCAGGTAAATAATGGTTAATTACATGATTTAAGTGAGCTTGTTTAATGTTACAAATTCTTTTAAATTTTAATATATTTGTTATTTGTTATCGATATTGTTAGAGCAAAAATGATACTGACCTTTTTAATATATATTTAACGACATCTTTGTAATTGTTCTAATTAACAACATATAACACTTTAAATGATGTTTATTATTTTTGACAATATAATATAATTTTTGCTCTAGCAGTATCAACCACAGCTTGTTATTAGGTTTTCAATTTATAAGCTACTATATATCATTCCATAGAAACAAAATTTACCTGTTTCTGAATAATCTTCATCAGCTATTCAACCAACTAAACAACTGAATCCTAAGCATTTGGCGAAGTGGTCAAGGGTTTGTTCCTTTTAACATATCTTAATTAAGGCCTTAGTTCAGTGATCTAGTTTGAATCAGTACCTCTGTCTAGCCTAGGTATGGGGATACACACAAATTTTGTTATTAGGAACACTAATTTCTCTCGCCAATGATTTATATTCAAAGAAATATAATCTCTCCATCCTAAAAAAAATTGGCCTAATGACTTTTAAGGTCAATTATCTTTTAACAAATATAGGTAGTTTACTAGCACCAATATTTGTGAGTATACAAATTTAAATAATTATGCTTAATTACTAATTTTAAAATTAATATATTTAACTTAAAAAATCAAAATAGGCATATTTTGATGGGAGGGAGGGTGTATCTAAATGCACAATCACAAGTGTTTCCTCCTTTTATTTTGAGTAGCTACATATTTGCCTAAATAAATACTCCTCTCCTATACAACACAAAGTTTGAACCTATATTTTTGTTTGAACAAAGGTGGAACTTAACAGCCGGAGCAGCAAGGCCTAATCCACAAGGAACATTTAACGTATCAAACGTGACATTATCACAAACCTTTATTCTACATGAAAATATTGCCGAGATTAATGGAGCTCCTCGCTACACTGTAAACAATATATCATACCTTACACCTACTACCCCATTAAAACTTGCGGATTATGTTGTGAATGGCTCCGGTGTATACGAACTCGACAAGTTTCCAGTTCATTCTGAGAAATCAAGTGCTGTTGATGGAACTTTTGTTGTAACTGGTAACCACAAGGGATGGCTGGAAATTGTGTTCATGAATGAGTTACAAGTTATGGATGCTTGGCATTTGGATGGGTTCGGATTCTATGTTGTAGGGTAAGTACAAATGTCTTGTTTTATCACATTTTTATTAATTGTCATCATTTAATGTATACCCTTTATGTTTTTAGTATAAAGTTATAATTATTTGGGACTTTCTATATATTGGGACAAAAAATTAAATTCGAGTCCTATGGTCAACTAATTTCTTCCTAATCATTTAGGAAGAAACACAAACAACTATACTTGATATAAATTTAAGTGAGGTTTACATCAAAAAATAAGGCACATCAATATATATATATATATATATATATATATATATATATATATATATATATATATATATATACACACACACACACACACACACACACACACTAGTAATTGTCCGTGCATGAAGGTACGACGTAACAAAAAATTAAATTTAAATTTGAAAATACTACATTACCTAAAGACTCTTTGTAGTCTAAAATAACTTACAATACATAGCAATTATCATAATTCATCACACTACTACAATAATTAATTTTCTTTTAAAAACCGATATCCAAAAAAATCTAAACCTCTCTACAAAACTTATAATCATCAATAACAATTATCATAATTCACCATATCACCACAATAATAATTATTATTATTGTTATTATTATTGTTGTTATTGTTGTTGTTGTTGTTGTTGTTTTAATTATTATTATTATTATTATTATTATTATTATTATTATTATTATTATTATTATTATTATTATTTTGAATTAAAATTAGAATGAATCTGAACCGTCCTTGTGTTTTCCGTCCAAATTCAAAATGGGTTCTGTTTTATTATATAGATAATTATTATTATTATTATTATTATTATTATTATTATTATTATTATTATTATTATTATTATTATTATTATTATTATTATTATTATTATTATATTAATAATTTTTATTTTTATTTTTATAATTTTTTTATTTTATTGTTATTATTATTATTTTTATAATTTTTTTATTTTATTGTTATTATTATTATTATTATTATTATTATTATTATTATTATTATTATTATTATTATTATTATTTTGAATTAAAATTAGAATGGATCTGAACCGTTCTTGTGCTTTCCCGCCAAAATTAAAAATGAGTTTTGTTTTATTATATAGATTATTATTATTATTATTTTGAATTAAAATTAGAATGAATCAGAATCGTCTTTGTACTTTCTAGCCCAAATCAATTAGAATAAATCTGAATCATCACTGTGATTTTCTGTCCAAATTCAAAATGGGTTCTGTTTTATTATATAAACACACACACACATATATATGCTATATAGTGACGAAAAAAATCGTCGTTATAGTTAGTTCGTTTTTTATTCGCTCTCTGGTTTGCTGGAGAGACTAACATACGATATATATTATATATATAGGGTTACATGTATATACACAGATATATGACGACGGGTGAAACCGTCGCTATAGCAAAAAAAATCGTCGCCATAGCCTACTGTGTAATACACAGCTGTGTACATATATTTTCCTATATATATATATATATATATATATATATATATATATATATATATATATTGAGAGAGAGAGAGAGAGGAGAGAACGGATCTAAAGCATACCTCTTAAATAGTATCATATTTCTCTTAAATTACATACATTTATTAAACTACGTCGTTTTGAAGATTATTTTAACAAACAAAATAATATTAAAAGAGAGTGATCTATCTTGCTTTATTTTAATTTATAAAAATGCCACCCGCGGCCCCACTTATTTTTTAGAAGAATCTCTAAAACGATGTAATTCTAATAAATGTATTCTATTTAAGAGATATACTTATATATATATATATATATATATATATATATATATATATATGTGTGTGTGTGTGTGTGTGTGTGTGTGTGTGTGTGTGTGTGTGTGTGTGTGTACATTCATAACTATCTAATTTTATAGTTTTTTTCTTGTTTTATTAATTATAATAAAAGATGCATACGATATTTTTGTTATTTGACGCCCTTTTGTGGGATGAGTAGTGCTACAGACAAACTATTTTACAAATATTTTACAAACTGCTGATGTGGCATACTCCACCTCAGCGTATTGATCAACAAATTATTTCAATGTAGTCTTCGATCCCACACAATATGCTGAGGTGGAGTATGCCACATCAGCAGTTTATAAAATAATTTGTGTCTTTAGCATTATTCTTGTGGGATAACTTGTTCATAATATTTGTTATAAAAAAAATTATAAACTTACTAATGATTAAGGATGTGAAAATGTTATTAAATTTGAATCGGAAAAAATAAGATATAGTTGCACAACAACAAGCGGGAATTTTACTTTAGAGTCAATTTGGACTTTGGGTAAAACAAACAAGGTTGACTTTAAATTATCATAGTCAATGTTTGTACCTTTTCAGCTCCCGTCCATGATTTAGTTAGTTCAAGCATGAAATTTTACTTTTAATTATGTCTCCTATTTTTAGGTTTGGAAATGGAGAGTGGACACCTGAATTACGTTCAACATACAACCTTTATGATCCTGTTGTCCGCTCTACTGTTCAGGTCATCTTTCTCTCTCTCTATATATGATTATTTTTTAGCACGAGGTAAAATCTTATTAGTACTGAAAAGAGACTATAAATAAAAGAGACAGATATTAAACCCTTTAATTATAGAGATTGAGAACTTTGCTGAAACCAAATCTTCCTTCGTTAATTTAGGAAAAAAAATAAAAAATTCTTTCTTCGTCAGAATTGAAACCAAATCCAAACCACAAAAGCGCACAACTCACACTATTGTAGTTGATCCATGCTGCAAAAAGCAGTAGCACAGCGTAATTGATATGGACAGGAGAAAAACCTTACATGGCTTGGGATCGATGCTGCTCCCTTCTTGCACCAAAAAAAATACCTGAATGTAACTTCCCACCATTGCCTCCAGAAGATCCACAAACACAGGAATTATTGATGTTTCTTCACTATCATAACTTCTCAATTAACTCACTATGTAGTATGTTCTGCATTGTTTTCCTCTCCGCCAAAATTCAATTTACTGAAACTCCCATAAGACTGCACTATCATCCAAATTCTAATATCTCTTCCGATATGCAACTGATGTATCCAAATTCTCATTCTTTGCCCAAGAACATTTAATAAAAACACAAGCTACAGATCCTAACAATAATGTCATCTGCCTTGACCATAATGATGAAATTGTTGATGTCCCTGCTACTGCTATATAGGCAAGAAAATTATGTGTGATAATCTTTATACATAGCCTGCAATGCTTCTTCTGCCAAACCAACAAACTTTTCATTTCAAGGCTGGTATGCTTCAATAAAACTTTGATTGTCATTACCACCCTGGTAGATCTGTGATAGTTGTCAAATTGGCCAAAAAATTCATCCATACTGGACATGATAAACTACTTACCGTTTAGTTCACAAATGCAGTCATATGACATAACTCCATCCCTCTGTTGAATCTTGAAAACACATTCATATTTCTTCTTCCGGACTTGAAACTTCCTATTCTGAATTAACCATTTTACCTTTTCTTTTGTCCTCAGACCCCACTGCAATATCTTTGATAAATGGTCTGAATTTTTCTTTTAACTCTTCCTCATTTTTTTTTATCAGCAATCCCATACTTTTGCTAAATTGTATAGCCCTTTCCACCCTCCTATCCTTCGAGTAGGTATAAAGACCCTGCACAAAACGTTTTCACCGTGGTTAACAGAGTTCGGCCGCCGTATATATAACGCCTCAGATCCGATATTGTAGGGTCTAGGAGTTGGGTCGAGACCCATACTAAAAATGCCTTCCCGAAAGATAGGAGATCATCTATATATACAAAGACATAAATATACGTCTTTTCTTTGCTAAAACAAATGAACTGGAGCTTTGATGTATTTTTTTCTGGATGTTAACGCCAAAATCTTTGGTGACGTCCCAATCACGTAAGACGCCCTAATCCTGCACAGTAAACACAGTCAATACCAAAAGCTTGACGGCTGGACAGTCGAGGGATAGCTCCGGCGTGAGAGTCAGTACAGGCCGTTCAAGATTTAACAATGGAGGATAAAATATCTAGCGTCTCTAGAGAGATAAGAAAAAATGTGGGTTGTGTGTATGCGTACCTTTTCTTAGAGACTTCCTTGCTAAGTTATACTCTCTTGCCTGGTTTACCGTGCCACCAACTCTTACCTGACACAGCTCCCTATCCCTCACTGATCCCAGCCGGATTCATGCAGGTTGTCACATTTTTTCCACTGTGCATGCCGCCGGCCGGATAAAATCACATCCACATTAATGATTTTCAGACTTTTGGTCAATAGTCACCTCCTTTCATCATTGCAAGTCAAAGACTTAGATATTAAAAGGTCTAGTGGACCAATCTATTGACCCAGCCCAATATTAAGGAGATGTAATGTGAAAATTAGGCCCAATCTTCAAGACCCAATAGGGGAGACCCAATAGACTAATTGGATAATTAAACCCAATCCACAAGACCCAATACGAGAAATATCACGACCCAACATTGCCCCCTATTTTTTTATTAAACAGAATTTTTTAATAGAAAACTATGAATGGTCCATGATAAGGGGTGACTAAGACATACCCGATTTGATCCATAAGTTAAAGCAGAGGATGTCCGGATGTCCAACGTAAAAGGCCCAAACAGTTAAGGATTAAATTTGAATAAGATGGGCTGAAAACCGAAAGTCCAAATGGGAGGCCCAATTTGATAAAATATCTGAGGATTGACCCGGACGCTCCCCATTCGAATTCTTATCATTGTCAGAAATTAAATGTGCCGCCTTCGTAATTCGTGTAACCGTCAGTATAAAAGGTAAACTTTACCAAATTTGACAGTTTTACATGTCAATTTGAAATTCAGACCTTTGAGCCCTTTTCTTCCTTCCATAGCTTTTCTTCACCTTCTCTGCAAAATACGATCAATGGCAACCCCTAGCACTAGTCAAAATTCTCCAATTTGGGCGACTCCTATTACGGCCATTCTACCAAACCCAAACTTCGGCAAAGAAGCCTCATCCTCCCATCCGATAGCTGCAATTTCTAGTAAGGATTCGGTAATGAAGCCCCTTTCCAACCCTTCCGCATTCTATAGGAGTAAGGAACAGTATGCACATGCCAATATTCCATCGACAATCACAGAGGTTGACCTGAAGAGGATTCGAACTCGCTGCTATATTCTGAATACTCATCTGGTGAGAGCTCCCCGATCTGAAGAGCGAATGTACCAACGCCCTGAAGGATGGACGGCTGTTCTGGTGACTATCTTGGAGAAGGGAGTTCGGTTTTCTCTCCATGCTTTCATAGTGACCCTCTTAGGGTTTCTGGGTGTTGGGTTCGCCCAGTTGGTGCCGAATTCTTATATTCATATCCTAGCGTTCATCGCTTTCTGCCATGAGTCAAGTATAGAGCCTACACTTGACTTCTTCTTCACAGTATACAAGATCCGTCAATGCAGAGAAAAAGATTCAAGGCCATAAGCAAACATTTCTCGAAGACAGGGGAAAAATTCGAGAGACGTTCGTTGGTCAACACCCCTTCTAGTAATAGGGGGTGGCATGAAAAATGGTTTTACATCAAGGGACCTGAAATTTCCTCCTTACCGAACTGGGCCACTGATGAGAAGATCTCTGCCGATTTCGGAGACATTTCCGAAGAACGCGAGGTTGAAATGATAGAGCTGTTTGACAACTTCCCGAAGGAAGAATGGAAATACGGACTTCTTTCCAAGCAAGCGTGGTTATACGACCACAAATGTAAGTATGGATTTACTTTATCAATATTTTGAAAATTGTTGTGGTATTGATTTTGATGTAAAACTATTAATCTTCTGCAGTAACTTTGATCAAACCATCATCTTCGGAGGTGAAGGAGTTGGAGGATTTTCTAGCTGGGAAGTTCGTAGAAATTACTGCCGAATCCTCCCAACAGGAAGTCCCTTCCGAAGGTAACATAGCCGGTAAAACTGCAGAGGTCGATGCCGACCCTCCACATCCGGAAGCTTCTTCCAAGTTCAAGCCCCCCACTGAGATACCAACTGTCGAAACTCACATCACTGAGCCCCCAATTCAAGCACCCGCGGATGATGAACTTATCATCCCAGAAGAAGTCCTTCGACCTCGTCGAAAGAAAAGAGCCACTCGAGGACCTTGACCAATTTTTATCCCATCTGACTCCGAAGCCCTTTTCGAAACTGAACCAACTGTCAATCCAACACCCTCAGCTATTGATCCGATACCACCAACTGTCGATCCAACACCATCATTCGTCGGCCCAACTCCGCCAATTATCGACTCAACACCACTGATTATCAACCCGACTCTGCCAGTCCGAAAAAGTCTGTTAGATCTACCTGCAGGCGATCGAAGGCAGCTAATTCGGATCAAGAAGTTGAGAACCCAAGTTACCTCCTTAACCTCTAACGAGTTTAGGGTACCTTCTTCGGGTGTTCTCCCCCCAATAACCCAAATGGAGACTCGAACCACTACTGAGGAAGAGCGAACTGAACTCACTGTAACACCATCTTGAAAGAGAAAGCAACCTTCTGACAGCGTCCCGCCCCCGGCTCGATCTCCCTCCCCAGAAAATATATATACGGATCCTTCTGCTCCTCGTGATCAACCTATGCCCTCCCCTCCAAGGCCTTCATCACAAAAATTCCATGAAGAGGCTACGGGAATGCCGACCTTGTGGCCCCGCTACAACGTGAATTTTCCTTTCCGGCTCTTCGATGCCTTCGTTTAAGAAACTGACGATCGTCGATTCGATAACCATACGAACGGGAATTTTCTTGACGAAGGCATGAGTTATCTAGCAAAGGTAAACGATAATTTTCTTGGTTAAATATTTCTTTTTTCGTTTAAATATCTGAGATTAACTGGATAGCGTCACATATGTGAAGGCAAATGCAGTCTTCGGGCATTTACGTCCCAGACATATAAATGCCGAATCTGATGAGGAGACTCTGCGAAGGGAGAACAACCTGTTGAAAGCTACATTGGTTCGGGAGAGAAATGAACATGAAGCCAATCTTCATGTCAATGAAAGCCTTCAGAGGGAGTTGGCCCAAACCAAGGGGGATCTGAGGGAAACCTACGAGGTGCTGAGCTCGGTCAGAGAAGAGTTGAAGACGACAAAAGCCAGTGAACAGAAATTGGCCAATATGAATATTAGATTTGTTGCAGAAACTGAAGCTCTGAAGACTACCAATGAGGGTCTTGCTGCAACAAATCAAAATCTGTCAATACAACTCGGCGAAGTCCGGACGAAGGCTTGGGGCGATAGAAAAATTCATAAGGCCAAACGTCGCAAACTTCGTGGCAAAATAAAAGCACTTGTAGAACGAGATCCTCCTCTGACCGAAGAAGAATTACGTAAACAGATACAGGCGGACTATCGTGCGTCTGACGAGCTTGGCGCAGAGATTCTGAAGGTATATTACAAAGGATACGAAGATTGTCGGGAGCGTGGTAAGGAAAAATTGGCTGCTGCTCAGCTAGATCCAGCTTTGATTGACTCCGAAGGTGAAGGCGGTGCTTGAACGTCCTTTCTGCTTTCTTCTGATATTTAATGACTTGTGAAAACTTTTTGTAATAGTTAATTGTTAGGACTAAATAGATGGATGAATGCTTGAATTTATCAATGAACCACCATTTATGTTTGATTATGACTTCTGTTTTGATTCGTTTCTTGTCAGTTATTCAGTATCAATTAATTTGTATGAAATTACCTTAGATAGTGAATCAGATAAGGCATATAATAGTTAAGTTAAAGAATGAAATGGAACGAATTAAATGAACTGAACCGAACCCAACCCTTGCATAAAAAAAGTGATGTATATTTGTCGTTACCGAAGTATGAGATCGGTCATGTGTAAGGTGAATTCGGCTGATCCTCTTTGCACCATCAAGATCTTACTTACCGCTCGGGGTAGAACAAGTATATAAGGACATTTGTTCACCACTCGGGGTAGAACAATATAAAAGGACCATAGGATTCGATTACCACACGGGGTAACGAATAAATAGGCTGCCATCGAATGGCCAGCGAGTCCGACCATACCTCCTTACTTCAGTGCGCATTGATTTACCACTCGGGGTAAAAACAATATTAAAAAGGACCACAGGATTCGACTACCACACGGGGTAACGAATAAATAGGCTTCCATCGAATGGCCAGCGAGTCCGACCATACCTCCTTACTTCATTGTGAACTTAGTGCCCATTGATTTACCACTCGGGGTAAAAACAATATTAAAAAGGACCACATGATTCGACTACCACACGGGATAACGAATAAATAGGCTGCCATCGAATGGCCAGCGAGTCCGACCATACCTCCTTACTTCGTTGTGAACTTAGTGCCAAATAGGAAGAACATCAATCGTGAAAAAGTGAATTTTATTGATTTTGAACAACCATATACAGACTTCTGGCAAACTGACTCGATTTCTACTGGAAATATTTCTGAAGCCTTCCAGCGTGCCAAGTATTCTTGATTTCGGACCCATCTAATGCCTTTAATCGATAAGTTCCTGGCTTTGGTACGTCGACTACCTCATACGGTCCTTCCCAGTTTGGCATCAGCTTTCCCGTGTTTTGAGGTGTGGATGCTTCGGCTTCTCTGAGGACGAAGTCCCCTACTTCAAATTTGCGAAGCCTGACTCCCTTGTTGTAATGCTTAGCTACTTCTCTGACTTCTTCTAATAGATTTAGGTTGGCCTTCAGTCCTTTGTCGTTGTTGATTTCTTTGAATTGACCGACTCGAAGACTTGGAGATCCAATTTCGACTGGGACTAAGGCATCAGTACCATAGGCCAATCGAAAAGGTGAATCCCCTGTGGTAGTCCTCGGTGTGGTCCGATACGCCCATAGCACACTGAGCAGTTCCTCTGGCCATCTTCCTTTAGCTTCGTCTAGTCTCCGCTTGATTCCGTTCAGCAGTGTTCTGTTTGTCACCTCAACTTGCCCATTCGACTGTGGATGAGCCACTGAAGTCTTCCTGTGCTGAATCCCCAATTCTTTCAGAAATCCTTCAAACTTTGATCCCACGAACTGGCGTCCATTGTCCGATATCATTACTTTAGGAATTCCAAAACGAAATACTACTGACTCCTTTATGAACTTTAAGCACTCTTGTTCCATTATCAACCGAAGTGGCTTCGCCTCTACCCACTTGGTCATGTAATCGATAGCAACTATGACGAAACTGACCTGCCCTTTAGCTTTCGGCAATGGACCCAATATATCTACCCCCCAGATAGTGAAGGGTATAGGAGATAAGATCGAGTATAACTCTTCTGGTGGCTGATGTGGGATCGGACTATTGAGCTGACACTTGTCACACTTCTTCACATACTCAGTAGCTTCCTTGAAGATCGTTGGCTAGTAGTACCCCTGTCGAAAAACTTAGTATGCCAGTGATTTAGCAGCCATGTGATCGCCGCAGATGCCTTCATGGAACCAAACACTTCAATAATGGCGACGAAAATGCCCTTCGATAAAGATCCCCATCAATAAGGACGAAGTTCGCACTCTTATACTTGACCTTCTTTGTGAGCATCTGATCCGAAGGAAGAACGCCATCTGCCAAATACTCAATGTAGGGAGTCATCCAGCAGTTAGACCACTCGATACACATTACCGCTTCGTACTGAATACTCGGTTGCTGCAAAACCTCTAAGTAGACTGACCCATTGAAAACGACGGCATCCGTAGTGGCCAACTTCGATAATGCATCGGCAATGGAATTGTCGTTGCGCTCTATGCCCTGAAATTCATAAGAGACGAAATACTGAAGCCGATCCTTCAATTCTGCCAAGTACTTGATCATCCTGGTCCCACGAGCTTTATAATCTCCCGATAATTGTTTGTCGACCAGCTGAGAATCGCTGTAAATAATCAGCTTCTGAGCTTCTAGACTCTTTGCCAGACGGACTCCTGCTAATACTGCCTCATACTCGGCCTCGTTGTTCGTTGCTCTAAACCCAAACCTGATGGCCTGCTGCACCTTGAATCCCTCTAGGCTTGTTAGAATAATCCTTGCTCCACTGACATTCACCGTAGAAGACCCATCTACATACAGCATCCATGCACTCTAATCGTGTTGAAGAACTGCAACTGCTCGATCGGATGTCTCTGCTTCTGGCAGCTCAGCATCTGCTTCGGAAAACGAACATTCCACCATAAAATCGGCCAAGGCTTGACCCTTGATAGCAGTTCGGGGATGATATTCAATAAAAAAATTGGGATAATTCCATAGTCCATGCTGCTAATCTCCCCGAAACCTCCGACTTACCCATTACCTTCTTTGATGGTTGATCCGTGTAAACGACCAGGAGCCGACCTTGAAAATACTGCCGAAGCTTTCGACTGACAATTATTAAAGCAAAGGCAAATTTTTCTATATTGGGGTACCTGGTTTCAGCATCTCTTAGGACATGGCTGACATAATAGACCGGATGCTGCTTCCCACTGAACTCCCGAACCAGTACTACTCCAACTGCCAACGAACTAGCTGCCAAATATAAATATAAAGTCTCTGCTGGGGCAGGCTTCACCAGTAGAGGAGCCGAAGACAGATATGTCTTTATGCCTTGGAAGGCGTCTTCACACTCCGAAGTCCATTGGAATGTCTTCACGTTTTTCGGTCCCTTTAGTGTGTTGAAGAATGATAAGCATCTCTCTGCAGATTTGGACATGAACCTCCTTAAAGCTACAATCCTACCGGTCAGACGTTGAACGTCTTTGAACGACTGAGGAGTCTTCATGTCTAGAATAGCCTGAATCTTCTCCGGATTGGCTTCAATGCCCCTCTGACTGACCAGATAACCCAGGAATTTCCCTGCACCGAGTCCGAAGGTACACTTTGTAGGATTGAGCCTCAACTTGCGATGGCAGACTGTCTGAAAGCATTCCTCCAGATCATCTAAATGCTTCTGAGTCGTTGTGCTCTTCACGATCATATCATCTACATACACCTTCATGTTCCTTCCTAGCTGCTTCTGGAAGACAAAATTCATCATTCTCTGGTAGGTGGCTCCAGCATTAATCAGGCCGAAGGTCATCTTCTTATAGGCGTACACCGAACGGTGTATGATGAATGCTGTCTTTGGAATGTCCTCCTCGCACATGAAAATTTGGTGATAACCTGAAAAAGCATCCATAAAGCTTAGTAGTGCATATCCCGAAGTCGCATCAATAAGTTGGTCAATATGGGGTAAAGGATAGAAGTCCTTCAGACAAGCTTTGTTCAAGTCGGTGTAGTCGATGCAAACCCGCCATTTCCCATTCTGCTTCTATATCAACACTACATTTGCCATCCACTCCGGATAGTCTATCTCGAAGATGAAGTCAGCAGCTGTCAGCTTCGCGATCTCTTCATCAATGATCCTTTGTCGTTCAGGTGCAAAGATCCGTCTTTTCTGCCGAACTGGCTTCTTTGATGGATCCACATCCAGCCGATGCTCGACAATCTTTCGACTGATCCCGGGCATGTCCTGTGGCTCCCATGCAAAGATATCCGCATAACAGCGAAGAAGTTCCATAAGATTTGTCCGAAGAGGTTCCGGCAAACCTGAACCAATCTTCACTGTTTTGTCCTTCTTTCCAAGGACCAGCTTGATCTCTTCTGTCTCTCCTGTGGGAATAACCAACGGCTCCAAACTGCTTTCAGTAAAGGGCTCGATCTCGATTGTCATGGTTTGTTTCTGATTGCTAACCTCTATTCCTGAGGAAATGACAGCATTCCGATAACAGCGTCGGGCCAGATCCAAATCCCTTGCTACCTCTCCCACTCCATGTGCCGTAGGGAACTTGAATTTAAAATGAGGGATGGAAGTCACAGCTTGGAGAGCCATCAAGGTAGGTCTTTCCAGTATGGCGTTGTAAGCCGAATCTACATGCACAACATAAAATTTACATGTTATTTCTACCTGCTGAGGAGCTGTGCCGAAAACCACTGGGAGTTCAATAGTGCCTGCAACTCTGACTGGATCGTTGCTAAAACCATACAAAGGTGCCTCCTGCCCAACCTCCATCTTTCGCCTATCGAGATGCATCCCTATGATAAGCATTGGGCATACAGAATATCCACAGAAGACCCGTTGTCTATCATCATTCGCTTTACATCCATCGAACCCACTTGTGCAGTGATCACCAATGCTCCTTCATGTGGCTCGATGGGCTCCGAAGGATAATCTGCATCGGTAAAAGAGATAACAGTTCCGGGAAATGCTCTGTCGGTCTTCGGGGGAGTGCCCGCCACGGACATGACTGAATCTAAATATCCTCTCCTCTTCTTCCCTACTACTTTCCCTGCTGTCTCACAGGTTATCACATCAACGACGTGCCTTGGCGGTGGTATTGGAGCATTTTGGACTTTTTGGACTGGTGGAACCATTTGAACCGTTTGAACAGTATGATCCACATTCTGCTGATCTTGTTGGTCCCTCCCAGCCACATACTGAACCAGCAAACCGCTTTGAATTTTCTTCTCCACAAAATCTTTCAGATTGCAACACTCATTAGTATCATGGCCCGCGGCTTGATGATAGCCACAATATTTCCGAGAGTTGCCCTGCCCTGTCCTGTAATTATCGCGAGGTGGCTCGAAGAATAGCTGGTTCCTGATCTGGTCTAAAATTACCGACCTATCCGTATTCAGTCTGGTGTAAACCTTATTCACCTTAGGGGCGGACGCAGGTGGACGACTATTCCCCTGTCGCCATGAGTTGTTGTACTTCTTCGAATTGCCCTCTGGCCGATCATTATATCCCCGTCTTCCTCTGATCGCCTTCAGTCTTAGGAATATCTGCCTCATTCATTTGGTCCGAAGAAGGGCGCTTTAGGCTATTCATGGCCTCTTCCACAACAATATAACCCTCTGCCTTGTCGAAAGCTTCTGCCAGGCTCTTCGGATGATGGAACATCAATTTCTTCACTAGCTTTTCAGACTTCACCAGATCTAACCCATTCTGAAACAACCTTACCGCCTGGAGATCATTTAAGTCGGACACCTGACCAACTGCTTCTCTGAATCTCTTCACATATTGGCCTAAGGATTCGTTGGTGAATTGTCTGACCTGGGCTAAAGAACCCGTAGGTTTTCCTCTTCTTCGGTTGCTCCCAAAGCGGGCATGGAACTTGTCACAGAGCTCGGTCCAAGAGGAGATTGAATCTGACGGTAAAGTTCCCATCCATTGCCTCGCATCTTTTCTTAGTGTTGTGACAAACGTGTGACACTTGGCAGCATCGGTAAAGTCATAATAATCCATCAGCCGGTCGAACGCCTAGCTATGGTCATAAGGATCTCCAGATCCGTCGTAACTCTCCATCCGTGGCAGCTTCTTAGTAACGTCTGCCTTTTCCTTAAGAATGTCCGAGGAGAAAGGAGATGCCTTCTTCCTCGGGGTGTCCTTCGCCTGTTGAAACTCTGATAACTGCTTTCTAAGCTCTTTCAATTCTTTTGCCAGAAAATCTACACCTTCTGGCTGCGAGGAGACCTCTATCTCCTGGGCAAACTTCTGATCCCGAACAGACTGACCTCTTCTACCTGACCCTGCTGCCTTTGTTGGACTCCTGGATCTACTCCGGCGTACAATTCTATTCTCGTGTCTAGAATACTCACGTTGGTGCTCTCTCCTTCTGGTTTTCGGCGCGATCTCTCTTGATCGGCTCATTTGCCTGTTGTCGTCTCGATGCTGAGAATCAACGACTATTAGTGCCTTCTTCGAGGCCAAGGGAGTTCTGCTCCTTGACCTCCTTCTGTCGCGAGAACGACCCCTAGATACGTGTACAGAATGCTCTGGCTCCTTCCCCTCTCGCCGTTGCATTTCCTTATGCCTAGTCCGTCTTTCGGACTATACATGCTTGGATGTTTCGTCTCTCAATTCGGCCACTCGGAGCATTTGTTCGGCTATATCGTCTCTCTGTTTTAAAAGGACTTCTAAGGCCCTATCCGCTTCGTCTGCCATCATCGCCAACTTGATAGCTCTGTCCTCCTGACCATTTCGGCGATGAGTCTTGGTCGGTGAACCTTCTGCTCGCCCTCGACTATGATCTCGCTCTTTATCTGTATCAAAGACCAGCCTCCGTCTGGCTTTACCATGAATCTTCGGACGAAGATCTCCCGAATAGTACTTGGAGGCCGTACTATCGTGAGCACTTTTAGAAGGACCCAGACGATCCTTTACCGAAATACGGGGCAACGACGAGCTCACAGCCATCGCCTGCCCTTCGAGTGTTGGCGTTCTACTC
The DNA here is from genome assembly GCA_016801055.1 of Panax notoginseng. Lineage (NCBI taxonomy): Eukaryota > Viridiplantae > Streptophyta > Magnoliopsida > Apiales > Araliaceae > Panax > Panax notoginseng. The sequence goes on along the minus strand of CM029014.1, from coordinate 72,769,779 downwards.
TTCCCCATGAACACTGACGTAGAACGACCACAATGTGTGTGATTGAAAAATATTCAGGACACTAGAACTCAGCCCTCCTTCTAGCGCCAATGTTAACGCTTTGGTGACGTCCCAATCACGTAAGACGCCCTAATCCTGCACAGTAAACACAGTCAACACCAAAAGCTTGACGGCTAGACCGTCGAGGGATAGCTCCGACGTGAGAGTCAGTACAGGTCGTTCAAGGTTTAACAATGGAGGATAAAATATCTAGTGTCTCTAGAGAGATAAGAAAAAATATGAGTTGTGTGTATGCGTACCTTTTCTTAGAGACTTCCTTGCTAGGTTATACTCTCTTGCCTGGTTTACCGTGCCACCAACTCTTATCTGACACAGCTCCCTATCCCTCACTGATCTCAGCCGGATTCATGCAGGTTGTCACCTCTTTTCCACTGTGCATGCCGCCGACCGGATAAAATCCTATCCACATTAATAATTTTCAGACTTTTGGTCAATAGTCACCTCCTTTCATCATTGCAAGTCAAAGACTTAGATATTAAAATGTCTAGTGGGCCAATCTATTGACCCGGCCCAATATTAAGGAGATGTAATGTGAAAATTAGGCCCAATAGGGGAGGCCCAATAGACTAATTGGATAATTAAACCCAATCCACAAGGCCCAATACGAGAAATATCACGACCCAACACTGGAGAAAACACGTGTGATTTCCACGTCTCAGTTCTCTTGTTGAGCTCCTTAAAGATTAAGAGCTAGAAAACATTCAAATAGGGATGTGTGTAGGGGCTTTGGATTACTGTGGTCACCATAGTTATTTATTAGTTGTGGCTCAAAATTTTAACATTTGTAGTTGTGTTACTTAACTTAATTCATTAATAGCATTTCTGTCTTTTAACCAGATTTTAAACTAAAATTAAGACGTTTTGGGGGCAGTAGTCACAACCAACCACTACCATACTAAGTTTACCTATATATATATGTGTGTGTGTGTATAAGGCTAAGGAATTTTTTATTAAATATGACGAATAGGTATACCCTGGTGCATGGAGTGCAGTTTATGCTTACCTTGACAACCCCGGCATGTGGAATTTAAGGTCACAAAAATTGAAAAACTGGTATTTGGGACAAGAGCTGTATGTTAGGGTTTATGATGCTGATCCAAACCGTAACAAAGAGCGGCCTCCCCCTCAAAATCTGTTGTTTTGTGGTAAGTTTTATTGTCTTGAATGTGTTGGGAATCTTATTATGAAACTGAATTTAGTTCATTTGTATTCCACCCATTTTGGATTTAATTGATTATTTGAACTACGTGTATTTAAAGTACGTAGGGAAAAAAAAATACTTCCTCTGTCTAGAAAACATAAGTCTGATTTTTACACGAATTTTAAGATATGATGAAAACACTTTAATACATGAATGAAATTTGCAAGTATAAAGTTGTTTTTCAAATATCATAAAATTGAGCTTCTAATCAAAACTGAAGAAAATAACCAAGGGGTCGGTGTAATGGCTTGTGCTATATACCATACCAATGGGTGTTTGATAAAATTGAATGAAATAGTTTTGAATATTTAAGTAGTTTGAATGAGCTGAATAAAATAGAATTCTGAATACTGAATAAAAAAAGTTACTTGATAATTGACATGTCTGAAACATCTGAATAACAAAATTTTATTATTTTATCCATTTGAAAAAAATTCAAAATTGCTGTAATTTTATCTAATATTACTTAATATAATTATTATAAAAAAAATTAAATATAAAATACTTTATGCAACAGTCATTTAATCCATAGAACAAAAAAATTACACTAACCATTCAACACAAAAATCTGATGGGACCATTCAAATGATTTTTATTCAAAACAAACGCACTGAATGACGAATCTATTCAACTATTCACCTCTAAACAAACACCCCTTCGTAGAGATGATACTTAATCAAATCTAAAGAACTTCGTAGGATATCCACTCAAGTTTATAGTTGGATTTGCCTAGTGCACGACGCTTGCAGGAGACATGTATCGTGATAGTTGTCGAACACTGAAAGATTTGAATATCCATGAGTCAAGAAAAAGATATAATTAAAAGGGAATATACTTATGTTACACTAAGTTTCACCCTCTTCATAATTTACTTCTTAATATAATTGGGGTTTACAATTTATTACATAAAGTACCGAATTGCATACAATGTCGATCCAAAATTATTTTTCTACAAAAGTTGACTTGAATACTTGATCCGACCGGTAATCCGGTTGAATTTGATTGTTTTATACGATTTGACTATAGAAAAATACATGCTGACCGTATTAAAATATAAAAAATGACCATATAAAAACAAACAAAAAAAATAAAACAACAAAAAATAGCTTAGGTTTTAGAACCAGGCACTACAAATTTTCAATATTTTTCCTTTTCATCAATCTCCATAACCAAAGAAAAAGAAGAAATTAAAACAAAAAAAGAGGGCCAAACATCACATTGCAGGCAGTACAAGAGAATGAAACTCAAATACATGACCATCACCATTGATAGATCTGTTAAGGGCAGTATAGGCAAGTGCTCTTACTGATTTTTTTTATAAGTATAGGAGTAAGGACAAATATATAAGTAAATAAATTTAAGGGGGCCGATTAATGGAAGAGTACTGATTAATTTACTACTACTCTCATTTTTTTAGGACAAATAAAATAATTATTATAAACAAACCCCACAAAATAGAATAATGAAAAAAATACATTGAGGCTTATTTGAAACTTATAAAAAATTGATTTATATTTTGAAATTAATTCATGAGTTTGTTTGAATATAGAAAACAAATTTAGTTTGAGACTTTAAGCATTTTGGGAATCATTTAAATTGAACTACGACAAGTAACCATCTTCAAACCCTCAATCTTTGGAGAAAACTCATGCAAAACAGCATAGTCCCCCATCTAAGGTTTCATAGTCTGTCGAACCTCATGTCTCACAAGCTTGCCTCATCTCATCTCTCCTTCTCTTTGGCGGAAGTCGTGCAATGATGGTGTGACGGTTACCGGAAGTGGTGCAGCGCTAGGCGGAGGTTAGGCGGTGTTTGGGCGATAGTTTAGAAGCAAGGAGGTTTCTTTTTACTTTCTTCAGATCTGAGTTTACTTTTTTCATGAGTTTACTTTTTTCATGGGTTTTTGAATTGTGTAGTCTTAGGAGTGAGAATAACAGCTACTAAAGTTGTTTATGATTTGAGATTTAATACGAAAACATGAAAAAAAATTGGGTGAACGTGGGTGTATTCCACCTTTGGTTGGGATGCTAGATGGTAAGGCTGTGCAGGAGAAAGAAGCGGTTTCCAAGACGTTATCCGTGCATGATTATGAAATATCATGGGAATAGAAGGATTTTTATAAAGGAAGAGAAAGGAATAGTCATTAATTTTTTTTCTTCTTGTATGTTGGTTAGTACTAATTTATTTTTGTTGTATTTATTTTATCATATTTAATTTATTTTTGTTGTATTCAATTTTTTATCAATATTTTTTTCTCTTTAATTTGTATTTTATCATTTATTCTTATTCCTTTTTTTTGTATTTTTATGTTTTTATAGGGACAAAAATGTATAAAATACGATAAGTTATTATTATTTTATCACAAATATACAGTCAACCTGTATTTTAATATGATCAACGCATATTTCCGTCATCATGAGCTCGACACAAGTTTTATTTCGGTCAATCTCCGTCAAAAATTCAATTTAGAGTGGAAATTGTATGCAACTCGATATTTTATGTAGTGATTTGTAAGTCCAATTGACGAAATTATGAGGAGGGTTAAACTTAGTGTAAGATAAGTGTATTTAGTCCTAAAAAAGGGATGTGTTTTGCTAATGGTGTTGTTTTTCTTTTTCTTTTTCTTTTTCTTTTTCTTATTCTAAATACCATTTTCGTGTATGAGGTGAACTTAGTCACAAAATTTGATCATGAAAAACAATTGCATTATCCAGAAGCATGAAGCATGAAGCATGTCACTAATAGAAGTTCTTTCTAATTTTTCCCAATTAATATAATAGTCATTTTATTAAAGTAATATTGTTTTAAATGTTAAACTGACTTGAATTTTTTGTATTCTTTTTTTCACAGGAAAAATTGATCCTCCTCCGCCTCCATCTCCCGCTAGTCCACAACCTCCTGTACCAAATCCACAACCAGTGCAAGTGGCGCCGGTGCCTGGCTCTCCTAATAGCGCATCAACTTCACGGATAGCATGGTGACAATCCTAAATTTTAAACACATTTATTCTTTCTAATTTACATTATTTTACTTCGATTTTGTCTTGCCATTTTTTTTAGATATTTTTTTGGTCCTTTAAGTTCACTAATTTTGGCTCTCCTTTGTTCACAATTTACAGGTTTCATATCCTCTTGTTGTGCACTCTTCTAGTTCTCTGAAGTGGTTGAAAAATATATAATCGAGTTATTTTGATCTATCTCAAGTTTCATCAGAAGAATAGTTATTCAACAATTATTGCAATGATGATTTAATCTTACTTATAAGATTTAGTGTTGAAGTTGGAAATAGAAATTATAGTGCAAATAAAGCATTTATGGAGGATAAGATTCACAAAATGCTAAAATATAGTACTCCCCCGTCCCTTAATATAAATTTATTTTAGACAAGTGTTTGTCTTTTAATATATATCGTTTGAGAATTTTAAGTAAACATTAGTTACTTAGTTTTCAATATTATCTTAATTATTAAATATAATTTGATTCTCTCACTATTTTTTGCCCAATAAATAACACTATTCTTCCAATACAATGACAATATAGGCCATTGATATTATATTTAATGTTATACAATCATTCTCTTAATACTTGTGCACAACTCTAAAATGACTTATATTAAGGGACAAAAAAATAATAATAATTTTTTTGTCCCACTTTAGATCAGAAGTGATAGTATTTGATGAGTATATAATTAATTTTTATCTATAGTTAGGGGTCTTAATATATATATCAGTCCGCTTCTTATGCGAGTTGTCCGTATGCGGACCACCTTTAGTGACGGACAAAACGTCGCTAAACTCGTCGCCATAGGGTCTGAAACGGGCTATAGCGACGGTTCTGGGCTATCGCAACGGTTCAGACCTTATGGTGATGAATTTAGCGACAATTTTATCCGTCGCTAAAGGTGGTTCGCATGCGGACCACCTACATAAAAAGCTCTCTATGTATGTGTGTGTGCGTGTGTGTGTGTGTGTGTGTGTGTGTGTATATATATATATATATATATATATATATATATATATATATATATATATATATATATATATATATATATATATTAGTGTAACTAGTATGTATTAATCATCCAAGCAATATAATTAAGTTAGTTTGAGTTTAAATTTGTTGTTCTTATATGATATCTTGTTAACGCCAAGATTCGACTACACGTTCAATCACCAAATAACGCGTCCAATCCTGCACAGAAACGAAGTAACACAGAGAAACTTGACGGTCTAGGCCGCCGAGCTGAATAAGGTTAACAATGTGACTTAATGTTTTAGTGCTAAAAATAATGTTGTACTTGAGAATTATGGTGTAGCCTCCTTGTATTTATAATGATCATACCTCCTTAAAACGCCCCATCCCAAATTGGAATAGAACTCCTCATTATGGTAGATACCATAATGAGTTAAAAGTGAATCTCTTAAAAGAAAGGAAATCAAATAATATCGTCCTGACTCTTTCTTTAGGAATGAGAAATTAAATGTAGTTAGGAATCATATATTACTTAAAGTTATCCAACTGCCCAAAACAGACTCACGTGGGGAGACTTTCTCTACGTGGACCATGGCCCACCGAATCATCCGAGCCCAAATATACATGCCCCAACAATGCCGCCTAGTCTTTTATTATAAAGGGATATTTAATGAAAGTGTTATCATTTAAAGCCAAATAATTGAATAATAAATGAAAAAAACATCGGTTCCGTACCCAGTACTCAATGTTAGGCCCCACCATCATTACCATCAGACCATTTATTGTGTCGTTCTTGGGGAAACGTGTGAAGATGAAGGGTCAGTAACTTCAAAAAGATCCACACGCCCAAAATTACCTGCCAATTTTTCCAAATCTGAGTTTTCAAATCATTCGAACTCCCTCTGCAATTTTCCTCCTTAACAACAACTTCCTTTTTCTGCAAAGCTTTCTCCGATTCAATAATTCTCATAATGGTTGCTCCAAAGTCCTAACTTCCACCGTTACCACCTCCTTTGGTTCCACCTCCATTATCTCATAAGGCAACCTTATCGTTTCTACTCCAATCCCCACTGTCTCCTCCACATCTATATTCGCTCCCACCATCAATATCGCCATCACCTCCAAAGCCACCATAATTACCACTATTACTACCTCTACCACCTCATCCTCTATCGAATTGGTGCCCTCCCCCAACCGATCCGAGGACGAACTAGCCCTCCTCAAAATGCAAGAGTACTCTTCTTTGAAAGCCTACACACACATCAACACCATATCCATTATCAGCATGTTCGACCTCCCATTCATCCGCCAATAGTATTAGATTCTAGTTACATACGTGCTCAAAGCCCTACAAAGCCACCACCGAATGTTTCGTCACCCCGAAGGATGGACTGCCGTACCACTTTACGCCCTAAGGTATGAAGTCTGATTCCCCCTACACTCCTTCATCAACACCTTCCAGAGGATGGTTGGTATTTGGTTCACGTAACTAGTGCCGAACTCATACATTCACTTAATCTAATTTATTATTTTCTGCTTCGAATGTGGGATCCCTCCTAGCATGGATTTCTTCCTTGCCATGTTCAATATGCACGAATCCAAAGAACCAGGATTCCGCAGCCTAACCAAACATACTAAATCCCCTACTTGGATGAAAACCTCATCTAGCAACAAGGTGTGGCACTCCACCTGGTTCTACATTAGAGGTCTCAACACCCATCTCATCCCTGACTGGGCCGATCCTTCCCAAGGCATTATAACAGCCCCTATATTCAGTGAGAACCAAGCCAAATAGTCCAGAACCTTCATCGCTAAGATGTCAAAGTCAGACTGGAGCATGGACCTTCTGTCAAGCCACTCCTGGCTATATGACCACAAACGTAAGTCTGGACCCTTCATTACCTCATTTTTCCTAAATAATTTTTACTTACATTCATTCTAACATCTGATCATTCCTTTTATTATAGTGTGCCTCATCAAACTGGTACCGATCAATCTTCCTCCACCCTAAATATCACTAAAGCCACCATACTTCTCATCGTCACTACTTCCAAAACTCCCCGAACAACCACCGAAGCCAACCTCTCAATTGAAACCCAAAACAACCCTCCAACCACATCTTATCGTCCATTATATGCACTGAAACCTCCACAATCGACCATTACCAACCCCATCCCCACACCATCATTTACCCGAGAAGCGTACTTGCCGTAAAACCAATCTCTGTTATCTCAATGTCCTCATCAACCAATGTAAGAAATCTTGTGCTGACCCGATCTAGAAAAGGTATCTCTAATAAGAGTTAAGAAACATCAGCTGGTAAAGCTATCTGATAAAGCTCTCATATCTTTAACCTCTGAATCTCTTATACATCAGCCACTACATTTGACCTCATTATTCCCATCGGCCTAATAACCTCCCAACAAACTCCAACAGAAGAAACCTTAGCCAAACCCCCTCTAAAGAAAGCCCGAACAGAAGAAACCAGTTGTGACGCCCCCAATTCCGGGTCTCTTCCAACCCGACATATGGTGCTCCACGGTGTTACAGTTCACACAAACATCCAATTGAAATGCCTCAAAAGAACGAATATGACTTATATATATTTCAAAACAATACTACCATTCCCAGGTTCTTTATAACCGTTACATTTGTTCTTGTCATAATATCAAATATTATCATTACAAACCTATACACATAGGTAATCTACAAGTTCGCTTTAGCCTTCCCCTTTATCCTTGTCGAATCCTTCGGTCCATTCGGTCTAAGCTGCATTCATATGGTTTAAGCAAGAGTGAGCATAACAAGCTCAGCAAGTACAACAATTTCATTTTAAAAGCATGCTTGAAACATATGAATCGTATATCTTCAATAACTGGATAATAGTTACGAAGTATTATCAATAACTTAAAATAGCATTCATTTTCCTTTAAAACGTTTCAGCATAACAATATTCAGTAAAACACCAAATCTGGTCCAAGACCATGGGCGTTTCATAATTTCTTTAAAAAGGACAACCTGGCACGAAGTTCGTAAGTCCGACATATCTTACGAGTACTTCTAGGTGATCAGCCTATAGTACTCTATGTTGATCAACATTACATCCATTAAACGTATGTAAGTTTAAGTTTTGGCAACCTCGCGTGCCCATCGAATAATCGATGAAAAATATATTTGTTTATTCATACCCAAGCTTACCTTGAATTGTACCAAATACTTGGAATAGGATAGCGTTAGCAATTCTATATTGAAAGACTTGTAAATAAATCAATCAACTTTTCAAGATTAGTCTAGCCGATGTAAAACTGGCATCGACTCTTTAATAAAACAATTCATGCATCTCATAACATGAATCACCGGAAACTTGGCTAACACGAAGGTTAGACAAGCGTTTAAGAAAAACTTGCCTTCAACGTCTGCTACAGTATAATTACTTTTCCTTTTGAGTTTTTACGGTCTCTACAACACATAACCACATAACATACCACATTAGATTATGAATGAACATACATGGTTCCTAATGAATGTTACCCTTCTTCTCAATCTAATCATATATTAGATTTGTTATTATTGGTTCCGGCTTGCCGTCGTTCTTTTACATCGTTCTTACCAAATTCTTTCTCTTCTATAACTTAATTGAAATTATTTCATTAATAAAACACGGTTCGAGTTAATCATCCTTCCTCACGGCTTACCCATGTCCTTACATTATTAATCGAAACTCGATCGTCAATGGCTAAGTACACTTATTGCATATCGTTCACGTTTACGTAATATTCATCAACATTTAGTTGTAGCTCGCAACGTTTATTGCCATCATCGAAAAATGCTAATTCATTATCAATTAACTATCTTTTCTTTCGTATTCTTAATCGTACTTACTTACTTAACGAAACTTGTTCCAAGTACTTATCTGCCTTTACGGCTTATTATCATTCATCGCTTCAGCATTAATAAGTTATGTTCAATTAATCTTTCTTCCAGCCTTTAGTGTATTACTCAAGGTTTAAACATTTTAAACCATGTCACTTTAGGGTTTAGTTCATTACTAATTAATTACTGTTCTTGTTTCACTTATAAACTTTCCTTACTAGAACTCCTTAAGGCTGGCACTGCAGCGCCATCTTCCTCTTGTTAAGCCGCGCTGTGGCGCGAGTCAGCAACAACTGAAACCCGGCCTTGGCGCTGCGGCGTCATACTCAGTTCATTCTGCCGCGCGACGGCGAGAGACTTCAGTAGCTCACAGCCTTTTGTGGCGCTGCGGCGTGACTTACTTTGCCTTGACTGGCGCCGCGGCGCCAGTGCTCAGCACCAGAAAAATTTTGACAATTAACTTTTTATGTGAAGTTCCCGGGCTCGTAACTTTTTCGTTATAAGTTCGAATTGGTTCGTTCAAGAGTCTACGGTTCACAAATTACATACTCTACGTGTTCATGTAAGAATTTTATCTATTCGTCTTTGTTTGCTAAAAAATTCACCTATTAGTCCATTTTTAACGAAAACGATAAACGTTCATGAACGTTCAACGCTCGTTTCTTCGTTCTAAGTCGGAATTCAGACAATCTCGAGTCCGCTACTCTATAATGCCAAATAAGACTTGTCTCCATTGAAAACCAATGTTCCCAAGCTCAATATCAAAATTCGACTTCTATTATGAGAATTTCACGAAATCGGCGATTATCGTCTAATCGTGTAAATTCCGGCATAACTTCGTTTCTTATGATTTGTTCATCGTTTCAAATGGATTCAATCCATCATACTCCCTCCATCCCATAATAATTGTCGCTTTAGCTTGATGCACATTGATTAAGAAAGTCATTTAGTGCTATCATTTATTAATTAAAATTGGTGTGAAATTTCATCACTACCCCTTTATGGGAAGTTGAAAACTATTAATACAAGAAAAAAATTTCTTGGGACAATGAGAGAAGGTAGGGGTGATATAGGAAAGTAAATAATTTATTCTCCTAGAAAGTTGTAAACAACAAATAAATTGGGAAAAAAATTTCCTTCTAAAACGACAGTTATTATGGGATGGAGGTAGTACTAACATCTTGACATACATACTTCATTAACTTATAAACATGATAATTTATTACTTGTTCTTCGTGAGTTTGTAACTTATAAAAGTATAAACTACATAACATTTCATTTCTCATGATTTATAATGGCGTAAATCTTTTAACCACCATTCTTACCTCTCATTAATCATACTAACTTCTTAAAGTAAACATATGACAAATTCATCATTGTTCTTCATAAGTTCATAACTTATTTATTGTTTATCTTACCATATGACTTATTCACGGCTTATTAAGACTTAAGCCCTCTGATTACTCCTCCTTATTATTTCTACTCCTTTTTAGTATACATGTTCTACCCTTGCTCACTTCTCTAATAATAAAAGAGAAAGAGATTCATAGCTCAGGATTACATACCCTTTGATGATCACTTGCTAATCCCTAATCTTCTTCTTGCTTCTTTTAATTAATAAAGGCTAACTTCTAGCTTTTCTAGCTTTTTCTCTCAAGCAAATAAGCTCTCAACTTATAATGTATAAGGTGTTAGATAAATGAACAACCAACAAATGAATCCAAGCTTGCTATTTATAGGAAATCCTAGATAAGGGCATAATGGTCAATAAGACATTCCACCTCCTTAATCCACCTCCTTACTATTCATTACTTTATCCCTAAGTAAACTTGGCCTCCACCCTTTTTGCTTGGCCATCACAACATCTATCCAATACTTGGGCACCACGTTTACTTAACCATTAAGTATTCTTGCTAATCACATAACTTAGCCTTTAAGTTTACTTGCTTAGCACAACTTTTATCCTTTGCTTGCTCACCACTTTATTTACTTGGTCATTACTTAACTTAGCCACTAAGCTTACTTGCTCCCTACTTTGGATCACCCATAGGTTGCCCCATGGTTCATGCTTACCCATTCACTTACTTTGGGCTTTTCATTTAATTAGCTTAATTAGTTTGCTTATTCTTGTGGGCTTGCATTAATAAATCTTTGGGCTTCACATTACAAACACTTAAGCTTGCACATTAATTCTATTGGACTTTCATATTAAATCATATTGGATTTGTACCTCCCACATAATCCACATGTTCATTCACAAATGGCTTAAAGCCTTATAACGTATAGTCTACGTATTAATCTCGTATTCTAACTCGTATACTAATTCATGATATACGACTTACCATTATTCAAACATACTCGTATAATACCTCGTATCATACTCACATTCATTACCTCGTACAATACCTACGTATTATACGATCGTTACACTAACATCTTAACACTTGATTTTCCTAACGTTCTAAAATTAAGTCCACAGGCGAAATATTAAATTTTCCATAGCTGAAATATTATTGGATATTCCATCTTACATTGATATTCTATCGTTACGTATTTCTCGGAAGTTCAAAAATAATTCCCGAGCAGAAATGCGTGAATAGTATTTTTCTAAAAATTTCTCGAAAAGTTTTTATTTTCGTCTTAAAAATTCAAACACTTTAATTCTATCACGTAGCCAAAATACTACGACGTTCTGACATGTCTAGGTCATAAAACGACCTTCAATTAGCTTACTCCATAAACAATCAATTAAATTCATTTAATCATTATAATTAAATAAAAAATTTAATTCTCCAAAAAAATCCGATTTTCTGGGGCGTTACACCAGTTAAAACCTGATCACTCGGCCTCCTCCTCCCGAAGAGCTAACAACTTCTGTAAATCTACCTTGAAGATTCCTGAACATAGCCTGGCCTCAAGACATGCCTCACGATTTTCCATACGAGAATTTTAACTCCTTCATCTTACCAGGAGATAATGAAAAGTTTGAGGGCCTCGAGCCTGAAGACTTAGTGATCGCCACGGCCGTCCACACAGGTCGGGTAGAGTAATATCTAAAATTTCCCCTTCAGTTTTAAGAATTGTCTTATAATCACCTAACATACATATACCCTTTTCAGGCATTATTCTCTTTTGGTCGACTGCTACTTCGAGTCAAAGAGATATCGACTTGGAAGAAAGAACTTAAACCTGCTACCAAACGTGTGACGCCCCCAAATCCGGGTCCCTTCTAACCACGAATCCGGTCCGTCACGATACTACTATCGTCAAACTATTTATATTTTTCATTCATAACTTAATGAATATAACTTTGCTTATTACAATTTAGAATATAAATTCTTTCCAATTCCAGGATCTATGTAATGACCAAAAACTTTTATAAGTTTCACAACTTGGTCATTTACTATTCCTGTTTTACATCACATTCGATGTTATAAAAATATGCGAAATAATTTAAACTTTTTCAATCTCCTTCGAAAAATAATCGTTTATTGATATCTTAACTTGAATCAAATTATGTTATGATTTAGTCTAATCGAATTACCGTATAAATATTTACATCTCAATTCGAATTTCTCTATGTATCACATAGTATAACTTAACATGCATTACACATCATAAACTACTATCATATACACATCATAAACCAGACTTAGACTTTTTATTACCCAACATAATTCATAGCACGACATGTATTCTGATACGTACTGTAAACATACATCAAGTAGAGGTTCTAATATTTCTTCAAGTTCACATTTCAAATCATTTAGTTTTGAATTACATAGTTCTATGTTGAATTATTCATAATAACAAGGCTTAACCACTTCTTTTAACAAAGGTTCAAGGTTTATAAGCTTTTAAACCTTATATTGGTACTAACAACCTTTAATACGTATGTTCACATGTATCTATCTCATTTTCATAGACATAACATAGTTCATACTTTTAAAACATGCTTAAATAACTTATGTCATGCTTGACTAGTTGAGTGCATGTATCATTCATGTTTAAAGGCATAAATAACTCTATCATGCTTGCTTATAAGGTCATAATGCAAGTAACACAATGCTCATCAAAGTTAGTTTCTAAAACTTTTAAATTTCTCTTTAAAACACGTACTAAACCGAGCTTGACAACCTTTTATGAGCAATACATCTTGGAATTACACTCCTTATCCATCCGCGCACATAACTAGGCCACATTCACATGTTTCCAAGGTCGGGACTTAAAAGACACAAAGTTCGACAAGTTTCATTTTCAAAACTTCAATTTTTTCTTTCAAAACACTTTAAACCAAGCTATATCAATCTATTATATACAAGGTAACTTTAAAACTACATTTCATGTCCATTGATATGTATACATAGGGTCCAAGGTCAGAACTTAAAGGACACCAAATTCATCAACTTCCGTTTTTCAAAAACTTTAAGTTTTCTTTTAGAAAATCATGTGAAGGCATTCCATAATGAGTGAAGTAATCTTAGCCATATGACATGTCCATTATCATGCATATTCATGTTTTATAACTTAGAATAACATATTTTATCGTCGGGAGCACTATACTTGCGTATGTGCTCGTTCGATGCCCTCCGATCGCCTCTATATTACGTAATAGTCACAAAGATGACTATTTTAACCCTTCCTAACGACCTCAAATTAAAACACTTAAAGAACAAAAGTTGTAGGTCTATTCGTCCTCGTTCCGGATCATCTTGAATCACCTCAAAAGGAGTTCGTATGAAAAAGTTATGGCCGTTTTACCAAAATAGGTCATAGTAGTCACAGTCAGCACACATGGGGCGCGGCTGCGCCCATTTTCCTCACCATTACCGCGCGCCCGCACCAATGCCCAGTCCCAGCTACGCACCTGCAAGCACGGGCACTGCGCTCGCGCAAGGCTTCGCACGAATAACAGTTTTGGTCATAACTTTCTCATTTTAAGTCCGAATTAGTTGGTTTTCGATTCGTTGGACTCGTTAAACTCTTAGCTACCCATCTACAGAGTAATTATAATACTTCAAACACATTAAATAACCCAAAGATTAATCCAAAACTCATATTTATACTAAATTTTTATGTTTTGAAAAGTTTAGCGAATTCGTTCACTACGAATTTGTTTCTCAACCAAATTGGTTCGTTTTACTTTCGTTGTTTTCGTTTCTAACTATATTAACAGTATCTAGCAACAACTCATGATTACAACAATCCTTAGCCATCAATTTTTGGACTTAAAAGTGACTGTTTCATGACATTTCTAAGAAATTACAAACTTAGGAAATCAAAAGCATATAGGTTAGAATTATTACCTCTTGATGACCTCAATTTGCTAACTATAGCTTTCCAACCCTCCAATTGCTCTCCACACTCCAATTCAACTGACTTTCTCTATAGCAACTTCTCAAAAAAACTCAACCAACATAAATGAGAAGGAAGGAGCTCTATTTATAGAGGAGGGATTATCCAAATCACTTTCCCCATCCTTCTAGCCAGCATCAGACTACAACGTAATGAAGAAGAAATGAGATAGGCCTTAGCCTTTTTTACCAAACACGCGAATGAGAAATAGGGAGAAATTGGACACTAAATTTGGGACAAGCCAAATAACTCAGCAACTTGTTATTCTAAGGCTTGGTTTGGTTCTTTTAATTCCCAAAATGTCATTTTAATGTGTAAATGCTACTACAAGCAGTAAAGTTAGGGATTATTTATGTACTCACATCATATAGTCCATATACATTAGTCCACATATTTTAATCTTTAAAACATGTGTGAACTTAATTTAATTGCTCACTAATAACTTAATATCTCTTTTTACTATTTATTTACACATTGGTATTGAAATAAATATTTTAATAACACATATTTATTTTCTCCCATCTTTTAGGGTACACATATAATTGTCTCATCACCTAGGATGAGATAATAAAACTTATTTAAATCAACTTTATGATTTAATCACTTTTATCATATGTATATCATTAGTCCCAATTAAATGTCACACTTCAGGTAATATTAAGCAATAGGTATTATACACTACTATTGCCCACATTTTCCATATTACACATAGTAATACTATTAATATTTTAATTGGACTAAATATTATTCAGTTGGGTACTTTCAACCCATTATCACCCTTTTAACACCACGATGATTAATTAATATTAATCATTTATTTTCTTTTCAATAATTATTAAGCACTCCACTAATTAATAGAATATAATATTCCATACTATCTCTTAATTAACCATATTTATTTCGGGTTAATTAATTAAATCTTTATTCAAGTCATATTTTGCTAACTAAATTTCTTCATGAACACTTAGTCACCATTCATGACCTTATAAGAGTCATGGCTTGCAAATCACATTTTCATAAACTGACTCTGAGTTTTCTACAGACCGGCGTGGCCGCTCTGGTCTTAGGCTTGAGAGCGCGGCCGCGCCACCTCAAGTTAGGACGCAGACAAGTTATGCTTTAATAGAAGCTGAACTTAACTCGCAAATCCTTTAACATGCTCCAGACGTGCTATCTTATTATACTAATCAGAAGTAAATCTCTAATGACTACATTCTTCATTAATTTAGAGATTAAACTTCAAGTTCAACTCTTCTTTCTTTATCCCAATATTAGTCCATAAAATCTCTAACCTATATTTATCTAAAGATATATCGACTTTCTTCTCTCGTGAACAACGTACATATATACAAATCCACACCTTGCACACATCGAGTCTTCAATGATATTCAATATAGTACACTGAGTGGTTTCCCACAAACAACCAACAAATTAGTTTTCGTCTCGTCTACACTGCTTTCACAATGAGTTAGATCGGTTACTGATTCGTATATACCTCCGCTCTCTGAAGGAATCGTTTAGCCCAGCTCCTATACATCAACCATTAAAGGGTACGATTGCACTGCCTTAGACTTGATACTTACTCGTACACATACTCAAGAAATTGGTGATTATCAAAGATATTTTAATGTCACCAATTTACTATAATAAAATAATTTTATAAATTATTTAATATCAATAGATAATTTTTATCCATCTTCTTACTAATTCATCTCTATAATTTATAACAAATATATAATAATGATATATATTTATTAAACACAACATCACTTGTTACATAGCTCATATTACCCTATGTAACACAAAACCACATACCTCGTAACATATTATATATTTTTATTTGAAACCTTCACATGCCTTAAGAATTTTATTCACTAAATTTTTATTTTAATATTTTCTAAAAATTCGGGTTCTTACATCCTCTCCCGCTTATAAGGATTCCGTCTTCGGAATCACCGAAACCTCCTCTACTCGGTGCTATTTCGAATATTACATATTCTTTTGAATAATTTTATCCATTCTCTTTTCGGAAGTTTTATTATAACTTGCTCACTTGCATTCTACCACATTCTCCTTTCTAAGGAATATTCTACTCACTACATTTTTCACACAGAAGAATAAGAGTCTTCCACGATTTTTCAATAATCGGGAAGTAGTATGAATAACTCAGATTCCAAATTATGCTGAGGGGTCACACAAGACCGTGAACTAGTGCTTCAACACATTCCTTCACACTACAAATCAGAGTGTTTATCAATCACAAAGACTGAAAACACCCTCCACACGTACACTAGGTGGCCAGTCTATTGTACCACTACGTTGGGCCGCAACGTAGTGTTTTATAACGACTACATGCGTTATGCTCGGAACCATTGTTCCCGAAAATATGTCCCCTTATAGGGTTGTTCACCTCAGCTTTTCAACAACTAAATACGCACCAGAGCAATCTGGTTCGGCACAAATACACAAGAACGCTTGAATTCTATTATCACTTTTCAACAGTCGTCTAGCCGAATCAAATAGCTTAGACTCTAATCAACAGTTCGGACATCAATCGAAGTAATTTAGTCAACTTTTCATAATTTAAAAGAAAACCAAAAATCGTTTTATGACTTCATGATACCGTACCAGATTAGTAGTACTTTGAGGATCCCGCCATTAGATGACTTTGTCATATTACATCATACCATAGTGGGCTGACGATCTTTCGATCACAACCAACACTAGGTTCGACTGTATTGATGACTCCATCGTTTACCATTTTTACACCATATCAAATGATGTAAATGGTCAGAAATACATTTTGAAAATTCTTAAATCATTTTTATCTTAGCCGAAACAATTAGCATAGACATAAGAATAACGGTGTTGTTTTTAAAACTCATTGGTTCAGTCACTTGACCCAACATTTTTCTCAAGAAAACAGAGTGCAAACACTAGCACGAAGTCAATAAAATTTTAAAAATCTAGCAGAGCTAGAAGATTTAGAAAATCTACGCTTCTCCATCAACTTCAATCTTTACTATACCAAAATCTCTTAATTCATAGCATATATATACCCGATATAGTTCATCAAACTTACCACACTTTGGAAGTTCAGGAACTTGCTACAATCATATAAGTTTAAGAACTTATCCTAGTCAGACCATAGGCGTCCATTCGCTGAGGGGTTCAATAACATTTCATATGATTATGAGTCCCGAACTTACCATGTGCATGAGTTTTAAGAACTCGCACCTAATCTTAATATTCTCTATCTTAATCTTAATAGTCTCTATCAATCAAATATAATATGAGAAAAGAATCACCTCCTCACCATAAGCATATCGATAGCGCAACACCGACATTCCATTGATTATCATTGTGAGGAACCGAGCGTGAGCACAAAGCCTCCGCCCACACAAAGGTTTGTACAACTCAGCTCCAACATGAGTCCTCAACTGAAATCCCCCTTAACTCTATCTTACACTTAACTTGCTTTTTGCTCGATATGAATTCTTCGTATCTCATCACATACAACTCCTCATGAGTTCATATCATACCATTTTACAGTACATTCTCTCTTATAGCATCAAACTATACACACTTAGTTATTACAGACTATTTATCACTTCATAGCTTAATTCGATCACGTCGTGATCATCAATTTACCTTAGGGTTCTTTCCCTATCATCAACAAAACTCCACTCGAGTTCATTCTCATTATCTTTGTCATCTAGGCACCATCATAACATTTTTATTGCCAGAGTTAGGAAACTCCTGAATTCTCATTCTCTTAGATACTTCAAAAATTCTTCTTTGAATCTTCGATTATATATATTTTAATCCTTATCTTTCACTCTCTCGGGTTATAGCCTAAGGTACACTTACCTAAGTTTATAACCTATAGCTTTGATACCAACCTGTGACGCCCCCAAATCCGGGTCCCTTCTAACCACGAATCCGGTCCGTCACGATACTACTATCGTCAAACTATTTATATTTTTCATTCATAACTTAATGAATATAACTTTGCTTATTACAATTTAGAATATAAATTCTTTCCAATTCTAGGATCTATGTAATGACCCCAAATTTTTATAAGTTTCACAACTTGGTCATTTACTATTCCTGTTTTACATCACATTCGATGTTATAAAAATATGCAAAATAATTTAAACTTTTTCAATCTCCTTCGATATCTTAACTTGAATCAAATTATGTTATGATTTAGTCTAATCGAATTACTGTATAAATATTTACATCTCAATTTGAATTTCTCTATGTATCACATAGTATAACTTAACATGTATTACACATCATAAACTACTATCATATACATTTCCTAGAACCTAAACGTGGTTTAAGAACATATATTTAAATAAATCAATTAATCTCCTTCGATGCTATTGAAATTTATCAATCAAGTAGCACGTAACCTTTACTGTGTGTCCTTAACCTACAAAAGTGGTTATTTGTAAGGGTGAGCTCGACAGCCCAGCAATTCTAATAGTTTTCAGCACATAGCATATAATAACATATTCAGTTCATGTATTCATAATCAATTAATATTTACTACGCATGCTATTACTCATATAACAGGCATATAAGTTTACTTCACGAGCATATCATCAAAGATCAACTTTCACATTTCATACATATCTCATATGCATTTCATATATATATACATTAACATTCTCATAGCATAATATAGCTCAACTAACAGTTATAGAATTCATATATCAAATAGGAACTGAAAGACTTGCCTGATTCGTAGTTTATCAACTACGACTTAACTGCTTAAAGCTTATCTGCACTGCGTGTATCCCTACACAGTTATATAATTATGGATTCATACCCATCAGTTATACATTTCATACGCTCTTAATATAAGAACAAATATTATTTCCTAACTTGGTTTCACTTTTACTTGAACTTAGGATAACCATGAGACTAGCTCATTCTACTATCATATTTATCTCAACAATCTTGTTTCATATCTTGTAGTCCTTCAGGACAACATAACCATATCTTAAGACCAAGCAGTTAACAAACTGCTCTTGGTCACTCTGCAGGACGGCGCGACGCTGCATTTAAGCTTGGGAGTGGCGCGGCCGAGCTACTCCCTGCCAAAACCAGACTTAGATTTTTTATTGCCCAACATAATTCCTAGCACGACATGTATTCTGATACGTACTGTAAACATACATCAAGTAGGTTCTAATATTTCTTCAAGTTCACATTTCAAATCATTTAGTTTTGAATTACATAGTTCTATGTTGAATTATTCATAATAACAATGCTTAACCACTTCTTTTAACAAAGGTTCAAGGTTTATAAGCTTTTAAATACTAACAACCTTTAATACGCATGTTCATATGTATCTATCTCATTTTCATAGACATAACATAGTTCATACTTTTAAAACATGCTTAAATAACTTATGTCATGCTTGACTAGTTGAGTGCACGTATCATTCATGTTCAAAGGCATAAATAACTCTATCATGTTTGCTTATAAGGTCATAATGCAAGTAACACAATGCTTATCAAAGTTAGTTTTTAAAACTTTTAAATTTCTCTTTAAAACACGTACTAAACCGAGCTTGACAACCTTTTATGTGCAATACATCTTGGAATTACACTCCTTATCCATCCTCGCACATAACTAGGCCACATTCACATGTTTCCAAGGTCGGGACTTAAAAGACACAAAGTTCGTCAAGTTTCATTTTCAAAACTTCAATTTTTTCTTTCAAAACACTTTAAACCAAGCTATATCAATCTATTATATACAAGGTAACTTTAAAACTACATTTCATGTCCATTGATATGTATACATAGGGTCCAAGGTCAGAACTTAAAGGACACCAAATTCATCAACTTCCGTTTTTCAAAAATTTTAAGTTTTCTTTTAGAAAATCATGTGAAGGCATTCCATAATGAGTGAAGTAATCTTAGCCATATGACATGTCCATTATCATGCATATTCATGTTTTATAACTTAGAATAACATATTTTATCGTCGGGAGCACTATACTTGCGTATGTGCTCGTTCGATGCCCTCCGATCGCCTCTATATTACGTAATAGTCACAAAGATGACTATTTTAACCCTTCCTAACGACCTCAAATTGAAACACTTAAAGAACAAAAGTTGTAGGTCTATTCGTCCTCGTTCCGGATCATCTTGAATCACCTCAAAAGGAGTTCGTATGAAAAAGTTATGGCCGTTTTACCAAAATAGGTCATAGTAGTCACAGTCAGCACACATGGGGCGCGGCTGCGCCCATTTTCCTCACCATTACCGCGCGCCCGCACCAATGCCCAGTCCCAGCTACGCACCTGCAAGCACGGGCACTGCGCTCGCGCAAGGCTTCGCACGAATAACAGTTTTGGTCATAACTTTCTCATTTTAAGTCCGAATTAGTTGGTTTTCGATTCGTTGGACTCGTTAAACTCTTAGCTACCCATCTACAGAGTAATTATAACACTTCAAACACATTAAATAACCCAAAGATTAATCCAAAACTCATATTTATACTAAATTTTTATGTTTTGAAAAGTTTAGCGAATTCGTTCACTACGAATTTGTTTCTCAACCAAATTGGTTCGTTTTACTTTCGTTGTTTTCGTTTCTAACTATATTAACAGTATCTAGCAACAACTCATGATTACAACAATCCTTAGCCATCAATTTTTGGACTTAAAAGTGACTGTTTCATGACATTTCTAAGAAATTACAAACTTAGGAAATCAAAAGCATATAGGTTAGAATTATTACCTCTTGATGACCTCAATTTGCTAACTATAGCTTTCCAACCCTCCAATTGCTCTCCACACTCCAATTCAACTGACTTTCTCTATAGCAACTTCTCAAAAAAACTCAACCAACGTAAATGAGAAGGAAGGAGCTCTATTTATAGAGGAGGGATTATCCAAATCACTTTCCCCATCCTTCTAGCCAGCATCAGACTACAACGTAATGAAGAAGAAATGAGATAGGCCTTAGCCTTTTTTACCAAACACGCGAATGAGAAATAGGGAGAAATTGGACACTAAATTTGGGACAAGCCAAATAACTCAGCAACTTGTTATTCTAAGGCTTGGTTTGGTTCTTTTAATTCCCAAAATGTCATTTTAATGTGTAAATGCTACTACAAGCAGTAAAATTAGGGATTATTTATGTACTCACATCATATAGTCCATATACATTAGTCCACATATTTTAATCTTTAAAACATGTGTGAACTTAATTTAATTGCTCACTAATAACTTAATATCTCTTTTTACTATTTATTTACACATTGGTATTGAAATAAATATTTTAATAACACATATTTATTTTCTCCCATCTTTTAGGGTACACATATAATTGTCTCATCACCTAGGATGAGATAATAAAACTTATTTAAATCAACTTTATGATTTAATCACTTTTATCATATGTATATCATTAGTCCCAATTAAATGTCACACTTCAGGTAATATTAAGCCATATGACATGTCCATTATCATGCATATTCATATTTTATCACTCAGAATAACATATTTCATCGTCGGGAGCACTATACTTGCGTATGTGCTCGTTCGACGCCCTTCGATCGCCTACTATTACGTAACAGTCACAACGATGACTATTTTGACCATTCCTAACGACCTCAAATTTAAACACTTAAAGAAAAAAAGTTGTAGGTCTATTCGTCCTCGTTCCGGATCATCTTGAATCACCTCAATCGGAGTTCGTATGAAAACGTTATGGCCGTTTTACCAAAATAGGTCATAGTAGTCATAGTCAGCACACATGGCCTTTTCCTCACCATTACCGCCCGCCCGCGCCAATGCCCAGCCCCAGCTGCGCGCTCGCGCACACGAGGCTTCGCACTGATAACAGTTTTTGTCATAACTTTCTAATTTTAAGTCCGAATTAGTTGGTTTTCGATTCGTTGGACTCGTTAAACTCTTATCTACCCATCTCCAGAGTAATTATAATACTTCAAACACATTAACTAACCCAAAGATTAATCCAAAACTCATATTCATACTAAATTTTCATGTTTTGAAAAGTTCTGCGAATTCGTTCACTACGAATTCGTTTCTCAACCAAATTGGTTCGTTTTACTTTTGTTGTTTTCGTTTCTAACTATATTAACAGTATTTAGCAACAACTCATGGATTTACAACAATCCTTAGCCATCAATTTTTGGACTTAAAAGTGACTATTTCATAACATTTCTAAGAAATTGCAAACTTAGGAAATCAAAAGCATATAGGTTAGAATTATTACTTCTTGATGACCTCAATTTGCTAACTATAGCTTTCCAACCCTCCAATTGCTCTCCACTCTCCAATTCAATTGACTTTCTCAATAGCAACTTCTCAAAAAAACTCAACCAACGTAAATGAGAAGGAAGGAGCTCTATTTATGGAGGAGGGATTATCCAAATCATGGATTTGCACATTAAATTAATCCAAGGGGAGGAAGAAGAAGCCATTGGATGTTGGAGAGTTGGTTACCAACTCCACTTTTCCCATCCTTCTAGCCATCATCAGACTACAACGTAATGAAGAAGAAATGAGATAGGCCTTAGCCTTTTTTGCCAAACACGTAAATGAGAAATAGGGGGAGCAATTGGACACTAAATTTGGGACAAGCCAAATAACTCAACAACTTGTTATTCTAAGGCTTGGTTTGGTTCTTTTACTTCTCAAAATATCATTTTAATGTGTAAATGCTACTACACCTAGTAAAGGTAGGGATTATTTATGTACTCACATCATA
The DNA here is from genome assembly GCA_016801055.1 of Panax notoginseng. Lineage (NCBI taxonomy): Eukaryota > Viridiplantae > Streptophyta > Magnoliopsida > Apiales > Araliaceae > Panax > Panax notoginseng. The sequence goes on along the minus strand of CM029014.1, from coordinate 72,746,560 downwards.
TAGTCCATATACATTAGTACACATATTTTAATCTTTAAAACATGTGTGAACTTAATTTAATTGCTTACTAATAACTTAATATCTCTTTTTACTATTTATTTACACATTGGTATTGAAATAAATATTTTAATAACACATATTTATTTTCTCCCATCTTTTAGGTACACATATAATTGTCTCATCACCTATGATGAGATAATAAAACTTATTTAAATCAACTTTATGATTTAATCACTTTTATCATATGTATATCATTAGTCCCAATTAAATGTCACACTTCAGGTAATATTAAGCCATAGGTATTATACACTACTATTGCCCACATTTTCCATATTACACATAGTAATACTATTAATATTTTAATTGGACTAAATATTATTCAGTTGGGTACTTTCAACCCATTATCACCCTTTTAACACCACGATGATTAATTAATATTAATCATTTATTTTCTTTTCAATAATTATTAAGCACTCCACTAATTAATAGAATATAATATTCCATACTATCTCTTAATTAACCATATTTATTCCGGGTTAATTAATTAAATCTTTATTCAAGTCATATTTTGCTAACTAAATTTCTTCATGAACACTTAGTCACCATTCATGACCTTATAAGAGTCATGGCTTGCAAATCACATTTTCATAAACTGACTCTGAGTTTTCCACAGATCGGCGTTGCCGCTCTGGTCTTAGGCTTGAGAGCGCGGCATACAAGTTATGCTTTAATAGAAGCTGAACTTAACTCGCAAATCCTTTAACATGCTCCAGACGTGCTATCTTATTATACTAATCAGAAGTAAATCTCTAATGACTACATTCTTCATTAATTTAGAGATTAAACTTCAAGTTTAACTCTTCTTTCTTTATCCCAATATTAGTCCATAAAATCTCTAACCAATATTTATCTAAAGATATATCGACTTTCTTCTCTCGTGAACAACGTACATATATACAAGTCCACACTTAGCACACATCGAGTCTTTAATGGTATTCAATATAGTACACTGAGTGGTTTCCCACAAACAACCAACAAATTAGTTTTCGTCTCGTCTACACTGCTTTCACAATGAGTTAGATCGGTTACTGATTCGTATATACCTCCGCTCTCTGAAGGAATCGTTTAGCCCAACTCCTATACATCAACCATTAAAGGGTACGATTGCACTGCCTTAGACTTGATACTTACTCGTACACATACTCAAGAAATTGGTGATTATCAAAGATATTTTAATGTCACCAACTTACTATAATAAAATAATTTTATAAATTATTTAATATCAATAGATAATTTTTATCCATCTTCTCACTAATTCATCTCTATAATTTATAACAAATATATAATAATGATATATATTTATTAAACACAACATCACTTATTATATAGCTCATATTATCCTATGTAACACAGTACCACATACCTCGTAATACATTATATATTTTTATTTGAAACCTTCACATGCCTTAAGAATTTTATTCACTAAATTCTTATTTTAATATTTTCTAAAAATTCGGGTTCTTACAGAACGCCTCCAAACAGGGCTTAAAAAATCGTCTTCCGAACTAATGGAAGAAAAATAACACTACCTTTCTCCACTCTGAAGCATTATCACTGGAAATAAAGGAGCTAAAATGGAGAATCTCTGAGCTTTTAGTGCAGAAAAAAAAGCTTCTAGTAGAGCAGGCTGAGCAGAAGGAAGATAAAGAGGCATTACAAAAAGCTTATGTAACAATCCAGATTTTTATTATAATATTTAAATATTTATTGAATTATATAAATATTTAATGGATGTGTTTATCGTTGAATAAGTATTTGTTTAATTGATTTGATGTGATGTGATTTGATTATTTATTTGTTTAATAAATAATTAATGAGTTAAGGAAAGTAATTATTTTGAAATAGTAATCTAATTTAATTCAATAATTTAGTTAGAGAGTTTATAATGATTAAATAAATTATTATATTATGCAATGAATTGTTATTAGAATTAATTAAATTAAGTATGAAAACTTAATTAATTAGAAGTGTGACAAATAACTATATTATTAGTAGTTATTAAAATAAATTAAAGTAGTTTTAATTTATTTTGTCAAACAAGGCTTAAATATATTAATTCTTTAATTTTAAAGAGTTTTGCCAAACAGAGCCTTATGGTTTTTGGATTTTAAATTTTGAATTATTAATAATATAATATAAATAATATATATTAATTTGGTAACTGCTAATTTAATAAGGTCATTAGTAGCGTCAGTTTTTAGACGTTTTAAATTAGTACGTTGATTTTATTTTCTACGTATAATCTATTTGGCTAAAGCCTAAGTAAGAAAATGGAAGAAATTTTGTCAGAGAAAAGTTAGAGACAAGAGGGTTTTGAGAGAGATTGTCAAGGGTTGGAGAGAAAGTTCTCTGTATTTTCAGTGTTAGCAAGGGTTTCTTAAACAACTAGAGGTATGTTTTAAAAACTAAACATATATGTTTTACGTTATAATTTGATTGTCTCTGTATTTCTGCATTTGACTGTAAGACAAAGTTCTTTATAAAAATTGTCTGTAAACCATGCTTTACTAGTTGATTATGAAATTATGGGTTTAAGTAATGTTATAAGTATCATATGTATATGTTGTAGGCTAAATTTACGTTTTCAATAAAGAAATAGTTTTTACAGTGAACATATACTTATGAATGTGAGTTGTGGAAAATCAAAGGTTCTATATTCGATTTTATGCTAGTTATGAAATTGAAACTTGTATATGTAATTGAGTAAGATATAAAGCAGAACATGGTTCAAAGGAATCAAATTGGTAGGATGGCAGTGTTCACTGTGTAAACAAACGTCGGTTATGGAGTATTGTTGGTTTAAAAATAGTGCTTTCAAGGATTTAAGTTTTCTAATATTGTTGTTAAGTGGTGCTAAATTGGTATATGTATGATAATTAAATGTTTATGAGTAATCTTTATAAGTTTTACGTCCTAATTTAGATGTTAGCAGTAGTAATTAGTCCAGAGTTTAGTTATTCTGTTCTTCGTGTTTGGGTTCTGCAAGTTTCGACGCTCTAGGGCCAAAATTTGAGCCCCAGCGCCAAAATCGTGCCCCGGTGCCAAAATTTGCGCCCCAGCGCCAGAAGTTCGCACCTCAGCGCTGAAATTCGCGCCCCAGCGCTAATCTCACACCCCGGCGCCACTGTATAGCCTAGTCCTCGCACCCCAGCGCTGGATTTGTAGCCTGACTTGGACAGTTTTGACCTCCTGTTGTAAAATAGCCATAACTTCCTCATACGAACTCCAATTGAGGTGATTCAAGATGATCCAGAACGAGGAAGAGTAGACCAACAACTTTTGTTCTTTAAGTTTTTCAATTTGAGGTCATTAGGATGGGTCAAAATGGTCATCTTTAGGACTATTGTGTTTTCGGAGGCAATCGGAGGGTGTCGGGCATGCATATATGCATGTGTAGTGCTCCAGACCATAAAAGATGATGTCCTAAGTTATAAAACATGAATGTTAGTAAATATAATAATGCTTAACATTAATATATGATGTATTAGATGAGTTATAGAAGCATAGTAAGCATACATAAGAGAGGCAAATCGGGCGTGTGACGAATGAACGTCGAAACGCCGTGCCAAGTGTTAATGAACTTAAAAAGTGTTTTAATTCAAATGAAATGAATATTATAAGATAAGGAATGGATTTAATATAAAGCTAATAAGTAGTCCTAGCAAGACTTAAGCACTTGAATGAACTGCGAATATGAAATACAGTGAGATATAAGTTGAAAGTTAACACAATTAAGTTGAACATTGTGTATTTATTAATAGGAAAGATTATGACACATAGAGTAGAGTCTACATTACAATTACTATGTGTTGTTATGTGACTAATATTTGATGTGTATGATTATATAATTGTGTAGGGCACGTGAAGTGCAGATAACTGTAAGCTGTTAAACTGTTATTGGTAAACAATGATCAAGGCAAGTCTTTCGGTTCCTATTTTCTACGTGGACTTGATGAACTATTTTAAATTGCATGATATGTTATGCATGTTGAAATCATGAAATGTTAAAGTCCATATATGACTGCATTGTTTTGGCTAAGTAATGATGATTGAGTAAGGAACTCAATCTTTATATTTGTTATGTGAATTAAAAGCATGTATGCCATGTTACTTTAATGAGATGTATGTCGAGCATGTTATTATGTGCTATGTGATGCATGAAAACTGTTAGACTTTGTTGGGCTGTCGAGCTCACTCTTGCAGATAACCACTTTTGCAGGTCAAGATTTTAAGGTAAAGATACGTGCTATGTGAGTTATAGAGATCTATATTCACGAAGATTACTTATGTTTTATGAGAAATGTATTTTATATTTTGAACGTAACATGTTGAATTGTAAGTTGAGCTATCCAATGTATATGGATATGTAGTTATGATGTAAGGCTTTGTATAGTCATTTTGTTGTAACGATTCATGATATAGGATTGAAGCAAAGAGATGTAATGTAAAGGTTACGATTCAGGGCAAGAAAGAAGGAAATGTATAAAAGTTTTAATTATTCCGCAATTTTATTAAGTTTAACATCGAATAATGATGTATTATTTAGAGGTTGAATGTATGGTTAACGACCGAAGTCGGAATTTAAATTGTATAGATTTTGGGGTCGTTACAGCTTATTCAACCCTTGAAGGCCAATTCAAATAACTCCATGATAAACTGAGAAGCCTTCTAAAGGCTACACCAGACTTGGAGAAAGAGTATGAACGCCTCCAAATTAAAAAAATGACAATCTCCGAAGCCGACAAGAAGAAAATCATCGAAGAATACCAGGAGTCACCCGAATTGACCAACCAAATCATCTCCCAATTTGTCGAAGGTTATTAGAGCCACAAAGAAAGAATGAGGGAGAAGATGTTGGCAGCTGGCCTTAACACCCAGATCTTGGATTCTTTGGATGATGAAGCTGACACACCTCCTTATTGCAATTGTAATAATAATTTTTCCTTCTTTTTTCTTTTACATGTAAACAATGTTCGATGTAAAAAATATTATTATCAATGAATGAAGAGTAACTTTTTGCAAAATTGAATGCTTATTTCCATTGATAATTTAAAGAAATTTACAGAGTCATAAATGAAAATAACTTAATATACATTACTGATAATACTTTCTAAGTCTTCCAACATGCCAATTATATTTAATTTATGTACCATCCATTGTTCTAAGCCGTTAAGTTCCTGACTTCGGCACTTCAACAACTTCATAAGGCCCTTTCCAATTAGGCATTAGTTTTCCGAGGTTTTGGGGTGCTGACGCCTCCACCTCTCTAAGAACTAGGTCTCCAACCTTGAACCTCCTATGCTTAACCCCTTTGTTATAATGCATGGTCGTTCTTCTTTGGTAGACTTCTAGTCTTACCAAGGCCGACTCCCGAACCTCCTCTAATAGATCTAAATTGAGGCGAAGGCCTTAATCATTGTATAACTCCTTATACTAGCTGACCCGAAGTGAAGGGGACCCGATCTTAACTGGAATAAGGGCATCGGTCCCATATGCTAGTCTGAACAGTGAATCGCCAGTTGTTGTCTAAGGAGTGGTCTGATACGCCCATAGAACAATGAGTAACTCCTTGGTACACCTTCCTTTCGCTTCATCTAACCTTATTTTAATTCCATTGATTAGAGTCCGGTTGTCGACGTCGGGAAGATTTGTGTCCCTTTCTATGCTTGCCCTTTTGTGTTCTCATTCTAGTTCAGTTTTGTCTGAAAAGGCGAGTTTGAAAAGGTCCGACATGTGAATGTCGACGATTTTACTTTAAGAGTCACCAGTTGGTAGATTTGAAATGGTTGTACCAACTCAACTAACTTTGAAAAAGTTTACACAAAGGCCCAATGGTTGGACACTATTTAACTAGCCTTAGAAACCGAGATTCATTGGGTCCGGGGGCTTGATTAAACGGGTGAAAGGTGTTAGACACCCCTCGACTTCCGTGAAAACACGGTTATCGTAACTTTTTAATTACCTTATTTGTTTGCATGTGTGTGTGTGTGTTTATTAGGCCTATGTGCAATTATCTGAAAGTAGTGTTATGCCTCGTTTGCACCTATATACAAAGGGTTTGACTTGTATTTTTGGATTTGGCTTGATTATTTTTATTTTCGAGATGCGAAGTATCTTCGAGAAAATAAGATACATAGCAGTGCCGAACTCCTCATGGGCATGATAGCTATTAAAGGATATCCAGACATCGTAGATAATTTACAAGCTGGCTGCAGGCTCAATCTTCGATCTCATGGCCCCTAAGCTCTGTAATAACCCGATATTTTTTATTTAAATAAATAAATAAGAAATTTTGCATATAATTTTTTATTTATTTTAAAGGTGGGATTATGTGCCAAGTAATGTGTATGATATATGAAAATATATTTATTTCTTGAATAATTATAAATAATTTTAATTATTAATCGTTACAAATTATATTCTTATAGTAATTAATTTTATAGTAGAAATGTATATATATTTATTTTCTACGAAAATATGATTATATATTATTTAAATAATATATGAAATAATTATAGAATTATTATAATAATTATATTATTTTATTATATGAATTTTAGTTTAGATTATTTAAGTTAATTTTTTTTAACTTAATTAGTAATGTTATATATGAAAGATAAATCAGATATGAAATCCAAACCCTAATTTTGGACTTTGAGCAATGAATGAGAATAATAATATTATATTAAAAATAATATTATTTTTCGGTGTTATAAATATATACTGTATATGTGTAGACTGATAATGGTTAGTCAATTATGGTGTATCATGACAAACCTTAGTATTACTGTCATAAACCATAATTAGAAATTCAAAACTGAAATTTAAGATCGGTCAGAAATTGTGTTATATGAATTATGTTGCATATTATAGAATTTCTGTTAATTAGGAAAATCCTAATTAAAATTAGAAACCATAATTTGCTAATTAGGAACCCTAATTGCTAAAATTAAAAACCCTAATTATTATTTTAGTAAATTGAATTGTTAATTTGGGAACCCTAATTATATTAAGGAACCCTAATTATTTAAAAGCCGTAATTTCTATATAAAAACCCTAATTTTAATTAGTAAGTTCTAATTAAAATTTTATTACACTTTAAACTTAATTTTTCAAACCCTAGAAATTATTTGGAAAACCTTAAGGTTTAAAATCGAGTGATTAAACCCTAGATTCAAGTACCATGGACAAGAATACCATTAAAATTAAAAGGCAATTGACCAAAATACCCTTTTTGTCCCATTCTTGAATTATTGCTAGCAAAATCTTGGCAAGTCACCACCCTAAGCATAGCCATGTGCCTACAAGCTCTACAATTCAACTAATCCACCAGCCACATTCATTGTATACAAGTTTTATATAAGATCAAGAGAGAGAAAGTGCTTTATTTTCCCCCAATTGTTGACTTACATTTATCCAAACTTTCACAAGCTCAAACCCACGAAATCCAAAGGTGTTTTAGTCACCAAATCAAGCCCCATTAACGTACATAACAAATCAGTAGCTAAGGAATCAAAATTTGTTCATAGTAAGGTATGAACCCTAAATCAAATCTGATCTTGAACTTTAGATGTTAGATTTTTATGTTAAAACATGTAGTATGTAGTGTATATTGATGATCTGAGTAGATAGATGTTAGATCCATAACATTTATAGGCTCGGATTTGATGATTTACAAAATCTGAAAAAAATTTAAAATTGTGGTCTGACAACGAATGTCAGAGCCTCTAGATCTTGCTATGTTAAGTGTTATGTCTGATTTATGTTATGAACTTATTCCTTGATATGAGGAGAGTAGACTGGAAGTGGAATCACCTCCATACCATATCTAGATCTCCAGATATAAAGGGTCAAAGTGCGTTGACCGCTCATGGAAAACTATTCTGGAAAACCCAGAAATTTTCCAGATTTTCTAACAAGCAACTTTGAAGCTTCTAATTTTGCTTATCTGTTATAGTTAGTCCATGTTGTTGTTTTGATATTGTAGTCTAACATAAGGACTACATAATCATGCCTCTAGAACCCCCAGATCTCACACTGAATCGAATTTAATGACGGTCAAAGTAGGTTGACCAAACTGCTTGAAGAACAAATCTGGGTAACCCAGATTTTTCCCAGATCGTTCTGACAACATATTCATGAGCCCAGATCTTGCTTGTGTTTAATGATTTGATGGTGTTTGTTTATCTATATTGTAATATGGTATAGAGACTACAGATTAGTTCTTTTATTTCACTTTAACCACAAACATGATTCATGTAGTAAACGGTCAAAGTAGGCTGCTCAGTCATGAAATCCGTTTTATGGAAAACCCAGATTCTTCATGAGCGAGTTTTCTGACCTACTTTGATTGGCTCAGATCTTGAGTTGGTGATATGGTTGGACTGAAATAATTACATGGTGTTGTACCCTGACATCAAGACTATAGGATTAAACCTTTATAACACACAAACTTAGCTTTGAAAGCAAAGATTCAAGCCGGCTAAGTAGGTACCTTGACTGTTCTTCATTTCTGGGTAACGTAGAAAATGAAGAACAAGCCTGACAAGATTTTTAATGCCTTATTATAACTCACTGATCTGATGTTGTATGGCCATGAACTTGGTATGCTATTGTAGTATTACATAAGTACTACAACTGTAACACAAATTTCAACCCAGAAAGCAACAGGAACATAGAATTAAAACCGGTCAAACCTCCTACCTTGAACGCTGACATGGACATTTTGGGCAGGCTCAAGAACACCTATAGTGACGGTTCTGTCGCTATAGGGCCCTTTAGCGACACTTAATTTCTGAAAATTATATTTTTATTAAATAATTAGAGAAAATTAGTTTTTAATTATTAAAAATACAAATTAAATTACTAAAAATTATTTTAAAGTCTAAAAATTAGTTTTTAATAATTTTTAATATATTTCATAAATATTTAATATTTTTGGAATATTAAAGGTATTTAATTTATTTAATTATTATATTAAATAAATTATTTAAAAATGATTTTAATACTTGAAAAATCATTTAAATTTATATTATGATATAAGAAAATATTTTAAGTTATTTTTAATAACTTTTAATATTTTGTGATGAATTTTATTAATAAATTAATATTAATGATAATTAAGTTATTTAATAATTGTATTAAATAAATTATGAAAAATAGAATTAATGATTTAAAAATCATATAAAAATAATTTAAAGGTTATAAAAATATTTTAAGTTATAAAATATAACTTTTGATATTTTGTCAAGAAAAATATTAATATTTTTAATAATAATGATATTAGATTTATTTAATAATTATATTAAATAAATTAGTTTAAAAATGATTTTAATATTATAAAAATTATTTTAAATGAAAATAAAGAGTTTAAAAATATTTTAAGTTATAAAATATAACTTTCAATATTTAAAGGTAAATTTAATTAATTATTTACTAATGATGATATTAGAGTTATTCAATAATTATATTAAATAAATTAGTTTAAAAATAATTTTAATATTATAAAAATTATTTTAAATGAAACTAAGGTGTTTAAAGATATTTTAAGTTATAAAATATAACTTTTAATATTTAAATATAAATTTTATTATAATTTGATATAAATGTTATTTTATTTATTTAATAATTATATTAAATAAATAGTTTTAGAATGGTTTTATTAATTTAAAAATTATTTAAAAAGGATATAAATGAATTAAAAGTATTTTAAGTTATACTAAATGACTTTTAATATTTGGATAAATAGACATTAATATTTAAATATTAATGATAATTATTTAAAAATAATTTTAATTATTTTAAAAATTATTTAAGGGTAATATTAGTACTTTAAAAATATTTTGACTTATTATAAATGACTTTAATATTTTGACAATAGTTTCATTAATAATTTAATATTAATTAAATATTAATGATAATAGAATTATTTAATATTTAAATCATTTAATAATGATTCTGGTGTTTAAAAAATTATGATAAATTATAATAATTAATTAAAAATTATTATAAGGCTATGAAAGATAATAGACTGATATTTAAATTATCTAATCGAATATTAAACTACAGAATAGAGTCTTAGACTCGATATTTACCCGATAAAGCCGTCAGTACACTGACATGTTTTAGAAATTGATCTGAACTTATATAATTTGACTAGATACATGTTTGTTTATGAATCAATGACTATTAAACTTATGTGACAATGTGATTAGGTTATGCGTTGACTGCAAATAGCAGTACTATGTGTTATGATATGTATTTCTAATTGATAAAATGATCTTATTAATGATATATTTTGGTATAAAAGATAAAAACTAGGTTGCGTAATAGTAAGCAGCAGCAGCTCAGGCAAGTATCCTAACTTTGCATTTCTTTTATGCAATGGACATGAGTAAGAAAGTTTCAGAATTATATTATCATTTTGCCAGATTATTAACTCTATTGTTATTGATTATGGATCCAATCATTGTATTCATACAAGTTCTTAAATTATCCGATCATTGTTTATCAACACAATATTACTGTATAATTCAGATATTTATTCTGTTCGTAAATTTCTAAATAGGGTTAGACAAGTGTCTTCACTTGGATAATCATTATATTTAATCACATGTTGATACATACCTATTGATTTCTGGTATGTATATATTAATTAAAAGTCGTCTAAGCTATTTGACCCACCTAGACACAGATTTAGAAATATCGTTGAACATGATAGAAATTTATTGTATCTAATCAAATTGTTTTGGTTTGGATTCTCGACTAAGTATGAACATCCCGAATATGGAAAAACTTTTGTGCACCTAAGGTGGATAAGATGAACGATAATATCGTTCTTGCATGTAGTATTGATCAACACAGGGCGCATTGGGATGATCACCCTCGTGCCCGTAAGTTATGACGGTTTGCGAATGAAGTTCTGCTAAACCTTAGCGAAAATTGAAAACAAAGTTCATAGCATGTCGACTACTCTTCATTTATAGTCTGTACGTAGTTTCAAAAATTTGATATAGAATTGATATGTTGTTATTATTGGTTCAGCTTACTTCACAACTGTTGACTCGTTATAGAAGTGTTATTCAAAGAAAACATTTAATCCTTTAAGCTTATATTTATTATTACTATTACTTACTGGGCAATCAAATGCTCATTCTTGCTTTAAATTTAAATGTTTTCAGCTAAGCGTGATCAACCGGAATGTTCAGGCCAGAACAAAGGGAAAGGAAAGCAAACAAAATAATCTTATGTTATCTTATGCAATAGTTTGACTTTATTGAGACAATGATAGCTATTAATTATCATGTAATGAATGTTTAAAGGTCGCGTACCTGGGATTAGACTTTGATATATGTAAATTAAGTTTGATATTTATATTATTATTATTATTAGTATTATTCCGCTCATAGAAATGGTATCGTGAAGCACCGAGTTCGGGTTTCAAGTACCTGAATTTGGGGGCGTCACAGGCTCACATGATAGATTAATATGTACAAAAGCTAGAAAGAGAACTAGATTTAAATAAATCTAAGACATTCTAGCTTCAACGATTCCAATTTAGTCACTTTTGAACCGGTTAAATTTAGAGATAGCTAGATTTAGACAAATCTAGTCCACAGGCTGAAAAATCAAATATCTACATTGTGAAAGAAGTTAATACAGATATATATAAAAGTAATAAATATATATATAGGTATATATATATGTAGACGATCAACTGCCACAAATTTAAAATCCAAGCAGGACTTTAATATATATATATATATATATATATATATATATATATATATATATATATATAGGGTCCGGTTCCTATCCGGACTCCCGTATTTTCTTAAAATGTGGACTTTTTTTTGCCTGTTTTTTTAAAACAACTAAAAAAAAAGTTTAATATTTTATGGAACTGAAATTTTTACATAATACATTGTTTTGAGCGTGATTTGGATACATATAACAAAACTGTACAGACTGTTTTGTTATATGTATCCAAATCACGCTCAAAACAATGTATTATGTAAAAATTTCAGTTCCATAAAATATTAAACTTTTTTTTAGTTATTTTAAAAACAAAGCAAAAAAAATAAAAATAAATTTGTTCCATAACTTAAGCCAGTCCGGGAGTCCGAACTGGATCCCCTTCTATATATATATATATATATATATATATATATATATATATATATATATATATATATATATCAAGGAAGGAAAAAGCAACAGATCGACGATCCGGGCGTAACTACTCGATTAGATTCTCAATGTTGGCGTATATATAAAAGTAGTAGAAAGCTTAAAAATCTAAAAAATCTTACAGTGGGCTACCAAGAAGACTTCAGATAGCTTTTGGGCCTTGAAGACTCAGTTTTCACCGGTTAAATTTTAGTATGTTGTAGAACACGAGCTTACAAGTGTTTAGAAAGAAGAATCACTTAATTTGGAGCACTCTAGAAGGGGTTAAGGGTTGAAATGAATAGAGTTTTCTTCATTTTCTTTTTTTTTTCAAATGAGCTGATAGGGGCTTATATTTATAGACCAAGTGGCCACGGGTCAACCCGCAGCAGTCGCGGGTCTATTTGCTGCTGCCCGGGATTCCCCGACCTTTACGGGTCTCATCGTCTCGAAGTACGTGTACTCGGGCTACGCGCTGTCCGCTCGAACCTTCATAACTTTCAATCTGGGCATCCGATGGAGGCGTGATGTACCTTTTTGGAAAGCCGTTGTCGAGAGCTACACAATGACATGGGATTAGAGATTGTCCGAAGCCGGGAAGATGGGTAAATGACCAGATCTCCAAGTCTTCGTTGTCTATCCGTTGAACTATCTTGTGTAGTTGTCACTCGGGATTTGAGCTATGGTTCTTGTGGGACATCTTTGTAAGCAGTTTGAGTTGAACTGTGATGAGACGAGGTTGAGATGATGTTGAGGTGGCAAAATGACCATTTTGCCTCTCTCGGGGTTGTCTTCGGCTTTAGCCCAGTTGTAGTAGTCTTTTCTCAAGGTTATCTCCGAGATTGTCCTGCTGTTGACTCTGACTGTCCTCAGGGTTATCTCTGAGGTTGGGTTGACCACCCGGGATTGACTTCGGGTTTTAAACTTGATCCCCCGGGGTTATCTTTGGGGTTAGAAATTGACTTTTCTGGGGTTATCTCCGGAACTTGGACTGAATCTCTGGGGGTTATCTCTGAGATTGAAACTGGATCTTCCAGGGTTATCTCCAGGGTTAGAACTGGATCTCTTAGGGTTATCTCTGAGGTTGGAACTGATTTGACTTCCAGGGTTATTTTTGGAAGACGATTCTGCCTTCCTGCAGGGTTAGTAACGGGAATGCAAAATTTCGAGTGTTTATAGATGCCCCTCTTTATTATGTTCATGCACTGTAATGGCATGGATAGAATAAAGAGTACTAGACACTTGAAATACGACATGCTTAGGATGATACAAATGCAATGCATCATGATATATTGTTATGCTGAATGCTACTGTTGTTGGAATGATTTCCAACTGGATGTGATGACTGCCTGCTCCCGCCATTTCTGTTGGGGGATGGAGTTGTCAATTATGGTTCCATTGAATCGCTTGATGTCTACTCGAATGGTAGTCTATAAAGCTCTGATAACCGAATTTCCCGATGCTATGCTGGGGTTGTCGCCAGCGGTTTAAATGTCCATCAATGCTATTTGAGCTTGATTTGCAGACAAGTCACAGAGATGTCTTCAAGATCCCAGCAGTGGAGGTTTTCCAATGGTTGAGACCATCAGATGTTAATATCGGGGTTGTCACCAACGTCCTTGATCTTTTGGAAATGCTTTCTGTTAGTTCCCAAAGGCACAATAGTTATCTAGAGGGGGGGAGGTTGAATATATATTTTAATATTTTTTTTTCAAATTACTTTGTCAGATTTATTAATAAATTAATCACAACGGAATATATGATTTATTTGTTCCCCTTTAAGATAAACCAAATTAATAGATGATAAGTAGTTATGATAGATATAACATTTAAAGCAAGAATATAAAAGACATAGTGATTTTAAGTGGTTCAGAGCACTCAAGGCTCCTAGTCCACTCTTCTACTCCTCGAGTAGGAAATCCACAAAGGATGTCTTTACAATCTTTGAATCATTCAGATTCCTTCAAGACCAGCATACTTGGAACTTCTTAGTTCACTTAGAACTCTTCAAGTCTAGCAGACTTGGAATACACTTGATGAGAGTTGAGTTCTTGGGTTGTGCTACTCAGTTGCCGTTAAGCATATGATTGAAAGAATTGAGTAGCTGAGCAAGCTTTCTTTCTAGATCGTAGAGTTGAGCGTTGAGTGTTCTTCAGTTTTTTGTTGTGTACTAGCTTGTTTATTGCATCTGCGTCTGATTTTTATATAAAGGAGCCTTTGAAATATGTCCATTTGAAGGCATCCGTTGAAGTATTAAATGTATCAGACATTTCTGAGCACTGATGGTGACTTCCTAGAAATTTTATGTTCAGCCACCCACTGACACAGTAGACTGCTATCTCACCTAACACCTGAAAAGGTGTTTTTAGCAGACATGTAGTAATTTTCTTAGTTTCTTCAATACGTTTCTTCGTCATATACTAAGGATGAGTGTTGGGTCATTAAGATTCTCTAGGGTCTCAATGTCTATAATCTATTCCACATTTGTTATAATTTGATGCTGACATGGGATGCACTACGATCATGATCGTGGTGTCTTGTTATGTTCGTGCTTGAATCAGCCTGATAAGGAGAACACTACGATTTCTTTTATGCACTGGTAGACTATGATATTTACTTGCTTGTTTTGAAGACTCTACGCTTCCGAGAGCAGACTACGATTCTAGACTTGGCTCGGCAAGCGCTTGGACCAACTCTACAATTTCGAGAGGCCCTCCAAAGCAGACTATGATTCTGTAGTAACTTTCTTGATACTCTACGATTCTGTCTTAACTTCTGCAATCTCTTGGCTGGCTCGATAGACTACGATTTTGTTGATGCCTATCTATTACATCTCAAAATAGATCAACCTAATAGCTTTGATCTTTTCTTCTATACATTCATTTACAGAATGATAATATTAAATAATAAATATTAAGCTATTTAATTTATTCTATCAACATAGATTAAATTAAATATACTTAACTTATTATTACAATTATGTCATTAACTTGTTAAATAATTATTCTTCCTTTTATGGTGTGACCCTTTAGGTTCTCCATATTAAATCGATTGTGAATAAATCCATTAGAACAATTCTAATCTTATTTAATTAAATTAAATTAAACTATTAATTTATTTAAATAAATAATATTTATTCTACAATAGGGATAAGCCTCCCTAGCGATTAACGACTTTTCAGATAATATAGATTTCAACATTAATCATAAAAGAACCTTTGAGTAAATAGTTACCGTATAATTCAATCCTTCCACCATACAACGTCCCAATTAAATATAAGACATAGAATTACTGTCAAGTCTTATTTTATTTAATTATATGTATTTCGATCCTTAAATACACAACTCCAAACAATGCAAATTAAAAACTCCTTTCTAATTTCATTCTGCCTTGGCCAAGGACTACTGGGTTGTCATTTATCGAATCACATAGGACATTTCTCTTCTTTTACTAGAAGCGGTAGATTCATTATTGATCATACATTATCTCCATGTACAACTTATTATACCTAAGCATACCCTTTGATATACCCTAAGGGTATTAAGGAATAAGTCAAAGTATAACTCATCATACACAAGATACTATGATGATCTCAAGTCCAAGGATCACTTGTACTACTATCACTATAGGAATTCCTATTGACAAGCAAGTAAAACTCCATTAGGTATTCCTTAGCGAGTCACGTTCAGTGAACTTATTTTCTAATAAGCACCTACATACTTGCTTTAGTGTCTCCACACAAATGATCATGGGATCAATCATCCTCATCCAATGAGCAAGCAATTTAGTAATCCAATGATTGAGAACTATTTTAGTTTTAAGCTTTTTAAGAATTTAGATCTCATTAGAATGATCATCATCATTATTCTAAAAGCATTGCTTAAAACTATGGGTTTATCACATATTATAAAACAACATCATGTAGATAATTAAAAGCCTTTAATAAATTAATACTTTTTTTATTTTGAATAAGATTGTTACAAAGTATATGCTTTATCATCAAACATGATTGGCTTGTGTGCATACTACTTTCAATCTCCCACTTGCACTAAAGCCAATCGCCATGGTATCTCATACCCTTCTTCTCTAAGTGACGATAATCCTGCTGTTGGATAAGCTTTAGTTAATGGTTATGTAATGTTGTTCTTGAGAATCCACTATCTCTATAGTGATTTCCCATCTTTCAATGATTCATTTAATCAAATGAAAGTGCCGCAACACATGTTTAGATCTAAAATGAGACTTAAGAACTTTTCCTAGTTCTTTAATGAACTTTTCATCCAAACAATCAACTTGCAGCTTTATTTATAGCTATATACTTTGTCTTTATCACTAAACCAACAACTCCTTGTTGTTTGAAACCTTTTCAATTCACTGCACCACTGTTTAAGGTAACGTTTTATCTTAAAGTGGATTTTCTGTCGTCTTGGTCTGTCTAAAAAAACTGGAGTCTGTTAAGGTGTCGTTTTATCTTAAAGTGCCGGTGTCTATTGTTTCTGATAGGGATCCGCGCTTCACATCAAATTTTTGGAAACGTCTTCAGGAATGCATGGGTACACAACTGCGAATGAGTACATCTTACCACCCTCAAACAGACGGACAGAGCGAACGAACGATTCAAACACTGGAAGATATGTTACGAGCCTGTGTAATGGACTTCAAAGGAAATTGGGATGATCACCTACCGTTAGTAGAGTTCGGCTACAACAACAGTTACCACGCTAGTATTGGTATGCCGCCTTACGAAGCGTTATATGGCAGAAAGTGCAGAACTCCGCTTTATTGGGATGAAGTTGGTGAAAGACAATTGCTAGGGCCAGAATTGGTACAGCAGACGGCAGAAATAGTCAAAGTGATCCGAGCACGACTGGTAGCAGCTCAAGATCGACAGAAGAAATATGCTGATCCATATCGTAAAAATATCGAGTTTGAACCAGGTAGTTATGTTTTCTTGAAGGTCTCTCCCTGGAAGGGAAAGATCAGGTTCGGAAAGAAAGGAAAATTGAGCCCAAGATTTATTGGACCCTTTGAGGTACTGCGAAGAATTGGAGAAGTTACGTACGAGGGAGCCTTACCTCCAGCACTCGAGAATATCCACAACGTCTTCCATGTTTCTGTGTTACGACCTTACAAACCTGATTACAAGCATGTAATTGAATACGAACCCCTGCATTTTGAGAAAGACTTATCTTACGAAGAAATTCCTGTCCAGATTGTAGACCGAAAAGAACAAGTTCTCAGAAATAAAGTTATACCTTCTGTTAAGGTAATTTGGAGGAACCACAACGCTGAAGAAGCTACGTGGGAACTCGAAGAGAATATGATGAAGAATTACCCTCTTTTATTTACTTAATTATGTGTATGCGATTCTGGGGACAGAATCTTTGTAAGGGGGGAGAATGTAACGAGTCAAAATCATTGAGTCGTGATTCTGGGGACAAAATCCTTTTAAGGGGGGAAAGATATGACGAACGAGAATTTTGTAAATTTATTTTAATATTTATTGAATTAAATAAATATTTTCGATGATTTAATTATTAGATTTAATAATTAAATGATGCAGTTATGGTAGATTAATTTAATTATATGTGTCACATTTATTAAATTAATGTGGAGAAATTTATTATTCAAAATATATGATTATGTGAGCTTATTGAATTAAATAAAATATTTAATTAAGCATGATGTTATTTAATTAATGTAATTATTAATTAGAGATTTAATAAATTGACATTATTTATTAATGAGAAATTTAATTATGTGACTATGTGCATTATTGAGAAATTATTATATTTTAGAAAATTAAATAAATATTGATTTATTTTATATGGATGTGACATTAGTTAAACTATATAATAAAGCTTTATTAAATTAAACGATTTTTTAAAACCTTTTCTAACTAGCCAAACATGGCACTATGGGAAGTTGATGGCAGTTACCCATGACTGGGTAACTGACCACCAATGCGTCAGTTGATTTCTATATTATACGCCTCCCTTTCCTTTTCTTTCAATTTTTTTTTCTTCTAAGTCTAATATTAAGCAGAGAGAGTTGAGAAAATTAGAGTAAAGTGTAGGAGAAACTCTGTGGTTGAGACAGGGAGGAAGTTATTATCTTTACATTCTACGCTTGGGTAATCTTCTCAAACCTAATTTCTATTTTACGTCATTTAGTTTTTATAAAATGGCTTTCAAAGTTTGGTTTAACGTCTGTAATTGGGATATGAATAATGATTATTTTTGTTTATGTTATGGCATATCAAATCGTATTTTAATTATATATTGTTGCAAACCATAACATCAGTATTGTGAAAACATGTCGTACATATGTTATTTCAAAATAAACAGAGTACGTGATATGGCCATATGGCCATATATGTGATAATTGATGTATTGATTATATATTATCCCTAAATTTTACACCCTTATATTATTGAGCATGTTAATGCGAAGAGATCAAGCCTTAAACGAACGGATTCGGTGTTATAACGAATCCGTACGGCTAAATTATGTGTTTTGTTCAAAAACTTCAAGAACATCAAGAACAGTCCAATTTTACATGATTTAAATCTGTGATTATATGTTTTAATGGGTTAAAATCCCTTTATAGATGTTGTATTATGAATATACATGAACTATAACTTGTGGGTATGTCTAATTTTGAGTAGAAAATAAGAAATTGGAAGAAATTGGCATGTTCTGCGATTTTTCGCGAACAGCCATTTCTGTGTCTGGTATGCCGCGCCGCAGCGCCGGCTACCAGTTCATTTCCCGCGCCGCAGCGCCACCGTGCCATAGCGCCATGACTCGAGCCACAGCGCCACGGCGCCGCAGCTCCAAGTGTCCGGCCGCAGCGCCATCGCACCGCAGTGCGAAACCTTAGTACAAACGTGGCACCGCAGCGCCACTCTCCAGAAAATTCAGAATGAGTTATTTTAAAAATGTTTAAGTCTAACAATGTGTTAGTGGATTGATGTAATGAACATGTAAACATGTTAGAAGAATAATGTGATGATAAAATAGTTGTTTAACATGTAAATAACATAATTACATGTGGATTAAATTATTGATTTCATAATTAGATTATTATTCATGAAGTAGTTTTATGTGGCAGTAAATGTGATAAAGTGATTAAGTATAGTTAATAAATCAAGTAGACAAAGAGAATGGGTTTATGTTGATTGGTTAAGTTGTAATTAACTGGTATTGTAAATGTGAATGGTATGTAGGATTTAAATCAAAGAACGTGCTTAGTTAAAGTGTAATCTACGCACGAGGCAAGTTTCTCAACTTTACTTTTACATTGAGCAAGTTTATTTAAACTTAAACGTTACTTTTATGTTGAGCAAGTTTCTTAACCCTACTTTTTAATATCTTTCAAGATTATTAATTACCTTGAATAAGTTATCATTCTATTATTCAAGTTCAAGTATGATATTACAGATTATCTATATTGTCAAAGCATGATTCAGTTATACAATAATTGTTCTATTGTATACGTTTGAGATTATTATTCAAATTAAATATCGTTATTGTTGAACCTTATTAGACCAGTGAACCTTATTGATTCAACTAGTCCATAGTTGATGAGCGTTCTAAATTTCAGAACCCTTGATGAATTTATCCAAACCAAACTTCCTTTGGTGCGGACTCGAATGTCAAACTGAGATGAACAACCCTGTATAGGGGATTAATTACGCTTTAGCGTTAAGATATTGTGCACAGTATGGTACTAAGGGCTGATCCCCCTAAGTACGAGAAGAAGGTCCATAGTCTTATGACTGTTAAAGGTTTCAAGTATATTTCTTGTTAACCTAGGACATAGTTCAAGGTCTTATGACCCTCAGAATTCTTTTGATTCTTGTTATTCGTTCTCGATTCAAAAGTTGAGCTTTTATTCAGATGTCTTTGATTTATTCGTATGTTATTATAATGTTATTTCATTATTATACTTGTGGGCATTTGTGATCACTCTTGCTTAATAATAACATTGCAGTTAAGAATGAAAGAAGCGATGAACCCTCCACTAGTAAGGGCAAGAGCAAAGTTAGCAAGTGATGAAGACTTGTTATTTTAATTGATGATGTATTATGTTTAAGACTTATGTTGTTGTTTAAGACTTATTTGTTTAGAATTCTGCATAGATGTTTTAAGGTTAGTTAACCTGGGATTTATTTATGATTCAGTTGATGTAACCCTTAAGGGAAGAAATTTTATTATGATTTCTATCTATTGTATGGTTTGATATTATTTATGGGTAGATAGATAGATGATGCTTGTACAGTGAACACCAAATCCCGTGGAATCGAAGTACCCGGATTTGGGGGTGTCACAGGTTGGTATCAGAGCTGTAGGTTATGAACCTTAGGTGGGGAACAACCTTAGGTAGTAGCCTTATAGAAAGAACTTAGTGAAGGGAAACTCTTATCAAGTTCTAAGAAATGAATTTTTGTAATTCATTGAAGATAATAAAATACATTATGTGTTTATGTGTTAAGTATGCGTTAGATAGTATGACTTAGTAACTAAAACTTAAAATTTTGTTGTCAGGATGACGAATGTTGGAGAAGCTAGTCAAGCTGGGGAGGAAGAACTCCGATTACCTATAGTACCTATAGAGGAGGAGACCCGAGACATACATGTTGTTAGGGAACAGTTAGTTCGGAGGGAGTCATCTCCACTGATCACCGTTGTTGGTCAGGAGCATGAACCTGAGATTGATCCTGAGGAGGATCCTGAGGAAGAGTTTGAGGAGGAAGAAGAAGTGGAGCTACCACGGTACACTGTTGATGCTGAGATGTATGACACACTATATGATCGTAACGTGGAGTTACAAGATGAGGTTCAGGAATTGACTGAGCGAGCGGCTATTCAACAGTCTACTTTAGAGGAGAAGGATAGAGAGATTGTGACCCTTCATACACGTTTGGGAAACGTGGAGTGGGATCTGGCTCATGAGAAGGGTCAAACCGAAGATAAGACCGAGGAGATAGAGAAGCTGAAGAAGGAACTGAAGGAAACCTCCGGAAGACTGAAAATAGCAGAGGAAGGATGGGTAAGAGAATCACATCGAGCTGATCGTGCAGAAGATGATAGTCGTGCAAAGAAGGCAAAGCTTGAAGACACGTACGCCACACTTAATCATGCGATGGATGAGGTTCAAGAACGAGTGTTAAGGTACCCCATCCAGTTTGAAGGACTTCCATCGTATATGTTGGATCGCAGGACGATGTCTCGTATTATGAATGAGGAGCGTGGCAAGGCTATTGAGCACCTTGGAAGACAGGAATAGAATCTGTTTATTTATGTGAAAGACTTATATAGTTTTATGTAAATTCCGATGTGTTTATGAACTAAGGAATATGTTAATGTTTTAAATCCTGTGGATTCTTTATTCCAGGATAGATGATGCAAATAGCAGTATGCTATAGTTTAATGTTAAAACTTTTTATTTGAATGAAAAGAAATCAAGTTGTTTGAGATGATGTGTTAAGTGATATGTTAAATTGTTGAGTAATGTCTTAACTATGTAGAGAAATAAATAAAGTTCTAATAAACGTATATTTAACAGAAAAATGCCGCCAAGGAGAAGACAACAACGTCAACCGGCTCAGGAAGGGTCAACCAACAATAACAATAATGCCAACGTTAATCCAGTTCAACAGCTAGTTAATTTACTAACTGGAGTCATGAATAACCAACCGCAAGCTCCACCTAGCACAACGTTTAAAGATTTTAAGGCGGTGGGACCGCCAGAGTTCAAAGGTTCCAGAAACCCGATCGAGGCTCAAACGTGGGTGATGGAAATGGAGAAGGTTTTCGACGTTGCTAGGGTTCGAGAAGATCAGAAGACCGTTTTTACGACATTTATGCTGAAGTCTGAGGCTAGCTACTGGTGGCAGGCAAACAAGATGCGAGGAGGTGAAGGTGTAATGACGTGGGAGAGATTCAAAGAGATGTTTTTCGAAATGTATTTCCCAGCTAGTTCGCAGAATCAGATGGAGGTGCAATTTCTGGAACTGAAGCAGGGAAATATGAGCATGCCTGACTACGCAGCTAAGTTCGATGAGTTGGCAAGGTTTGCTCCGTACCAAGTGCATACCGACGAGAGGAAAGCCAGACGATTCGAACAAGGACTGAAGCCTTGGGTATACAGCAAGGTATCAATATTTCAACTTAACACGTTTGCGGGAGTTTTGGAAAAGGCCATTCTCGCAGAAGGAGAAAGTGATGCAGTGACTAAGTACAACCAAGAACAGAAAAAGAAAAAGAGTGAGAATGAAGGTAATAACAAGACTGGTGGAAGTAATACTGGGAATAATAATAATCAGAAGAGGAAGTGGACGGATAACTCGACAACTGGAAGTCAACACGGAGGGCAGAAAAAGAAGATAGAAGCATGTCCAACTTGCGGCAAGGCACATCTAGGAGTTTGTTTGAAGGGAAAGAGAGTGTGCTACAATTGTGGTCAGGAAGGCCACATAGCACCAAATTGTCCAAACCCAAAGAAGGGTGCTTGTTTCAACTGTGGTTCGGAAGATCATTTAGCAAGAGACTGTCCTAAGAAGGGATCGGGAGGATCAGGACAAGGAGGAAACCGGGGAAATAGCAATGGAAATACCTTAACCATCACCGGACCACCTGCAACAAACCGACCAACCGCCAGAACTTTCAATATGACGGTGCAGGATGCAATCCAGTCTCGTGAGGTGGTGTCAAGTATCATTCTGATCAATAAAATTAATGCTTATGTTTTGTTTGATTCGGGTGCTACTTGTTCCTTTATATCCGAAGACTTTGCTAATAGTTTAGATTTGCTTATGGATGAATTGGATTACCCCATGAACATAGAAATTGCGAATAGAGAAATAATCCCTGTTAAGTACGTGTTTAAGAACTGTAGAGTGGATATTAAGGGTAATATCATGAACGTAGATCTTATCCCTATTCGATTGGGGGAATTCGACGTTATATTGGGTATGGATTGGCTATCCAATTATGGGGCTGTAATTGACTACCAAAAGAAGCGTATTAACCTTATGACTCCGTCAAAGGTTGTGTTTTATGGTAGCAAGTCGCCTAGACAAGCGAGTTGTCTGACGATGTTGCAGGTCAGGAAGTTATTAAAACAAGGCTGTGTATGATATTTAGCTTACATAGTCGACAGTCGAAAAGAGAACCTGAAGGTAGAGGAGATACCGATTGTGAGGGACTTCGTCGATGTATTTCCAGACGATTTGCCAGGACTTCCACCAGATAGAGAAGTAGACTTTGTGATTGATTTGGCACCCGGAACTGCTCCAATATCGAAGGCACCATACCGAATGGCGCCAGTAGAGATGAAGGAATTAATGGTACAACTACAAGAATTGTTGGACAAAAAGTACATTCAACCGAGCGTATCACCGTGGGGAGCGCCGGTGTTGTTTGTGAAAAAGAAGGACGGATCGATGAGGCTCTGCATTGACTACAGAGAATTAAATAAGGTCACGATTAAGAACAGATATCCATTGCCAAGGATCGATGATCTGTTTGATCAATTGAAGGGAGCAAAATACCTTTCCAAGATTGACTTGAGGAGTGGTTATCACCAACTGAAGGTGAGGCCAGAGGATGTACCGAAGACAGCGTTCCGAACGCGATATGGTCATTATGAGTTTTTAGTAATGTCGTTTGGTCTTACGAATGCTCCTGCAGCATTTATGGGACTAATGAATGGTGTATTCAAGCCGTTTTTGGACAAATTCGTGGTGGTATTTATAGACGACATTTTGGTATATTCCAAAACCAAAGAGGAACACGAAGAACATTTGAGGTTAACGTTAGAAGTATTGAGAAGGGAGAAGTTGTATGCTAAATTTTTGAAATGCGAATTCTGGATCGAGAGAGTACAATTTCTTGGTCACGTAATCGATAAAGATGGAATTTCGGTAGATCCATCCAAAGTAGAAGCTGTGATTAACTGGGATCAGCCGAGAACGCCGTCAGAAGTAAGAAGCTTTCTTGGATTAGCAGGATATTATAGAAGATTCATACAAGATTTTTCTAAGATCGCAACTCCGTTAACGAATTTAACTCGAAAAGCTGTGAAATTTGTTTGGACGGAGAAGTGTGAGGAGAGTTTTCAAGAATTAAAGAAGAGGTTGAGTACAGCGCCTGTGTTATCTCTTCCGGATGATACAGGAAATTTTGTTGTTTTTAGCGATGCGTCGCATAAAGGACTTGGCTGTGTGCTGATGCAAAACGGCAAAGTCATTACGTATGCATCACGGCAGTTGAAGGATTATGAGAAGGGTTACCCAACCCATGATTTGGAGTTAGCTGCAGTTGTTTTTGCTTTGAAAATTTGGAGGCACTATTTATACGGGGAGAAGTGTGAAATATATACGGACCACAAGAGTCTGAAATATATTTTTACACAGAAAGATTTGAATATGCGTCAAAGAAGATTGTTGGAATTAATCAAGAATTATGACTGTGAGATTTTATACCATCCGGGTAAGGCTAATGTGGTTGCCGACGCCTTAAGTAGAAGGGGTCGTGAGAAATTGATGATGTTGACTGCTCAGCAGGAGCTAATTGCATATATGGAGAAAATGGAGTTAGAAGTGAAGTATCCTATGGAGATTGATGAGAAGCTATTTCAGATGCAATCTGGTACAAATCTACTAGATAGAGTGAAGGAGGCTCAGCTTCAGGATGATGAATGCAAAAAGGTAACATCGAAGATATCTGAAGGAACCGAACCAAGATTTAAGATGGATAAGGAAGGAATATTGAGATTTGAAAGCAGAATTTGGGTTCCGCCAGTACAAGAAATTAAGGAAGAAATTCTGAGCGAGGCTCACAATTCAAGATATTCTATTCATCCTGGAAGTACAAAAATGTATCAAGATCTTCGACATCATTTCTGGTGGCCAAATTTGAAACGTGATGTTACAGAATGTGTTGCCAAATGCCTGACATGTCAGAAAGTTAAAGCAGAACATCAGAGACCGAGTGGATTGCTACAACCGTTGGAGATCCCAGAATGGAAATGGGAACATATTACGATGGACTTCGTGGTTGGCCTTCCGACGACTCAGAAAGGCTACGACGCAGTATGGGTTATCGTTGACCGACTGACGAAATCCGCGCACTTCCTTCCTATCAAAATCAGATTTAACTTAGATCAGTTGGCAAGATTATATGTGAAAGAGATTGTTTCGAGGCACGGAGTGCTGGTGTCTATTGTTTCTGATAGGGATCCGCGCTTCACATCAAATTTCTGGAAACGTCTTCAGGAATGCATGGGTACACAACTGCGAATGAGTACAGCTTACCACCCTCAAACAGACGGACAGAGCGAACGAACGATTCAAACACTGGAAGATATGTTACGAGCCTGTGTAATGAACTTCAAAGGAAATTGGGATGATCACCTACCGTTAGTAGAGTTCGGCTACAACAACAGTTACCACGCTAGTATTGGTATGCCGCCTTACGAAGCGTTATACGGCAGAAAGTGCAGAACTCCGCTTTATTGGGATGAAGTTGGTGAAAGACAATTGCTAGGGCCAGAATTGGTACAGCAGACGGCAGAAATAGTCAAAGTGATCCGAGCACGACTGGTAGCAGCTCAAGATCGACAGAAGAAATATGCTGATCCATATCGTAAAAATATCGAGTTTGAACCAGGTAGTTATGTTTTGTTGAAGGTCTCTCCCTAGAAGGGAAAGATCAGGTTCGGAAAGAAAGGAAAATTGAGCCCAAGATTTATTGGACCCTTTGAGGTACTGCGAAGAATTGGAGAAGTTGCGTACGAGGTAGCCTTACCTCCAGCACTCGAGAATATCCACAACGTCTTCCATGTTTCTGTGTTACGACTTTACAAACCTGATTACAAGCATGTAATTGAATACGAACCCCTGCATTTTGAGAAAGACTTATCTTACGAAGAAATTCCTGTCCAGATTGTAGACCGAAAAGAACAAGTTCTCAGAAATAAAGTTATACCCTCTTTTATTTACTTAATTATGTGTATGCGATTCTGGGGACAGAATCTTTGTAAGCGGGGAGAATGTAACGAGTCAAAATCATTGAGTCGTGATTCTGGGGACAGAATCCTTTTAAGGGGGGAAAGATGTGACGAACGAGAATTTTGTAAATTTATTTTAATATTTATTGAATTAAATAAATATTTTTGATGATTTAATTATTAGATTTAATAATTAATTGATGCAGTTATGGTAGATTAATTTAATTATATGTGTCACATTTATTAAATTAATGTGGAGAAATTTATTATTCAAAATATATGATTATGTGAGCTTATTGAATTAAATAAAATATTTAATTAAGCATGATGTTATTTAATTAATGTAATTATTAATTAGAGATTTAATAAATTGACATTATTTATTAATGAGAAATTTAATTATGTGACTATGTGAATTATTGAGAAATTATTATATTTTAGAAAATTAAATAAATATTGATTTATTTTATATGGATGTGACATTAGTTAAACTATATAATAAAGCTTTATTAAATTAAACGATTTTTAAAAACCTTTTCTAACTAGCCAAACATGGCACTATGGGAAGTTGATGGCAGTTACCTATGACTGGGTAACTGACCACCAATGCGTCAGTTGATTTCTATATTATACGCCTCCCTTTCCTTTTCTTTCAATTTTTTTTCTTCTAAGTCTAATATTAAGCAGAGAGAGTTGAGAAAATTAGAGTAAAGTGTAGGAGAAGCTCTGTGGTTGAGACAGGGAGGAAGTTATTATCTTTACATTCTACGCTTGGGTAATCTTCTCAAACCTAATTTCTATTTTACGTCATTTAGTTTTTATAAAATGGCTTTCAAAGTTTGGTTTAACGTCTGTAATTGGGATATAAATAATGATTATGGGTTTTGTTTATGTTATGGCATATCAAATCGTATTTTAATTATATATTGTTGCAAACCATAACATCAGTATTGTGAAAACATGTCGTATATATGTTATTTCAAAATAAACAGAGTACGTGATATGGCCATATGGCCATATATGTGATAATTGATGTATTGATTATATATTATTCCTAAATTTTACACCCTTATATTATTGAGCATGTTAATGCGAAGAGATCAAGCCTTAAACGAACGGATTCGGTGTTATAACGAATCCGTACGGCTAAATTATGTGTTTTGTTCAAAAACTTCAAGAACAATCCAATTTTACATGATTTAAATACGTGATTATATGTTTTAATGGGTTAAAATCACTTTATAGATGTTGTATTATGAATATACATGAACTATAACTTGTGGGTATGTCTAATTTTGAGTAGAAAATAAGAAATTGGAAGAAATTGGCATGTTCTGCGATTTTTCGCGAACAACCATTTCTGTGTCTGGTATACCGCGCCGCAGCGCCGGCTACCAGTTCATTTCCCGCGCCGCAGCGCCACCGTGCCGTAGCGCCTTGACTCGAGCCACAGCGTCACGACGCCGCAGCTCCAAGTGTCCGGCCGCAGCGCCATCGCGCCGCAGCGCGAAGCCTTAGTACAAACGTGGCGCCGCATCGCCACTCTCCAGAAAATTCAGAATGAGTTATTTTAAAAATGTTTAAGTCTAACAATGTGTTAGTGGATTGATGTAATGAACATGTAAACATGTTAGAAGAATAATGTGATGATAAAATAGTTGTTTAACATGTAAATAACATAATTACATGTGGATTAAATTATTGATTTCATAATTAGATTATTATTCATGAAGTGGTTTTATGTGGCAGTAAATGTGATAAAGTGATTAAATATAGTCAATAAATCAAGTAGACAAAGAGAATGGGTTTATGTTGATTAGTTAAGTTGTAATTAACTGGTATTGTAAATGTGAATGGTATGTAGGATTTAAATCAAAGAACGTGCTTAGTTAAAGTGTAATCTACGCACGAGGCACGTTTCTCAACTTTACTTTTACATTAAGCAAGTATCCTATCCCTAAATCCATTCTATTGAGCAAGTTTATTTAAACTTAAACGTTACTTTTATGTTGAGCAAGTTTCTTAACCCTACTTTTTAATATCTTTCAAGATTATTAATTACCTTGAATAAGTTATCATTCTATTATTCAAGTTCAAGTATGATATTACAGATTATCTATATTGTCAAAGCATGATTCAGTTATACAATAATTATTCTATTGTATACGTTTGAGATTATTATTCAAATTGAATATCGTTATTGTTGAACCTTATTAGACTAGTGAACCTTATTGATTCAACTAGTCCATAGTTGATGAGCGTTCTAAATTTCAGAACCCTTGATGAATTTATCCAAACCAAACTTCTTTTGGTGCGGACTCGAATGTCAAACTGAGATGAACAACCCTGTATAGGGGATTAATTACGCTTTAGCGTTAAGATATTGTGCACAGTATGGTACTAAGGGCTGATCCCCCTAAGTACGAGAAGAAGGTCCATAGTCTTATGACTGTTAAAGGTTTCAAGTATATTTCTTGTTAACCTAGGACATAGTTCAAGGTCTTATGACCCTCAGAATTCTTTTGATTCTTGTTATTCATTCTCGATTCAAAAGTTGAGCTTTTATTCAGATGTCTTTGATTTATTCGTATGTTATTATAATGTTATTTCATTATTATACTTGTGGGCATTTGTGATCACTCTTGCTTAATAATAACATTGCAGTTAAGAATGAAAGAAGCGATGAACCCTCCACTAGTAAGGGCAAGAGCAAAGTTAGCAAGTGATGAAGACTTGTTATTTTAATTGATGATGTATTATGTTTAAGACTTATGTTGTTGTTTAAGACTTATTTGTTTAGAATTCTGCATAGATGTTTTAAGGTTAGTTAACCTGGGATTTATTTATGATTTAGTTGATGTAACCCTTAAGGGAAGAGATTTTATTATGATTTCTATCTATTGTATGGTTTGATATTATTTATGGGTAGATAGATAGATGATGCTTGTACAGTGAACACCAAATCCCGTGGAATCGAAGTACCCGGATTTGGGGGTGTCACATAAGCTGGACAACCCCTTATCTTAACTTACTTAAAATTAGGAATCCTTCCTATATCCATAACTTTTATGGAGACTTGGGGCCGGATTTTGAGGTTACCTTTTTCATAGACATGCAGCCATTTTTAGGACATGATCCCAGAGGGATACTGAAATGTAGGTAAAATCATTATGGACCGCACCATGTCCAATAAGGTACGATTTTTCTTTTATATACACCAATCAATTATTGCGTATCAGGAGGCGTTCATTATGAGAAAACCATTTGAGATGATCTAGAAATTCATTGCACAAGTATTCCTTCATTGATCCAATCAAAGAATCCTAATACTTTGCCAATTCGTTTCACTTCTGAATTCTTTGAACCTTTCAAATAATTCACACTTGTATTTCAGCAAATACATTCATTCAATTCTTTGAATAATCATCTCCTTTTCTTATACTAATTTGTTCAATATGTAAAATTATTTTTCACGTAAGTCAAGTATACAAAATCCATTAAGTAATACTTCAGTTCTATACAAAATATTATTATTATAAATAGAACAACAATTGTTCTTAAATATAATACCAAAGATTTCATTGTCCAACAATAAAATGAAAATAATGTTTCTAACAAGAACTGGAATACAATAACAACTTATTGACTTAATAGACTTGTCCGTAGGCAATGCTAAACAATAAGTTCCTATGGCTAATGTGGCAACATTTGCTTCATTTTCCACACATAGGATTACTTATCCCTTGTT
Organism: Panax notoginseng; assembly: GCA_016801055.1. Taxonomy (NCBI): domain Eukaryota; kingdom Viridiplantae; phylum Streptophyta; class Magnoliopsida; order Apiales; family Araliaceae; genus Panax; species Panax notoginseng. Next base: position 72,716,568 of record CM029014.1, on the reverse strand, counting down.
TAGCTTTCTACTTCTGCTTGGTTCCTTCATAAATCTATATTTATGATAACCAAAGTCGGTATCCAATACCCAAGTAGAACCTTTGACTTAAAGAAAAATGTATTTCAATCATGAACAAAAAATATATATTTACAACCGAAGCTTCACTAAGCTTCTTCTGGTTAGCCTCTACAAGATACTTCTCCCAGTTTCTTTTCTAGTGTCCAGGCTTATTGCAGTGAAAGCAAACTCTTTTGCTATCCATATCAGTTTTGTTCTTATTATCCTTTGTTTATGCCTTTTCTATTTACCTTCTTAGAATCGTTCTTCTTTTCAAAAGATCCTTTGGCCCCTACCAGTAAGACATTTCTTAGTTGGAAAGTGAGTCTCAACATTTTTGAACATGTTAAGCAAATCAGCGAGGCTTATCTAGCTTGTTCATATGAAAAATTCACAACAATTATGAAAGGAGTCCGGGAATGAGTGCAATATCAAATTTTGACTCAACTCTCCATCCATGACAAAACCTGTTGTCCCAAATGATCAATCAAATTGATCAGGTTTAGGACATGTGTTTGTACTGTAGTGTCGTTGGTCATTCTAGATCGGAAGAGCTCCTTAGATATCTGATATCTATTAGTCCTACTTTCCTCACCATCAACTACTTGATGTGTAGGAATATAGTAAGAGCATCCATACTTTCATGCTGACGCTGAAGCTCGTTACTCATGGATGCGAGCATGATGCATTGAGCCAACTGTGCATCATCTTGCTACTTTTTAAAAGTAGCAATCTCTTCCTCAGAGGCATTATCTACAACCATTGCAGGGATAGGCGTATTAAGGACATAAATTAGCTTTTCAGCCATGAGAACTATTCTCAAATTCCTTAACCAATCCATTTAATTCGGTCCGGTTAAATAGCATCTAACATACTTCGCAGTGATAGTAATTTAGACATTATAAAATTCTGTAAATGAATTTGTAATTAACAACATTTTAGCATACATTCTTTTATTAATTACCAAAATAATTTAGGCATTGTTTTAAATTGGTATCTCCCACTATTTTCTTCAAACTATATTACCCTCACTTATATAGTTTGGAAAAATCTAATTAAAGATTTGCTAGTGAGAATAAGGATCCCATTTCAAATGTATATAGCCTTGTGGTGACACAACAAACTATATATAAATAAATAGGTAGACAACTCTTGTCAATTACATCAACTATGCAACTCCTTGTATTTTGCCTCTTAGATTATTTTGATCAAGTGGTGGCACATCCGAAACAAAATTATCCAAGTTAAGTCCAACCTAGCACTCCATATATTCAAAAAAGAAAAATATTATCCTTGTGGTGACACAATAAAACAACATTGTTTAATTTTTTTTATAAGCATCAAATGTGATAAAATTAACATTTCAAAGAATTAAGATAAGGCTTGTGGTAACATAACAAACTTATAATAATTAATTGATACTCTATTATTTTTATCATGCTAGAAGGCGACATTTGATATTCCAAATACCTTTGAACGCTTAGGACTTAATATAAAAATTTGAGGGGTTTGTTATTAATTTGTCTCATCTTGTTTAGCATGCATGCACATATATATATATAAAATACGCGTCATATTAATTAACATGCGAAGCATGTTTGCATAATATATATATATATATATATATATATATATATATATATATATATATATATATAGTATAAGCATGCACATATAGAATACTATATTCTACCCGGATTGATTATGAACTTTTATTCTAGTTTGGTTCACTAGAGCAACCACTACAAAAAAATGGGGCTTCATCAACAACCGATTTTCATTGCTAAAGGTGCCAAATTTCGTTGCAAAAGGGTTTTGGCAACGACTTTACTGTCGTTGCATCTTTCGTTGCGCAATGAGCGTTGCTAATTGCTTGTTTTTTTGTTGCCAAAAGTAATACTTTTTGCAACGAAATTTGGCTTTTCGTACAGAGACATCTATCCTTTTAGCAACAAAATGTATTGTTGCAGAATAATTAAAATTTCGTTGCTAAAAACCCCACTTCGTTGCAAAAGCCTACTAATTGGCTATGAAATGAACTTTTTTTTTTGCAACGATCATGCATTTTCGTTGCAATTGACACCATTTTGCAACGACATTTTTCGTTACAGTAAATTATGAAACTTGTTGCCTAAGTTTGCTTTCGTTGCGAAATGAAAACTTTTTAGCAACGATTTTCGTTGCTGATTATATTATTTAGCAATGACATTATGCTGAATCAGCAACAAAAATGTTTGTTGCTGGTTATTTTGCAATAGCAACGAAAGTTGTTGATTAGCAACGACATTATATGTTGCCGTTTCTTTATATATGCAACGAAAGTTGATATGATTTACAACGATAAAAAATGTTGCCTTTTATTTTAGTATTAACAACAATATCCTCTCCGTTGTTATTAGGTTAATTTTTTGTTGCCAAATATTATATTTTTAATGCCATTAGCAACGAAAATTTGTTGCTAAATGTATAAAAAATTGTTGCTATATTAAAACTTGTTCTTTGGTAACGAATTATATTGCTGCCAAATCAAAATTTGACATTCTTTTTGTGTACCTGACTGGCTCAATATCCCCATAGCAAATAATGGCAAAAATACAAAAAATTAAAATATTATTAACTTAAATAAAATCATCCACTACATAATCATTCATTATCTTTACAATTAACCATCTAAAGCTATCACAATTCTTCAATCAAAGTATATATCTATATATATAGAGAGAGTACACTTCATAATTTTGTCCCTTGTCTTCCATAAACGTAGCACAAAAATTTGATACCCAATACTGTAAGGCGGGTCGTAGAAGCAGTCTTCCTGCACATATTTAAAAATAATAGCAAGTCAGGAAAATGAAGCAAATAGGTCACCAGAGGCAATTAGTGCCAAAATTAATACACAAAGACAATAGAGTTGTTACGTGGTACGAATGTACACCGTATTGCTCATAAGCAAAAAAAGACAAATAGGCAATCACAATATCATTTACTACAAATCCAAATAGAAAAAGAACCTTCAGTGCGACTATATGATTGCTCTGTTACAAGAAAAAATTGGAATCTTAATCGGCCGTTTCATGAATTAATTTCAGCAAGTATAGTGGTAAACATATTTTCTGTTACAAGACTTGAAGATTATTATTATATGTTGACCTCGAGTCAGAATTCAGTCACATTCAACAACCACAAGTATCACACAATCTTAAATACCATCACACAATCTTAAATAACAATGTTTAGATTTTTATATAGAAAGGACAACAATTATGAAAAAGTTGAGGCTATTAATCAATGTGGAAAACCTTTTCTTGAGACGACAAATTTCCATACAGTATATGCCCCAAAGATGATAGCTATAATCACAGACATCATAGATTTATTTACGAAGAATTCAACATGTTGCAAAACCATACTCACTTTCACTTTGAAATACTTTCATTCTTCTACCTTTTTCATACACATTCTGTCTGGCTAGAATCATCAGCACAGACTTAACAATAACGGTTCATGAATAAATCGAGCATACTTGTATTGAACAGTTCGATCACAAAACAGTTCATTTCATAGAAACACCAAAGTGCTCACATTGTGGCACAAGGCCTCATACATTCTACCACCTTGTACAAATATCACACATTCGCATATAGACAGAACTTCTCAAGTTCAACATCTGAGAAGTTTAAGAAACTAGCATTCATTTAAAATATGAATGAAGTTAGGAAACTTGCCTTACGCACAGCTACAGCTTACGCTGAACTGTTCATTCCAAATCCCTATATAACACATAAGGAAATAACACGTACATTAATCAGTCATATACTTGACTTACGCATTGGTTTACTTAATTTTACTTCTTAAGGTTCGCGTTCTTGCAATATAAGCTTACACGACTAACTTTCATTACCAGATTACGGCTTTATGACATACTGAGATGTCTTATTCATACATTTATCATCTTTGATGATTTACATTCTTATCATCTTCTTATAACTCTCCTAGGACTCAGCACACATCGTGTCTTTGCTAGTAGTGTGACGCCCCAAAAATAGGTATACAACACCCATTCTCAGTCGCCAAATATATGGTACAAAAAGTAAACTACAACTTCAATAATACAATTGTCGTGCAAAATATGACAACACATACTGTGAGTTTAAATACAAATATTGTCTTCTAGACAATATCCACACTCAAATAAGTCCTCATTACAATTATTCAAACATTATATTGCAGAAATAGTGAGGACTGCTAAAACATCTTTCTAGAACTATCACTCCATACCCCGACTAGATCCTGCTATGTTCTCACCTACTGAGAAGAAAAATGGAACAAAAAGGAAAATGGTAAGCTCAACTAGCCCAGTAAAGAATATTATGACTAAGATAATATACAAAAAATTATCATTAGTAATTCAACAGGGAAAAATCTGATAGAATATAATCGACAACAAGTTTTAGATCAACAACTGCAGCGGAAACAACAAACGATTAAAAGAGTCAAGTAGAGAAATAATTCTACTATCTTCTAAGATTTAAAAGTCCATCATCAATATTTTATCCCTGTAACATCAATCAATATACATCTTGAATCAAATATTCATCTTTGCACTACAGGCCAAAGATATTCATTTGTAACACCAGTCGGTCATGTTCATCTCAACACCTGCTCATCTTTGCACTACAGGCCAAAGATATTCATCAGGTAATCATACATCTTTGCACTACAGGCCAAAGATATTCAGTAATATCATCATATAGGACTGAGGATGATGAAAAATATCTTAAAGAAAATGAATCCAGTGAGACAGAAGGACAAATAGTAACCATAACAGACATCTTGGACAAAAAGGAAAAATTTTATTTTTCGGTGAATAGTGCTGTATTCGTGAATAGTGTCGTATACGTGAATAGTACCGTATACGTGAATAATAACCCCGACACAAAAAGTTCCAAATTTGATAAAAAGTTCATATCAATATTTCAGCATAATGATATTGAAGAAAATAATATCATTTAAGAAGAAAATAATATCCCTTACCTCAAAATAACCGTACTTCTGACTGAATATCGGATATGAGACTGAATGAAACTTGCTCTAATGAATAGAAACTCTCAAAGTATCTAAATACTCATAAAATACACTCAATAATCTAGAGAGAGAAAGAGAGAAAACTTATGAATTCTGGTGTGATTTTCAATTCTAACTTAGCCCTCTATTTATAGGAAAATGTTAGCACGCCGAAGCAGACTTAACCTGCAACCTGATGGCTTTACCTGCTACTATTTCCACCCACCACATTTGAATAAAAATCTCAGCACATTTCTTCACCAACCAAGAGTGGGGCCTACCAATTCTAGAATTTTCCACCAAAATGATTAACTCCGAAAATTCAACAATTTCTGAACCAGTCATCTCGTAAAACTCATAACAAATCATACCTTCATTTTTAACGGTTCAAAATTTGTGGACATATACTCAACTTATATATGAATAACATATCCAAAAATTACCACGATCCAACGGTCGGATTAAAAATTATAACCCCCGCAATATTTCTCAAAAAATCCTGATTTGATTTTTAATACCTCCATTTCGATAAAAATACTGATAAAACACCTCAACATTAACTCCTTCATTTTTAACCACAATAAATATATCCAACATTTATATCCACATAGAATAAATATTTTCTTATCATATGAATCAATAATTAATTATTCACAAATAATATTACAGAATCACATTTATGACAACCAGGCCGTTCTCAGGAAAGAGGGGGCTTTCCAATAAGGATTTCTCCTTACTAGCGCGCAATTAGATGACCAAACCTCTCCTTAGACAGAACTTTCTAGACATTACCAATAATGCTATCTAATAATATTTTTTAAATAATATGAATTATTGATCTGATAATGGAAAATACTGTGCAGCAACAATTATTGAAACAACAATAATATAAAATATCAACACAGCAATTATTGAATCAATAAAATAAAATATTGAACAATAACTACTGTAAAAATTATTGAGTAGTGCCATCCTTCGTAAGAATCAATAATTCTAAAATACTGTGCAATCCGTGTGCTACTGTGCAACCACGCGTATTACTGTATTTTAACCACCGGGTATTTCAACAATGTTAACGGTAGCAACTACGCCTTTATTTATAAAAACTCAATTTTTATCGTTATCTTCATCCAATCGTTTTCCGTTATGGGGCCCACAAATAGCTGCACCGTCGTACGAATATTCCCCGACAGAAAGAATATTCCACAACCACACGAATATTCACTGACCAAAAATGAATATTTTATAACCACTTGCTTATTTGAAATATTTGCGCATTTTACCCATAACTAACCACATTAATCAAATCAACCCTTTCTATTTCAAAATAATAAGTAGAGAAAATTTAATTTTATTTATTTATAAGTTGGGGTCTTACAGCCTCCCCTCCTTATGAAATTTCGTCCTCGAAATTGACGTACGTACCTGGTATTTCGAAAAGGTGAGGATACCTCGCTTTCATTTCTGATTCCAACTCCCAAGTCATTTCTTCAATAGCATGGTTTCTCCACAAAACTTTAACTTGTGGTATAACCTTCGTGCATAGGACATGGTCTTTTCTATCCAATATCTTAACAGGTACCTCCTCGTACGTTAAATCTTCGGCTATCTCGTCTGGTTCTAACGCAATAATATGATTCGGGTCGTCCACATATTTACGTAACATCGATACGTGAAAAATATTATGAACGTGCGACATACTTAGTGTTAAGGCGAGTCTATAGGCCACAGTTCCTACTCGATCGAGGATTTCAAATAAATCGAAGGCTTGAGCTTTCTTCTCTTCTTCGACTCTTACTTCTAGAATAACACATTCTTGCACCTTCTTTATATTCATCAGCTCTAGGTCTGTAACTTGAGCGGCTTTAAAGTTATCGATTAAAGTCGATTTTACTCGTATATCATCACGTATCTCTATCATTTATAAATTATACAAAATAGGTCTTTGTGTTCAACAATATCGCACTCGTACTCGCGTACAATCTTCTACTCAACGCGTCAGCTATCACGTTCGCTTTTCCAGGATAGTATGGTCAGAACAGGTTCCGAATGAGTTGCCTCTTGAGCTATTGGAAAATCTTCTCGAATTCCTCGCTCCATACGAATTTTGTATCTTTCTGAGTCAGCTAAGTTAACGGAGTAGCTATTCGAGAAAATCCTTCCACGAATCTCCGATAGTAACCAGCTAAGCCCAGAAAGCAACGTACTTTGGTCACCCACTTCGGTTGCTCTCAATTGTGATTCATATCCCAATCTTGGATAGCACGTCACAATGGCACCTATTGTTTTACCACCACACAAATATAGAGTCCCCTACGGAGAGTCTGGCTTTGGTGCATTCCACAAAGGAAGTCACCAGATAGAGGCTCGGGTACCAACTTCTATAGTTGGATTTTTAACTCCTGAAGTTCAATAGGAGCTATTCAATATGAGATTTTAGAAATGGGTTTTGTATCGGGTTGAAGATCAATACAAAAATTTAATAACACGCTCTGGGTTAGGCCAGGAAATTCTTCAGGAAATACGTCAGGAAATTCACTAACAACAGAAATATCATTCAAATCTGACGTATTTTTATTCAAGTCCATGACATGGGCTAAGAAAGCTTGACATCCGTTTTTCAATAAACGAATGGCTTTATGGCTTGGTATGACAGCGATTGATTTTAGTGGTTTGGTTGCTTGAATTCGCATAACAGGTTGGTTAGGAATATAAAAACTAACAACCTTACGAAAACAATTAATTTTGGCATGATGAGTAGTTAACCAATCAATTCCTAAAATCACATCAAAAGCAAGTATCTTTAAAAAGATAAGGTCAACAGGTAATGTGATTGTGCCAACTTGGATTAAGCAAGATTTATAAACTGTAGATGTAATGAAAGTTTCTCCTAACGGAGTCTCCACAGATAGGTCAAAGTCTAATTTCTCCGGAGTCAAGTTTAAACGTTGAGCACAAGCAGGAGAGATAAAAGAATGGGTAGAACCGGTATCTAGTAAGGTATAAACTTTGCAAGAATTTATAATTAACTAACCCGTTATACCTTCGTTCGGGTTCCTCGCGTTTTGGGCAGTCACGACAAACGCTCTTCCAGAAACCGCTGACTTTATTTTTTCCGTATCCGCCTTTGGTGTCACCGTCCCAGCTGGACTTGGTTTCGCTATAGTACAATCTTGAGCGATATGTCATTCCTTTCCACAATTATAACATACCTTGAACTGTTGTGGGCAATTTGGACTTATATGTCCCTCCTCTCCGCATCTGTAACATCTAACTGGCGGTCGTTCTCCTCCCCTAGAATTTGTTCCTGGTGCTGGTGCTGGTGCTGGTGCTGCTGTCGACGTCTTCCTGTCATCGTTAAATCTTCTCTTCTTGAAATTTTCACTTGACTCACCTCTCCTATTATCATGGCCACGGTGACCACCCGAGTGGTTACCACTTTTGTCTGTATTTTTCCCTCCTCGCTGGTTCTCATCGCTCCGATGACTGCTGTCACCAGTATGACCCTGGTTGTGGTCCCTCGGTTGAACATACTCATTATCTCGCTCTAATAATTGAGCCCTGTTTACAACATCTGAATATAAAGAAAATTTATGAGAGATAAGATATTGCCGAATTTAAACCTCTCAGAAATATCCTTGTCATTTGTTCCTCATTCTCGACCAAATGAGGTGCAAACCTAGATAACTCTGTAAACTTCGCCTCGTACTGGGACACCGTCATGTTGTTTTGTTCCAGTCTAATAAACTCTACCTCCTTCATATGACGAATACTTTCAGGAAAGTATTTGTCATTAAACAGTTTCTGAAACGATTCCCAGGACATGTTGAGTGCGTCAGGCTGGGTACGCTTCACAGACTCCCACCAGTAGTCTGCCTCACCGTGGAACATAAAGGTGGCGAATGGAACCTTCTGTTCCTCTGTGCATCCCAAGACATCGAATATCTTGATAATTTGCTTGACCCACGTTTTCGCCATGATCGGATCCGGCTTTCCCTTAAATTCTGGTGGTCCCAATTCTTTGAACTGCTTGGCTGTGACAAACTGCGCACTGTTATCATTTCCACCCGTATTCTGCACACGAGTCTCCCTCGTCTGATTTTGCATGAATTGCAAAAAGCTCCTAAGCATTCCATCATTCATCGTTTGCTCGGTAGTGTTGTTTACAGTAGGAATATTGTTTTCCTGTTGCACGTTCCCCTGGGTGGTGATTAAAGGTGTCTCCACAGTTTCATTAACTCCATTGTTAACGTTCTCTGCTGTCATTCTCAAATACTGCCACAAAACAAGGATTAATTGACATGTCACATATTATCCCTACATCTGACCGACCAAATAATTACCAAATAAACTTATTCAGGTCATACTAGCGAAGGAATACCCTGTCTCTCCCCTCCTAGTTCTTGTCTCACATCTCAGCCAGGGATCATATCCCTAAACTCTGATACCAACTGTGACGCCCCCAAAATAGGTATACAACACCCATTCTGAGTCGCCAAATACATGGTACAAAAAGCAAACTACAACTTCAATAATACAATTGTCGTGCAAAATATGACAACACATACTGTGAGTTTAAATACAAATATTATCTTCTAGACAATATCCACACTCAAATAAGTCCTCATTACAATTATTCAAACATTATTTTACAGAAATAGTGAGGACTGCTAAAACAACTTTCTAGAACTATCACTCCATACCCCGACTAGATCCTGCTATGTTCTCACCTCCTGAGAAGAAAAATGGAACAAAAAGGAAAAGGGTGAGCTCAACTAGCCCAGTAAAGAATATTATGACTAAGATAATATATAACAAATTATCATTAGTATTCAACAGGGAAAAATCTGATAGAATATAATCGACAACTAGTTTTAGTTCAACAACTGCAGCGGAAACAGCAAACCATTAGAAGAGTCAAGTAGAGAAAGAATTCTACTATCTTCTAAGATTTAAAAGTCCATCATCAATATTTTATCCCTGTAACATCAATCAATATACATCTTGAATCAAATATTCATCTTTGCACTACAGGCCAAAGATATTCATTTGTAACACCAGTCGGTCATGTTCATCTCAACACCTGTTCATCTTTGCACTACAGGCCAAAGATATTCATCAGGTAATCATACATCTTTGCACTACAGGCCAAAGATATTCAGTAAAATCATCATTTAGGACTGAGGATGATGAAAAATATCTTAAAGAAAACGAATCCAGTGAGACAGAAGGACAAATAGTAGGGATTCATATAACAGTTTTTCCAAGATCAATAATACTTCATAATAATCAATTGTGAAGCAGAATTCAAAAATAAAGATCAAAACATGGATACAATCAAAGATAGTAACCATAACAGACATCTTGGACAAAAAGGAAAAATTTTATTTTTTGGTGAATAGTGCCGTATTCGTGAATAGTGCCGTATACGTGAATAATACCGTATACGTGAATAGCAACCCCGACACAAAAAGTTCCAAATTTGATAAAAAGTTCATATCAATATTTCAGCATAATGATATTGAAGAAAATAATATCCCTTACCTCAAAATAACCGTACTTCTGACTGAATATCGGATATGAGGCTGAATGAAACTTGCTCTAATGAATAGAAACTCTCAAAGTATCTAAATACTCACAAAATACACTCAATAATCTAGAGAGAGAAAGAGAGAAAACTTATGAATTCTGGTGTGATTTTCAATTCTAACTTAGCCCTCTATTTATAGGAAAATGTTAGCACGCCGAAGCAGACTTAACCTGCAACCTAATGGCTTTACCTGCTACTATTTCCACCCACCACATTTGAATAAAAATCTCAGCACATTTCTTCACCAACCAAGAGTGCCTACCAATTCTAGAATTTTCCACCAAAATGATTAACTCCGAAAATTCAACAATTTCTGAACCAGTCATCTCGTAAAATTCATAACAAATCATACGTTCATTTTTAACGGTTCAAAATTTGTGGACATATACTCAACTTATATATGAATAACATATCCCAAAAATTACCACGATCCAACGGTCGGATTAAAAATTATAACCCCCGCAATATTTCTCAAAAAATCCTGATTTGATTTTTAATACCTCCATTTCGATAAAAATACTGATAAAACACCTCAACATTAACTCCTTCATTTTTAACCACAATAAATATATCCAACATTTATATCCACATAGAATAAATATTTTCTTATCATATGAATCAATAATTAATTATTTACAAATAATATTACAGAATCACATTTATGACAACTAGGCCGTTCCCAGGAAAGAGGGGGCTTTCCAATAAGGATTTCTCCTTACTAGCGCGCAATTAGATGACCAAACCTCTCCTTAGACAGAACTTTCTAGACATTGCCAATAATGCTATCTAATAATATTATTTAAATAATATGAATTATTGATCTGATAATGGAAAATACTGTGCAGCAATAATTATTGAAACAACAATAATATAAAATATCAACACAGCAATTATTGAATCAATAAAATAAAATATTGAACAGTAACTACTGTAACAATTATTGAGTAGTGCCTTCCTTCGTAAGAATCAATAATTCTAAAATACTGTGCAATCTGTGTGCTACTATGCAACCACGCGTATTACTGTATTTTAACCACCGGGTATTTCAACAGTGTTAACGGTAACAACTACGCCGTTATTTATAAAAACTCAATTTTTGTCGTTATCTTCATCCAATCGTTTTCCGTTATGGGGCCCAAAAATAGCTGCGCCGTCGTACGAATATTCCTCGACAGAAAGAATATTCCACGACCACACGAATATTCACCGACCAAAAATGAATATTTTATAACCACTTGCTTATTTGAAATATTTGCGCATTTTACCCATAGCTAACCACATTAATAAAATCAACCCTTTCTATTTCAAAATAATAAATAGAGGAAATTTAATTTCATTTATTTATAAGTTGGGGTCTTACAAGTAGTCCATTTGACAACCATCAAAGGTTACGATTGTACCACAACTTTAATTCATCTAACTTATCCATCCCATGAACCTCATGTTCATTATTCTTTCTTAATGTCAAAGCCATACTGTTCGTTGTAAGCTAAGACCTATCGTTCTTCGCAACAACGTTGCATTCACAGCGTCTATACGCTTTACGTTCATCTTACAATGTCATGTCATAACATCGGAATGTTATTCATTACCTTCATCACTCAACGTCTAAGGAATCACAATCATAGCAATCCCTCACGTTCGTTCATCGTGACTACGGTCACCGGATATCGGTTCCGTAACCCACGTTTGTATTCTTTATCTTTTAATCTCGTTTAATCTTTTCGTTCAACCTTTATTAAAGGTTTAAGACACTTGATTAAGTTTAAGACACTTGATTAAGTGTTACATTACGTGAACTATATGTTCATACTTCTTTCTTGCACATCTCCCGAGAAATTGAGCAGTTAAAATCTCATTTCTGTGTATTGCCCTGCACTGGCGCTGCGGCGCCGTGCCCTTTCTTTCCTCTCGCGCTGCGGCGCTACCTATGTCTCTCTCTTCCCTTGGTCTGGCGCTGCGGCGCCAAACCCTTTGTTATCTCTCACGCTGCGGCGCCACTCTCCTGAAGTTTATGGCCGAGCTCGAGCTGCGGCGCCACCTCTCCAGGCATGACTGGCGCTGCGGCGCCAAGTCATTCTTCCCGAAAATTTTTCTAAGTGTTAACTTCATTTTGAGATGCTTACTTTCCGATCTCATAACTTCTTCGTTACAACTCGGAACGAAGTCGTTCCAAAGCCATTCTCTTCCTTATCTTAGGTACTTTGATTACCCACAGACAGAAATTCATTCTGAATCCGTTAACATGCCATTCAATTGGCTTAATCTTCACTCTTCGTTCATTTTAACGTTTTTAACGTTCTTCGTTCGTTCGTCCGTAATTCGGTCATCCGAACTCGGAATTTATTCGTTCTTGAGTCCACGACTCACGTTTTATACGGTCTCTTACATTCTTATGAAACCCTACACGTTCGGGTTCATTTACTAACTTTCTAATTCTCGTTCGCCTTTTACGAAAATTTCGGCATAACTTCGTTATAGCTCCGTTTTAATATGTTCTTCATGAACATTTCTACCGTTCCTAACCAAGCAAATAAGCAACTAACTTATATGTGATGGTTTTAAACTTGTCCATCAACAACAATTACACTACGATGATTTCAAATTTGTCCATCAACAACATTCTTCGTGTTCTTCGCGTGTTCTTCGCGTTCTTCATTTTTAATCGATATTTTGGATTACGATTTCACTTTTTCTTAGAATTTGATGTTATAGAACATCATTCCTTACTAATTTAACCTACTTATTCATAAAATTCATTTGGATCGCTCCAAATCCTTACGAATCTTATACTTCCTTATTATAAATTTCTTATTTCTTATTTCTTATTTTCTCATGATTTCAACCATATGAAATCATTCTCAATATCTTTTACTCCTTATTCTCATTAAGTTATGTTTTTGAACATAAAAACTTAAAAAAATAAAATAGAAGAACTAGGGTTCGGATTACCGTTCTTCTTTATTTCTCTTCCGTTATACAAAGCCGGCTATTTGCGAGCTTTTCTATTTCTCGATCACTTTTGATCTGAGCATTCATGCTCATTCTCTTCTTTCTCCTCTCCCAACCTAGCTCTCTCTCTCTCTCAAGTGTAGGATTTTCAAAAACCTAGAAAATGAAAATCTAGCTTCTATTTATAGAAAATCAAGGCTTAGGGCAATTTAGTCATTTCTCCCCCCACCTCCTTACTATTCACACCTCCTCCATCCCTTAGCCACCAAGTTTACTTGGCCACCACCCTTACTTGGTGGCCAAGTGGCCGGCCCACATGTCCATGGGTCATCCCATGGGTTGTCCCAATGGTTTTTACCCATCCGTTTACCCATCGGTTCTATTCGCGATTTCTTTTCTTGGTTTGGGCCCTAACCCTAATTCTTATTGGGCTTAACTTGGGCTTGATTTCACAAATCATTGGGCTTGACACAATCCAAGTCTAATTGAATTCTACAAAGTCCATTAACTCAAAGTCCATTAAGACTAATCGTATTCTACGCATTCCATTCTCGTATTCTCGTATTCTCTTCGTATATCACTCGTACGATATTCGTATTATACGTCGTACTAATCTTCGTACTATACTCGTATAATAAATAGTATTATACTCGTATCTCTCACGCATAATAACCCTAGTTATTACATGTACTCATTAAAATTCTCGAAAATTACTTTCCCTAACCCTTAGGTTTTACGTCCGCAGGCGAAAACTTCGTTTTTGCCATAACTGAAATATTATTGAGTATTCCATCACGTCTCAACATTTTACGTAATCGTTAACTTCTCGGAATTTCAAAATAAAACTCCGAGCAGAAACTGATGAATAGTGCCTATTTCGTCTTTTTCCCCGAAAAATATTTTATTCCCGGAAAACTTTTATTTTCGTCTTGAAAATTCTTACTCGTTCAATCTAGCTCGTAGCCAGAATCCTCCTGACTTATAATCATTCTAGGTTATAGAACGATTAATAAACACGTAGCACAGAATAGTATTAATAAAAATTCATTTTATTAATAACTAATTCTTTAAATCTTAATTTCTGGACAATCCAGATTTCTAGGTTGTCACACAGATGGCCGTAGATCTCCTGGATAGCATGGACACCCTGAGGTAGGAGCTCATAGATTCACCTCTATCTACTGACAGGGATGCCATGTTGGACTTGATGGCTCACTTATCCACGGGTTTATAGATTAGCTTTGATTTTCCTGCATAGACTAGGTTAGCCATTTTTGTTATGTACAGGACACATTGTATATATTAAAAAGTATTATATGGCAAGGAAATATGTTTTGATTCACTTCCCTTTTAGATATTCATTGTTACTTGCTTAATAGTTGCCTTTTCTCCAGAACTTGCGATCTCGATGTATTCTTAACTCCTCCTTGGTTGATGTACATTGAGATGTCTCAAGATCTTTCAGAATGGATCATTGATCTTTGGGTTTCCCAGTTCTTTGGTATTTTGGGACTAGTTTTTGAATGTGGTGGTGGTTTGAGGAGAGGATTTTGGCTTTCCTCTCTTAGGGTGGTCGTACCACAGATGGTCGCCGATTTTCTGCAATTGATGATGGGAGACCAGGTAGTTCCATTTCTGTGGATTGGTGTTTCTCTTTGAGGATTCAACCGCAACATAGATGGTCATCGATTTTTCTCCCATTGGTGATGCGAGACCAGGTAGTTCCATCTCTGTGGTATAAGCCAATGAGGTGTGGTTTAACCGCACCACAGATGGTCGCCGATTATTTCCCATTGATGAGGGGAGACCAGGTAGTTCTATCTCTATGGTTTGGTTTGAAAGGTTGAAAGGATGATCACAACACCGTTAAAAGGGTTTTGTGATTTCGCAGGGGTAAGACTGCACCGTAAATGGCTGCCTACGTACTCCCATTAATGAGGGGAGAGATCAGGTCTTCGTAGTTCGAACCTAGCGTGAAAAGGTTAGAAAGGTTGACAAAGCTAAAGGGGTTTGAATTTTTTTTATTTGTGGTCAGACCGCACCATAGACCGGCTACGTACTCACGTGTCTTGGGGAGATCAAGTCTTTGTAGTTCTAGCTTGAGCTAGATGGTTTGAAAATTGTAGGTGATGAAGGGTTTTTTCTTTTTTGTAGAGGTTAGACGGCACCATAAATGGATGCCAACGTACTCCCATTAATGAGGTGAGATCAGGTCTGCGTAGTTCGAACCTAAGTGAGAACCGATTCGGTTAGAAAGGTTTTGAAAACCTGAATTGATAGATGGATTGATGATCCAGAACCACGATGCTAGTTTGCATGTAACTTCAGACATAATACCTGTGACGTCCCCAAATCCGGGTACCTTTTACCTCAGACCTGGTACGTTACGATACATCATTTATATAACTATTACGGAAGATATAAACATAATTTATTTATTCAATAAACCTTTACAACATAATCCCCAAGGTCTGTAACCTTAACTTGCTACATACCTTCATTATCCTACATGATTTACAATGCCATTTGCATCAAATAATTTTATAATTTTAACTGCATAACAGTACATGTGACACCCCCAAATCCCGGTACTTCATTTTCTCAAGATTTGGTGTTCACGTAATCAAAACATTCATTACTAACTACCCAATTGATAAAATTGAATAAATAAAACCTGCCCATACAGGATTAAACTTAAATAAAAATCTCCCAGGTTATCTAACCTTTACAAACATTCATTCATGCGGAAATTAAATTAATATAAACTTCTTTACAATCTTTAAACAAAGTCTAAAAATAAACTGTCTAACTATTACAGGTCTTCAGCATTGCTTAATCTTTCCTTTCCCTTTACTGGTGCTAGGTATATCACCAGTTTCAACCTTAGCTGTAAGAATGTTTACAGGCAAGAGTGAGCAAACAAGGCCCCCTTGAAATAATAATAAATAAATCAGTTAACTTTACATCATGTACCCACATTAGGTTTAATAGAACTGAACAATAAGTTCTATTACTTTCTAAAAACTTTAATCAATTATTGAGGGTCTAATGACCACGAATCATGTCCACAGTTATAAGTAATTTTTCAACTTAAACTTTAACAGTCATAAGACTATAAGGACTTCACGTACTTAGGGGGATCAACCCTTCGTACAATGTATTGTGCACAATCATTTCAACGCTAAGCGTAACCTCTTATAAAAGAGTTGTTCTTCTCAGTATTTAGAATACAAGTCCGTACCAAAGTGAGTTTGGTTTGGATACATCATGGGGTAATTTAGAATTCAACGGTAATCAACTAAGGGTTAGTTGATTACAAACAACATAACTGTATACTATGGAATAATCATAGTTGAATGGATATTTATAAACTAACATCATGCTTTAGGAATAATTTAATAGCATAATCATGGAATAATCATAACATGCATCCTCGTAAACCAATAGATACACAAGCTTAATCAATAATAAACAATCTAACTCTACGAAAGTGTAAAGTTAGCCATTTGTACAATTGAAATGGAATTAAAGCAATAATCTGTTTAACGAATTCAATCTTGTACAATGAAGTTCTAGTATTAGATAAAACTTGCTCAATGTCAAAAGATAAGATTTATAAAACTTGCATACAACGAAACAAGTTAAAGACAATAATAACTTGTTCAATATCAAAAGATAAGGTTTAGAAAACTTGCTCAGTTATAAAAATAGAGTTAAGGAAACTTGCACAATGAAGTTTTGAGTTAGAGAACTTGCATAAGTATAACATAACAGTGAAAAGTCACCTTGCTGAATAATAAAGTAGAAAAGGTTAGGGAACTTGCCTCGTGTGTAGGTTAAACAATTACTATTCACGTTCACCCCAAGTCCTACACATACCATATGCATTGATAATACACATTAGTTACATTAACATTACCTTTATGAGTTCCTTTATTACTCTTAGTATAGCTACTAACTAAGTTTAAGTTTAAACAACATCACATCTTTCATGAACATTACTTTTTAGCTTTATTACAACTATTTAAATGATCATGCCATTGCACCACGTGTACATTAACAACTTAATACAACATCCTAATACATGTCCAATATGTTATCATTAAGTTATACTAATACCCAAAGGGTTGCACTTGCATTCGTGCATCCCGACGCCCTCCGATTGGCTCCAAATACACAACAGTCCTAACGATGGCCATTTTTACTACTGTTACGTACCTCAAATTAAAAAACTTAAAGAATGAAAGTTGTAGGTCTACTCGTCCTCTTTCCGAATCATCTTGAATTACCTAAATCGGAGTTCGTATGAAAAAGTTATGGCCATTTTACTACAGGAGGTCAAAACTGCCCAACTAGGCCACTTTTCCGGCGCCGGGGCGCGGAACAGTGGCACTGGGGCGCGAGCTACGGCGCTGGGGCGTGAGCATCAGCGCTGGGGCGCGAGCTTCAGCGCTGGGCGCGAGCTACGGGCCCATTTTTGACGCTGGGGCGCGAACCTTGGTGCCAGGGCGCGAGATTTGGCGCTGGGGCGTGAATTTTGACGCTAGGGCGCCAAAACTCATAGAACCAACCCCGAAAAACAGAGCAAAGCTACTGTCTAATTTATTTTTAACAACCAATGACATCTAACACATGTATAACTTCATGAAAATTACACATAAAAGTTAACAATCATCAATATATCCATCACCAATCATTAATTATCAATACCATAAACTAATTCTTTGAAACACTGTGTTTTAAAGTAAAAATCCATTGATGAAATATAAATTACAGTGAACGAAAATTTCTACTGTTATCAACAAATTTTGATTCCTTTGAAATACAACTATACCAACATAACAAATTAACATGTATAGTTCAATTCCTCAGTTAGCATACAATTTATCGAATCACATACAAATTTTGTTATTTTTCAAAACATATGTTCGTATATAAATTTTCACTGAAAAACCAAGTTATCTTCCTCAATGATAATTTAGCATACAACACCTACACACCTATATATACATGCTAGTTATAACAACACAACATGTAATACCAAAACAATTTCTGGAACAAGGTTTACAGACAATTTGGTAAAACTTATACACGGTTATGACAAGAAAACAAAGACATACAATTTCTCAAAAACTATATAACGTAAACATATATTATAAGGTTTGTACAACCTACCTTTAATTTGTTCTAGAAAACTTGTAATTCAAAATTTGTTTTGGACAATCTTGCACTTGGCTTCTTCTCAAAATCTCTGAACTTTTCCTTTCTCTTTTCTTACTTCTCTCAATGATAGACTAGGTATTAACAATGAGCGTAAACCCAAAACTGATATACGTAGAATAAAACTGATATGAGAATAATAAGCCTACTTATTATATCAGTTATTAAACATATAACGTATAACTAATAAATATAAATATATTTCATTTATATATTTGTTTTATTTTATTAATAATTTTAATTCAAAAGATACCCAAAAGTCATAAGGCTTCGTTTGGCAACCCATTTAAAATTTAAGGATTAATACTTAAGCCTTGTTTGGCAAAGAACTAAATTAAACTACTTTAATTTAATTTAATAACTCTTTATAACATAGTTATTTGTCACACTTTATGAAATAATAATTTATTAAATAAATCACTTAACCACATAACTCAATCCACATAACACATTAATTATTTAACAAATAAATAATTAACTAATTACATTAATTATTTAGCAAATAAATAATTAACTAAATAAACTCAATCAAATTGAACAATTACTTATTCACTAATAAACACATCCAATAAATATTTATATAAATCAATAAATATTTATAACTTACATTTTAAAAAAAAATATGGAATGTTACATCATTTCCCCCATATAAGGATTCTGTCCTCAGAATCACAATTCAAACAACACATTCGTTATATTCTTCCCTACTTACAAAGATTCTGTCCTCAAAATCGAAGACACAGATTAAACAAATAACTCAGGGTATTCTTTCAACATTTTCTCTTCGAGTTCCCATGTTGCTTCTTCAGCGTTGTGGTTCCTCCAAATCACCTTCACAGAAGGTATCACTTTATTCCTGAGCACCTGTTCTTTCCTGTCGACTATCTGGATAGGAATCTCTTCATAAGACAAATCTTTCTCAAACTGCAACGGTTCGTACTCGATTACGTGTTTGTAATCGGGTTTATATGGTCGTAACACCGAAATGTGAAAAACATTATGAATATTTTCCAACACTGGAGGTAGAGCTACCTCGTAAGCCACTTCTCCCACTCTTCGTAGCACTTCAAAGGGTCCAATAAACCTCGGGCTTAGCTTTCCCTTTTTACCAAAACGAATTTTCCCCTTCCAAGGAGAAACTTTTAGGAATACATAGCTTCCTACGTCAAATGCACGATCTTGCCTGTGTTGATCAGCATACTTCTTCTGTCGGTCTTGAGCTGCTACTAATCTTATCCTGATGAGTTTGATAACCTCAGCAGTTTGTTGCACCAATTCTGGTCCTAACAGTTGACGTTCACCAACTTCATCCCAGTACAGTGGAGTTCTGCACTTTCTGCCATATAACGCTTCGTAAGGCGGCATGCCGATACTCGCGTGATAACTATTATTGTAGGCAAATTCCACCAACGGTAATTGCTCTTCCCAGCTTCCTTTGAAATCCATGACGCATGCTCTCAACATATCTTCCAATGTCTGGATCATTCATTCGCTTTGGCCATTTGTTTGCGGATGATATGCCGTACTCATTCGCAACTGTGTTCCCATACATTCTTGTAGTCTCTTCCAGAAGTTTGATGTGAACCTCGGATCTCTGTCTGACACAATTAACACTGGAATTTCATGTCTTGCAACGATCTCTTTAATATATAGTTTTGCCAGCTGATCAAGATTGAATCTAATCTTTATTGGCAAAAAGTGTGCAGATTTTGTCAATCTGTCTACTATTACCCAAATTGCATCGTATCCTTTCTGAGTAGTTGGAAGACCCACCACAAAATCCATCGTGATATGTTCCCACTTCCATTCCGGTATTTCCAACGGTTGAAGCAATCCGCTGGGTCTTTGATGTTCGGCTTTTACTCTTTGACATGTCAAACATTTAGCCACGCATTCTGCGACATCCCTTTTCATATTCGGCCACCAAAAATGTGGGCGTAAATCTTGATACATCTTCGTGCTTCCTGGATGAATCGAATATCTTGAGCTATGAGCTTCGGTCAGGATTTCATTTTTCAGTTCTGGTGTTGCTGGAACCCAGATTCTTCCCTCGTACCGTAGTAATCCTTCGGTATCGACCTTGTATTTCGTATTGTTACCATCAACCATATTCCCTTTTATCTTTCCATATTCTTCATCTTGTAACTGAGCGTTTTTCACCTTGTCCAGTAAAGTTGGACCTGCTTCTAGATGAAATAGTCGTTCGTCGGTTTCCTGCGGAAATTTGATTTCCAGTTCTAATTTTGTCATTGCTGAAATGAGCTTCTCCTGAGTTGTTATCAGCATTAATTTTTCCCGACCTTTCCTGCTTAAAGCATCTGCAACCACATTCGCTTTGCCCGGATGATAAAAGATCTCACAATCGTAATCCTTTATCAATTCCAGCCATCTCCTCTGACGCATGTTCAGGTCCTTCTGATTGAAAATATACTTCAGACTTTTGTGGTCTATGTAGATCTCATATTTCTCTCCATACAGATAATGTCTCCATATCTTGAGAGCAAATACCACTGCAGCCAATTCTAAATCATGAGTCGGGTAACCTTTCTCGTAATCCTTCAGTTGTCTTGATGCAATAACTTTGCCGTTTTGCATAAGAACACAACCCAATCCTTTGTGTGAGGCATCACTATACACCACAAAATTTCATGTATTATCCGGTAGGGTTAACACAGGTGCCATACTTAGCTTCTTCTTCAAATCTTGGAAGCTCTCTTCACATTTCTCCGTCCACACAAATTTTACAGCTTTCCTTGTCAAATTTGTTAGCGGAGTGGCTATCTTAGAAAAATCTTGAATGAATCTTCTATAATAATCGGCCAGCCCCAAGAAACTCCTCACCTCCGAAGGTGTTCTTGGTTGTTCCCAATTGATTACAGCTTCCACTTTCGATGGATCTACTGAAATTCCATCTTTGTCAATCACATGACCCAAAAATTGTACACGATCGAGCCAAAATTCACACTTAGAAAACTTCGCGTACAACTTTTCCTTTCTTAGTGTCTCCAACGTCAGACGTAAATGTTCCACGTGTTCTTCTTGAGTTTTGGAATACACCAGAATGTCGTCGATAAACACCACCACGAACTTGTCTAAAAATGGTTTAAATACCCTGTTCATCAAATCCATGAACGCAGCAGGGGCATTTGTTAAACCAAAAGACATCACCAGAAACTCGTAATGTCCATACCGAGTTCTGAATGCCGTTCTAGGTATATCCTCCTTTCTTACCTTCAATTGGTGATACCCACTTCTCAAATCTATTTTCGAGAAGTATTTAGCACCCTTCAACTGATCAAACAAGTCATCTATTCTAGGTAACGGATACCTATTCTTAATAGTGACCTTGTTTAACTCCCTATAATCAATGCAAAGACGCATTGATCCGTCCTTCTTCTTCACAAATAATACCGGCGCTCCCCACGGTGACACGCTTGGTTGAATATACTTCTTGTCCAGTAGTTCTTGCAGTTGCACCATGAGTTCCTTCATTTCTACCGGAGCCATTCTGTACGAGGCCTTCGATATCGGTGCTGTTCCGGGTACTAAATCAATTACGAACTCAATTTCTCGGTCAGGCGGAAGTCCTGGCAAATCCTCTAGAAACACGTCTTCGAATTCTCTCACTACCGGTATTTCTTCTAGTTTTACTCCCTTCTTCTGAGTATCGACTATGTAAGCTAAATAGCCCACACAACCTTGACTCAACAATTTCTTGGCCTGCATAGTCGTCAGACATTTCATTTGTCTAGGCGACTTGCTACCATAAAATACTACCTTTGACGGAGTCATAAGGTTTACACACTTCTTTTGGCAGTCAATTACCGCTCCGTATTTGAACAACCAATCCATTCCTAAAATTACATCAAATTCCCCGAGTCTAATCGGAATCAAATCTACCAACAAGACATTCTCCTTAATGTTCACCCTACAGTTCTTGTATACGAATCTAACAGGGACTACTTCCTTATTCGCAATTTCTATGTTCAAAGGAAAATTCAGTTCTTCTCTAGGCAATTCTAACCTCTTGGCAAATTCATCAGATATAAACGAGCAAGTAGCACCCGAATCAAATAATACATATGCATTAATATCATTGATTGGAATAATACCTGACACCACATCTTTTGATTGCATAGCATCTTGCACAGTCATGTTGAAGGTTCGGGCTGTGGGTTTGTTTGATGCTGCAGGTCCTGTAATGGCCCATGTACTTCCATTGTTACCTCCATTGCTTCTGGTTGTCCCTCCCTCCTTCTTCTTAGGGCATTCACGAGCAAAATGATCCTTGGATCCGCACGTGAAGCATGCCTTCTTCTTTGGTTGAGTGCAATTTGGGGCGATGTGACCCTCCTGGCCACAATTGTAGCAAACTCGTTTCCCCATCAAGCACGCACCCTTGTGAAATTTCCCGCATGTCGCACATGCTTCAAACTTTTTGTTTTGCTGGTTACCCTAATGGTTTCCAGCACCCATGTTCCCATTCCACTTACTCTTCAAGCTGTTGTTGCTGTTGTTGTTGTTGTTTCCACTGCTACGACCTCCATTCTTAATCTCATTCTCATTCTTTTTCTTCTTCTGTTCCTGATTGAACTTTGTCACTGCCTCACCTCCACCTTCAGCGAGTACTGCTTTCTCTATCACCGCTGCAAATGTCTTCAACTGGAATAGGGAAACCCTACTGTACAGCCAGGGCTTCAGTCCCTGTTCAAATCTCTTCGCCTTACGTTCGTCTGTGCTAACCTGATATGGCGCAAACCTCGCCAACTCGTTGAATTTTGCGGCATACTCGGATACCGTCATCGTCCCTTGCTTCAGCTCCAGAAACTGTACTTCCAGCTGACTCTTTGAACTCTCCAGGAAATAGGTCTCGAAGAACAGTTCCTTGAACCTATCCCAGGTCATCACTCCTGGCCCTTCCCGAGTTTTATTGGCTTGCCACCAATAACTAGCTTCTGCTTTCAATATGAAAGTTGCGAAAGCAGTCTTCTGCTCATCCCCTACCCTAGCGACATCGAACACCTTCTCTATTTCCATAATCCAGGTTTGTGCTTCGACTGGATTCATGGACCCATGGAATTCAGGTGGTCCAACCGCCTTGAAATCCTTAAACGTTGTGCCTTGGTTTTGAGGTTGATTCTGCAACGCTCCTGTCAATAGTGCCACTAGTTATTGAACGGGATTCGCATCAACATTGTCGTTAGCTTCTTCGGTGGTTCTCTGTCGTGTTGGTTGACGTCTGGGAGGCATTTTCTATTAAAGAAAACATCTATTAGACCATTACTCAACTTCTTTACGTATTTCTAATTAATTTGCCTCAACAAAGAAATAATCACATAGCACATAACACTTTGAATAAAATAATAACTTTTATTTATTCATAACTTTTCGAAAACATAACACAATAGCATCTCTGCTATCTACATTACTTTCCTGAACTACAAAAGTTTCAGGGCAACATCATCATTCTCATATCCCATGGTTACTTAACACTCGAGACTTACACATTATTTAACACTTATTACTTGCAAAACAGACAAATTTCCTACGATGATCTATTAAGATAATCAGTCGCCTTTTGACGCTCTTCTTCCATAACACGGAACATGGTTCGGCGATCTAACACGTATGATGGCAGAGTCTCGAACTGAATTGGATAACCCATGACCCGATCTTGAGCTCGATTGAACACGATATTAAATACTTTATCCATCTCTTCCATCTTCATCCTCTTTGCTTGTGCGTCCCTTACTGCTATTCCAGTTCGTTGATAAGCTTCCTCATATGCATCTTCAACTCTTATCCTCTTAGCCGCTTCTTCTCTCAGCCTGCCCTTCAGTTCAGCAACCATCTCGATCAACTGTTCATTCTCCCCTTCAGTTTGTGTTAGTTTTTCCTCGGCGTTTGTCAGTCGTTCCTCACGATCCTGGATCACGCCGTCTTTTTGTGCCATTGCAGCCTGTTGTTCAGCTACTATCTCATGTAACTCCTCAACTATATCCTGAAGTTCCACGTTACGGTCATGCACTTCATCATATACACGGCCAGCTATCGAGTTAAGCGGAATCCTTTCCTCCTCATCCTCCTCATCCTCATCCTCCTGCGGTAACTCAATGGGATCCTCCTCGTCTGTCTCCACATCATCATCCTCATCCTCAACTACTGTGACCAACGGGGCTGACTCCCGTGGCAATAGTTGTTCCCAAACTACCTGAACATCGCGAGATTCCTCCTCTATAGGCATTTGAGGTCCCTCCTTCCTAGCCTGACTGGACTCTCCAACATTAGTCATCCTAACAACAAAGTTTTAAAGTTTTAATTAATAATCATTACTACTCGACACCCACGAGTACATAAACATAAACACATAAGCACATAAGTGTTTTATTACTTCTTTCTTAAAACTCGATAAGAGTTAACTCCACTATCTTTTCAAAAGGTTACTTCCTAAGACTTTTCCCCCACCTAAGGTTCATAACCTAAAGCTTTGATACCAACCTGTGACACCCCCAAATCCCGGTACTTCATTTCCTTAAGATTTGGTGTTCACGTAATCAAAACATTCATTACTAACTACCCAATTGATAAAATTGAATAAATAAAACCTGCCCATACAGGATTAAACTTAAATAAAAATCTCCCAGGTTATCTAACCTTTACAAACATTCATTCATGCGGAAATTAAATTAATATAAACTTCTTTACAATCTTTAAACAAAGTCTAAAAATAAACTGTCTAACTATTACAGGTCTTCAGCATTGCTTAATCTTTCCTTTCCCTTTACTGGTGCTAGGTATATCACCAGTTTCAACCTTAGCTGTAAGAATGTTTACAGGCAAGAGTGAGCAAACAAGGCCCACTTGAAATAATAATAAATAAATCAGTTAACTTTACATCATGTACCAACATTAGGTTTAATAGAACTGAACAATAAGTTCTATTACTTTCTAAAAACTTTAATCAATTATTGAGGGTCTAATGACCACGAATCATGTCCACAGTTATAAGTTATTTTTCAACTTAAACTTTAACAGTCATAAGACTATAAGGACTTTACGTACTTAGGGGGATCAACCCTTCGTACAATGTATTGTGCACAATCATTTCAACGTTAAGCGTAACCTCTTATAAAAGAGTTGTTCTTCTCAGTATTTAGAATACAAGTTCGTACCAAAGTGAGTTTGGTTTGGATACATCATGGGATAATTTAGAATTCAACGGTAATCAACTAAGGGTTAGTTGATTACAAACAACATAACTGTATACTATGGAATAATCATAGTTGAATGGATATTTATAAACTAACATCAGGCTTTAGGAATAATTTAATAGCATAATCATGGAATAATCATAACATGCATCCTCGTAAACCAATAGATACACGAGCTTAATCAACAATAAACAATCTAACTCTACGAAAGTGTAAAGTTAGCTATTTGTAGAATTGAAATGGAATTAAAGCAATAATGTGTTTAACGAATTCAATCTTGTACAATGAAGTTCTAGTATTAGATAAAACTTGCTCAATATCAAAAGATAAGATTTATAAAACTTGCATACAACGAAACAAGTTAAAGACAATAATAACTTGTTCAATATCAAAAGATAAGGTTTAGAAAACTTGCTCAGTTATAAAAATAGAGTTAAGGAAACTTGCACAATGAAGTTTTGAGTTAGAGAACTTGCATAAGTATAACATAACAGTGAAAAGTAACCTTGCTGAATAATAAAGTAGAAAAGGTTAGGGAACTTGCCTCGTGTGTAGGTTAAACAATTACTATTCACGTTCACCCCAAGTCCTACACATACCATATGCATTGACAATACACATTTGTTACATTAACATTACCTTTATGAGTTCCTTTATTACTCTTAGTATAGCTACTAACTAAGTTTAAGTTTAAACAACATCACATCTTTCATGAACATTACTTTTTAGCTTTATTACAACTATTTAAATGATCATGCCATTGCACCACGTGTACATTAACAACTTAATACAACATCCTAATACATGTCCAATATGTTATCATTAAGTTATACTAATACCCAAAGGGTTGCACTTGCATTCGTGCATCCCGACGCCCTCCGATTGGCTCCAAATACACAACAGTCCTAACGATGGCCATTTTTACTACTGTTACGTACCTCAAATTAAAAAACTTAAAGAATGAAAGTTGTAGGTCTACTCGTCCTCTTTCCGAATCATCTTGAATTACCTAAATCGGAGTTCGTATGAAAAAGTTATGGCCATTTTACTACAGGAGGTCAAAACTGCCCAACTAGGCCACTTTTCCGGCGCCGGGGAGCGGAACAGTGGCACTGGGGCGCGAGCTACGGCGCTGGGGCGTGAGCATCAGCGCTGGGGCGCGAGCTTCAGCGCTGGGCGCGAGCTACGGGCCCATTTTTGACGCTGGGGCGCGAACCTTGGCGCCAGGGCGCGAGATTTGGCGCTGGGGCGTGAATTTTGACGCTGGGGCGCCGAAACTCATAGAACCAACCCCGAAAAACAGAGCAAAGCTACTGTCTAATTTATTTTTAACAACCAATGGCATCTAACACATGTATAACTTCATGAAAATTACACATAAAAGTTAACAATCATCAATATATCCATCACCAATCATTAATTATCAATACCATAAACTAATTCTTTGAAACACTGTGTTTTAAAGTAAAAATCCATTGATGAAATATAAATTATAGTGAACGAAAATTTCTACTGTTATCAACAAATTTTGATTCCTTTGAAATACAACTATACCAACATAACAAATTAACATGTATAGTTCAATTCCTCAGTTAGCATACAATTTATCGAATCACATACAAATTTTGTTATTTTTCAAAACATATGTTCGTATATAAATTTTCACTGAAAAACCAAGTTATCTTCCTCAATGATAATTTAGCATACAACACCTACACACCTATATATACATGCTAGTTATAACAACACAACATGTAATACCAAAACAATTTCTGGAACAAGGTTTACAGACAATTTGGTAAAACTTATACACGGTTATGACAAGAAAACAAAGACATACAATTTCTCAAAAACTATATAACGTAAACATATATTATAAGGTTTGTACAACCTACCTTTAATTTGTTCTAGAAAACTTGTAATTCAAAATTTGTTTTGGACAATCTTGCACTTGGCTTCTTCTCAAAATCTCTGAACTTTTCCTTTCTCTTTTCTTTCTTCTCTCAATGATAGACTAGGTATTAACAATGAGCGTAAACCCAAAACTGATATACGTAGAATAAAACTGATATGGCAATAATAAGCCTACTTATTTTATCAGTTATTAAACATATAACGTATAACTAATAAATATAAATATATTTCATTTATATATTTGTTTTATTTTATTAATAATTTTAATTCAAAAGATACCCAAAAGCCATAAGGCTTCGTTTGGCAACCCATTTAAAATTTAAGGATTAATACTTAAGCCTTGTTTGGCAAAGAACTAAATTAAACTACTTTAATTTAATTTAATAACTCTTTATAACATAGCTATTTGTCACACTTTATGAAATAATAATTTATTAAATAAATCACTTAACCACATAACTCAATCCACATAACACATTAATTATTTAACAAATAAATAATTAACTAATTACATTAATTATTTAGCAAATAAATAATTAACTAAATAAACTCAATCAAATTGAACAATTACTTATTCACTAATAAACACATCCAATAAATATTTATATAAATCAATAAATATTTATAACTTACATTTTAAAAAAAAATATGGAATGTTACATCATTTCCCCCATATAAGGATTCTGTCCTCAGAATCACAATTCAAACAACACATTCGTTACAGTACAATTCTATAATTTTCCTTTGCTTTTGTCTTTATTAGAGCCTTCGTCTAAATATGAAAATGTTATCATGATATAGCAAGGGTGAGCAACTATTTTGCCCAACAAGTTTAAGTACAATGAAGATATATCATGATTAGAAAGAAAGAATAAGCTTTCAAGTTTTCAACAATGTAATAATTATGAAATAACATGAATCAAGTTTCATTAATTGAATGACCGAATCAATAATGTTTGGAGGTCAACAATGACCATGAAAAATTTAACTGAACCTTATGGTAATGAAGGTGATCAACCTTTCATACCTGATGAACATGTACAACATGCACCATGTGTGAATCAATAAATCATAGATGTGGTATAATTAACAATGATTAACCACGAATATGCTTTGCAATAATAACTCAAGTTTAAGTTAGGAAACTTGCATATACCGTCGATTACTGCTACGCAATCTAATTTAATCTCTCTATTGTAAAGACCTATCATTGTTACGATTGATCTTTCAATTAATATATCATAGTATATCTCATAATACAACTACTTTATCCGTAAATTATCTAACACTTAATCACAAAATCAAATATTAGATAACAACACATCAGTATTATTATCGTCATTTGAAAATTTTTCAATCACTATATCATATACATTATGATTTAACACTTCAATCTTTCATATTATAAGTTCTTCTTTATAATCTGGATTATTTAAACATACCAATTCAGCAACTTGGATTTAGTAATCTAGCAACCTGGATTTACCAATCCAAGAGGTGGATTCAAACTGTCCTATAATCCAGCAACCTGGATTCACTAATACAGTAACTCGAATTGATCAATTCAGGAAATCGAATATACCAATTCAGCAAGCCGAATATACCAATTCAGCAAGCCGAATACAAGCTAACATAATTAATCCAACAAGTCGAATATATCAATCCAGCAACCTGGATTCAAACTGTATTCCCTTTTTAACATATTGAATTTCGAAATCATCATACTAGTCAATATAACCTATTGAATGTCCAACTAATAACTTAACTCCTCTTTTAAACTCTATTTAATGTTATTAATTATTTAATAACATTAAAATTATTTACTAATATTATTAATCATTAAATAATATTTTAAATCAATGATTTAATAACACTTTAATCTAAATGTTATCAATCACTTAATAATATGTTAATATAATATTGTTTTAAATTTCATGATATGTTATGCATGTTGAAATTATGAAATGTTAAAGTCAATATATGACTGCATTGTTTTGGCTAAGTAATGATGATTGAGTAAGGAACTCAATCTTTATATTTGTTATGTGAATTAAAAGCATGTATGCCATGTTACTTTAATGAGATGTATATCGAGCATGTTATTATGTGTTATGTGATGCATGAAAAATGTTAGACTTTGCTGGGCTGTCGAGCTCACTCTTGTAAATAACCACTTTTGCAGGTACAAATTTTAAGGTATATATGTGCTAAGTGAGTTATAGAGATCTATATTCACGAAGATTACTTATGTTTTATGAGAAATGTATTTCATATTTTGAACGTAATATGTTGTTAAATTGTGAGTTGAGCTATCCAATGTATATTGGTATTAAGTTATGATGTAAGACTTTGTATAGTCATTTTGTTGTAACGATTCATGATATAAGATTGAATCAAAGAGATGTAATGTAATGGTTGCGATTCAGGGCAAGAAAGAAGGAAATGTATAAAAGTTTTAAATATTCCGCAATTTTATTATGTTTAACATCGAATAATGATGTATTATTTAGAGGTTGAATGTATGGTTAACGACCGAAGTCGGGATTTAAATTGTATAGATTTTGGGGTCGTTACATTGACCATTGGTTTGCGGATGGTATGCCGTACTCATCTTCAATTGTGTTCTCATGCATTCTTATAGTCTCTTCCAGAAGTTTGATGTGAATCTCGGATCTCTGTCTAATACAGTTGACACTGGAACTCCATGTCTTAAGATGATCACCTTAACGTACAGTTTTGCCAGCTGATCGAGATTAAATCTAATCTTTATTAGCAAAAAGTGTGATAATTTCGTTAATCTGTCCACTATCACCCAAATCGCATCGTATCCTTTCTGAGTCGTTGGAAGACCTACCACAAAATCTATTGTGATATGCTCCCACTTCCATTCTGGTATTTTCAATGGTTGAAGTAATCCGCTTGGCCTCTGATGTTCTGCCTTTATTCTCTGACATGTCAACCATTTCGCAACACATTCTGCAACGTCTCCTTTCATATTTGGCCACCAAAAATGTTGATGCAAATCTTGATACATTTTTATACTTCCTGGATGAATTGAATATCTTGAGTTATGAGCCTCTGTCAAGATTTCTTCTTTAATATCTGGTACTGCTGGGAAGCTAAATTCGTCCCTCGAATCTTAGCACTCCTTCGGTATCGACCTTATACTTCACCTCACTACCATCGACCATACTTTCGTTTATTTTTCTGCATCCGTGTCCACCAAATTTGGACTAGCATCTATCTGGAATAGTCGTTCATCGGATTCTTTCGAAAATTTTATTTCCAGTTCTAATCTTGCCATTGATGAAATAAGTTCCTCCTGGTTGGTTAACAACATCAACTTCTCACGACCCTTCCTACTCAAGGCATCTACAACCACATTTGCTTTGCCCGGATGATAAAAGATCTCACAATCATAATCTTTTATTAATTCCATCCATCTCATTTGACGCATGTTCACCTCCTTCTGTGTGAAAATATACTTCAAATTCCTATGGTCTGTGTATGTCTCATATTTCTCTCCATAGAGATAGTGTCTCCATATCTTCAGACCAAATACCATCGCAGCCAACTCTAAATCATGAGTCGGATACCCTTTCCTGTAGTCCTTCAATTGCAGCAATGACTTTACCGTTCTGCATAAGGACACAACCTAATCCTTTATGTGAGGCATTACTATATACCACAAAGTTTCCTGTATTATCAGGTAATGACAACACAGGTGCCACATTGAGCTTCTTCTTAAATTCCTTAAAACTCTTTTCGCACTTTTATGTCCAAACAAATTTTACATCTTTTCTCGTCAAATTTGTCAACGGAGTGGCAATCTTGGAAAAATCCTGAATAAACCGTCTGTAATAACCTGCCAATCCCAAAAAAGTTCTTACTTCTAACGGAGTTTTTGGTTGTTCCCAATTTATTACAGCTTCAACTTTTGATGGATCCACTAAAATCCCATCTTTGTCAATTACATGGCCGAGAAATTGTACACGTTCCGTCCAAAATTCACATTTAGAGAATTTTGCATACAACTTTTCTTTTCTTAGTGTCTCCAGCGTCAAACGTAAATGTTCCACGTGTTCTTCATGAGATTTAGAGTACACCAAAATATCATCAATAAATACAACCACAAACTTGTCTAAAAATGGTTTAAACACCCTGTTCATGAAATTCATGCATGCTGTAGGGGCGTTGGTCAAACCAAAAGACATTACCAAAAACTTATAATGTCCATACCAAGTTCTGAATGCCATCTTCGGTACATCCTCCTTCCTTACTTTCAATTGATGATACCCACTTCTCAAATCTATTTTTGAGAAGTATCTAGCACCCTTCAATTGATCAAACAAGTCATCTATTCTTGGCAACGGATATTTATTTTTAATAGTGACTTTGTTTAATTCCTTATAATCAATGCAAAGACGCATCGACCCATCCTTCTTCTTAACGAATAACACCGGCGCTCCCCACGGTGATACGCTCGGCTGAATATACTTCTTATCTAATAACTCTTGCAGTTGTACCATTAGTTCCTTCATCTCTACCGGAGCCATTCTATACGGGGCCTTCAATATTGAAGCAGTTCCTGGCGCTAAGTCGATCACAAACTCGATCTCTCTGTCAGGCGGAAGTCCTGGCAAATCCTCCGGAAACACATCCACAAAATTCGTAACCACTGGTATCTCTTCCAGTTTCACACCCTTCTTCTTTTGAGTATCGACTATGTAAGCTAGGTATCCTACACAGCCCTGACTCAACAACTTCTTGGCCTGCATAATCATCAGACATCTCGCTTGTCTAGGCGATTTGCTACCATAAAAAACTACCTTTGACGGGGTCATAAGGTTTACACTTTTCTTTTGGCAATCAATTATTGCTCCATAATTGAATAGCCAATCCATTCCCAATATAACATCAAACTCTCCAAGTTTTATCGGGATTAAATCTACTGTCATAATATTTCCCTTAATACACCCTACAATTCCTGTATACAAACTTAATAGGAATTACCTCCCTATTCGCAATTTCTATGTGTACAGGAAAATTCAACTCTTCACTAGGTAATTCTAACCTCTTAGCAAATTCATCAGATATGAACGAGCAAGTAGCACCCGAATCGAATAATACATATGCATTAATATTATTGATATGGATAATACCTGACACGACATCTTTCGATTGTACCGTGTCCTGCACCGTCATGTTGAAGGTTCTGGTTGTGGGTCTGTTTGATGACGTTGGTCCAGCAATGGTCAATGTACCTCCATTGCTACCTCCCTTGCTTTATGCTGTCTCTCAAGCTTTCTTCTTAGGGCACTCGCGGGCAAAATGATCCTTTTACCCGCAGGTGTAGCAAACATTCTTCTTGAGTTGATTACAATTTGGGGCAATGTGACCGAAGAGCCACGGTTAAAGACATGCTTCCCCCTTAAGCACATACCAGTGTGAAACCTCCCGAATGTTGCTATGTGTCAAACTTCTTCTTCAGCTGGTTACCCTACTGGTTTCTAGTTCCCACATTTGCATTCCACTTCCTTTTCAGGTTATTGTTACCATTTCCGCCGCTACCACCACCGTTCTTAACTTCGCCCTCCTTCTTCTTCTTTCTTTGTTCTTGATTAAACTTCGTTATAGCCTCGCCTCCACCCTCAGCGAGAATTGTCTTCTCGAGTACTGCTGTAAATGTCTTTCAGCTGAAACATGGAGACCCTACTATACAACAAGTGATACAATTCTGATCAGGTTCTCATCAAACGATAATAACCCAATTCAAGTGTAGCGGTTCATCAAATAATTTTAAATAATTGGGTTGAAAATTATTCAAGAGAGTACAATTGGGCTGGGCCAAATTTTCTGTTCCATTTAATTCAAGCATGGAAGTATTATATATCAGGTGGGGCGGATTATGCAGCAAGTTAACATGGACTAAAATTTTCATAACAACAAGTTAATTGATAAAGGAAGTTGACTAACCTTTTCACGTGAGGGCAGCATGCAACCAAGCATATTTAGCAGTACTTAATTCTAGACTTCAAGTATATAGTGATGTCACGTGGTGGGGCCATCAGATCTCAAAAGGAAACCAGTAGACATATATGATTACATGGAATTTGGTTATTACCTTGCCAGCCACGAATTTGAATCCTATTTGGTTTATACAAATCTTAGTCACGCGGCTGGGAAAATATCAGTATGATTCACGTGGCTTTGGCAACAATTTTCGGGATTTAGAATTAATTTTAAATTCTATTGTAATTAAGATTTCTTTTTAATTAGGAGTTCTTTTCTAAATTGACTTCTATTTCTTTATAGAAATTAGGGTTATAGTTTATACATTCCTATTAGGATTTGAATTGTTTTGAGTAGTATAAATAGAGGTCCAAGTTATGTAATCAAACACATTATACATTATTTTTCATTATTCAATATATTTGTGAGGTTATTCTCTACTTTTGGTTCTTTGAAGAATTTCTAAGTATTTTTCTTAGTTATTTCTTTGAGATTCAATTTGACTTATCATACAACAATTCATAGTTGTGTGCGGTGTCTTCTACCGCATCAATCGTTGATTGTACCGAGATTACCGCTTCAATATAAGCGAGAGGTCAAGGTGTCGTTGGTGTCCATTCAACGTAGAATTCTGAACGCGAGCAATTATACCAAGATTACCGCCTACATATAGGCGAGGGGTTAAGGTGTTGCAAGCAATTCACCCAACAACTGTGCTAGAAACGATCGGGGCGACGACCACCTCACGCAAGCATGCCGTGGAGCTAAGCCTTTGGTATCAGAGCTAAGCCTTTCTAGCAAGTTACTTATCTTTAAGTTTTTGTCGAAATATATATTGTAAAAAAAATACAAAAAAGAAAAAAGAAAAAAAGAAGAAGAATTCATATTCTATTTTCATTGTGCTAACCAAACTTGTAGCACACCATCAAATCATCAAATTCCAACAAAGATTTCATACCGTTCCATCATCATCAATTCTGAAACGGAGCTATAATTTACAAATCTGAAGCATACAAGAGGAGTACAAGGCAATTAATCGATGATTTTGTGGTATTCTGATAGTTACATCATCTATATTTTTATTTCGTGATAAGTAATTTTTGAATTGATTAGTAAATCCAAGAATTTTACTAAGGGAATTCAATAAGAACCTATTAGAGAGAATATTTGAGGTAAAAGGCTTAGTGGTGAGATTAATTAAGGGTAAAAGCCAATTTATTAAGAGTATACACGAGTGAATCATTGATTCGAGCGAAAATACGTAAGGGAGTGTGTGAAGAGAATTTTTATCTACTAACCCTTATTTTGCAGTAAATATGTTGGGCTGTGAGGAGCCATTGGAAAGAAGACCCAAAGTTCGTATGAAATCTGGCGTGGATGAATGATGGAAATCATGGGAGGAGGATTATGAGAGGCATCATAATTATAATGGATGTAGGGAGCAGCCTCATAAACCTATGGAGCACAAGAAGGTACATTTATTGTCTA
This sequence comes from Panax notoginseng, assembly GCA_016801055.1. Taxonomy (NCBI): domain Eukaryota; kingdom Viridiplantae; phylum Streptophyta; class Magnoliopsida; order Apiales; family Araliaceae; genus Panax; species Panax notoginseng. The sequence continues at coordinate 72,681,078 of CM029014.1, read as the reverse complement.
AGGAAATAAAAGTTGAAGAAGATCATGCGATTCTTGTAGAGTCATGGGAGACTAGAAAAGCTACAAGTGTGCAAGCTAACGAGGAAGAAACAATGCAACAAAAAAATATGTTTTATACTAGGTTTCTAGTACAAGAAAAGGTATGCATTGTAAAAATTGATTGTGATATTGGTACTAACATTGCTAGCACTACAATGGTGGAGAAACTAGGGTTGTCAACAGTTGCACATCCTCGGCCTTACAAGATGCAAGGGATCGTCGATTGTGAGGAGGTAATGGTGACTAGACGAGTGTCAGTTTCTTTTCGCATTGGCAGATATGAAGATGAAATATTATGCGATATAGTTCCAATCCATACTTGTCATTTGTTACTTGGGAGGCCATGGAGACACAATAGGCGCGCGAAGCATAACAGTTGTACTAATAAGTATTCATTGGTACACAATCGAATAAGGGTCAACCTTTGTCCTATGACATCCGATCAAGTTCGTGACGATCTAATGTATTTACAAAAAGATCGTGATCAAATGCAAGAAGAAATTATAGAATATGCAGTCCAAGGAGAGTTATTGGGTTCGAGTGTTCAAGGTGAAATCCTTGATCTAAAGCAAGATGGTGAACATCCGAAAGAAAGTAATAAAAAAGATGAGTTTGTAAAAGGAAATACATGTGGAAAAGATCGGCAAAAAGAAAATGTTCAAAAGATTGATAATATAAAAGAAAAAATTGAAAAGAGTGAGAATGAAAAGAAAAGAGAGATTGAGAAAAAAGAGAATGAAAAGAGTGAGCTTGAAAATAAACGAGAGAAAAACAAACGAGAGGGTAAGCATAAAGACGAGAGAGAAAAAATATGTGACTATGAAAAAGAGAGTGAGTTGACAAGTGAGTTATATTTTGAAAAGTCAATGACTGTACATTCGTACAAGACGACACTTTTGAATACTAACACTAACGATTCTTCTTTGTCTAGTTCCATTTTGTCTCTTGTACAGGTTGTTGATGATATACCTCGCGCTATCATTCCATATCAATCAGCTGATAGTATTCCCGAGGAGAAGACGAAGTTACCGATGCGGGTTGGAGAGTTGGTGAAAGTTGGTATCGTGAGAGAAGACATGAGTTCATGCGTTAATTATGATATCATAGTACCTAAGGAGGATAAGACGTCAAGCTTGTGCATCGATGTTGAATTGGTAAACAAGTATCGATGTGTTTTTCTTTACTTAGATAATATGCTTGATAAATTGCATGGTGCTTGTGTTTTATCTACACTTGGAGATGGTCATGTGATGATAATACCTAATCAAATTAGCGTGCATGATTATGATAAATGGGAAATTGTTTTAACATGTGAGTTGTTTAGATGGATAGTTATTTCTGTTAGATTAATTGATGCATATAGCGTTTTCATGAGTTATTTAAAACATGTTTTGCATGCTTCTATTGGAAAATTTATTGTTAGCTATTTTGCGGGTAAAATCGACTTTATCATAAACTATGGAGGATATTTGATTTATGTTGAGTTAGTTTATGATCATGATATATATTCTCGTTTTCGATGTGTTTACTTGCATGAAATTAGTTTTAGGTTTTGTTATCCAAATATTGACTTAGGGTTTCATGCTAGTCAATCTTTACATGAATTGTTGTTAGTTGACAATGGTAGTAATCATGTTGTTTCGTTAAAGCAATCTTCATTGCATGATTTGCTATCATATGGTTTTGATTCAACAAGTGTTTATCATCAAGATCGTTTGAGGGATGAGTTATTTGCATGTTTAGTTAATTCACTTGGATTAGCTAAGGCATTACATAGTTCTATGGAATTATTGAATTATATTTTATATTCTTTTATGGGAAAAATTATTATTCACTATTTTGATGATATTCCGATTTTTATCAATAATTTGCAAAATTCTATAGCATGTGTTGAGTTTGTTTGTCATAATAAGTATGCTATTGAGTTTTTATCTTGTGAAGTTGGTTGTGACCTTTTTAATCCATTGACAACATTATTTGTTCTTTATTGTGTTAATGTCAATAGAAAGAGAAAGGTTGGTTGTGTTTTGCAGATTCATGATAGGATCATATTCATCGAGGGAAACATGAATCGTGCAGTTCGTCCCGTTCAATGCATAAGACATCTACAGGGAAGTGTTTTGAATATTGTTTTAGCAGACTATGCATATGATTTTGGTTTATTTAATTTCTTTGTGATTAGACAAAAGGAACTTATTGATTTGTTTTGTTTTGTGTTTAATCCAGGGATTCAAGTGTACGGGCTTATGCGACCTGATGAATTTCAAAAGTTGATATTTGACCCAGGATCATTGACGTGGTTATGTTTGAAAATGATCGAGATCATAAGATTTCCATTTGATCCAGGAGGAGTTGAAACATTTCAAATTATTACTTGCGTTGTTGATATTACTTATTCATTTAACCTGCTAGGTGGGACTTGTGGTTATGCTTTGATAGGTGTTACTAACTTGGTTTGTTTTTATGTAGGATCAGAATTGTGGGCAAATCCTTTTCAAGAGGAGAAGATGTCAGATTTGAGGACAAATCCTTTTCAAGAGGAGGGGAATGATACAATTCTGATCAAGTTCTCATCAAACGATAATAACCAATTCAAGTGTAGCGGTTCATCAAATAATTTTAAATAATTGGGTTGAAAATTATTCAAGAGAGTACAATTGGGCTGGGCCAAATTTTCTGTTCCATTTAATTCAAGCATGGAAGTATTATATATCAGGTGGGGCGGATTATGCAGCAAGTTAACATGGACTAAAATTGTCATAACAACAAGTTAATTGATAAAGGAAGTTGACTAACCTTTTCACGTGAGGGCAGCATGCAACCAAGCATATTTAGCAGTAACTTAATTCTAGACTTCAAGTATATAGTGATGTCACGTGGTGGGGCCATCAGATCTCAAAAGGAAACCAGCAGACATATGTGATTACATGGAATTTGGTTATTACCTAGCCAGACACGAATTTGAATCCTATTTGGTTTATGCAAATCTTACTCACGCGGCAGGGAAAATATCAGTATGATTCACGCGGCTTTGGCAACAATTTTCGGGATTTAGAATTAATTTTAAATTCTATTGTAATTAGGATTTCTTTTTAATTAGGAGTTCTTTTCTAAATTGACTTCTATTTCTTTATAGAAATTAGGGTTATAGTTTATACATTCCTATTAGGATTTGGATTATTTTGAGTAGTATAAATAGAGGTCCAAGTTATGTAATCAAACACATTATACATTATTTTTCATTATTCAATATATTTGTGAGGTTATTCTCTACTTTTGGTTCTTTGAAGAATTTCTAAGTATTTTTCTTAGTTATTTCTTTGAGATTCAATTTGACTTATCATACAACAATTCATAGTTGTGTGTGGCGTCTTCTACCGCATCAATCGGCGATTGTACCGAGATTACCGCTTCAATATAAGCGAGAGGTCAAGGTGTCGTTGGTGTCCATTCAACGCAGAATTCTGAACGCGAGCAATTGTACCAAGATTACTGCCTACATATAGGCGAGGGGTTAAGGTGTTGCAAGCAATTCACCCAACAACTGTGCTAGAAACGATCGGGGCGACGACCACCTCACGCAAGCGTGCCGTGGAGTCTATCATTAATGATACAATTCTGATCAGGTTCTCATCAAACGATAATAACCCAATTCAATTGTAGCGGTTCATCAAATAATTTTAAATAATTGGGTTGAAAATTATTCAAGAGAGTACAATTGGGCTGGGCCAAATTTTCTGTTCCATTTAATTCAAGCATGGAAGTATTATATATCAAGTGGGGCGGATTATGCAGCAAGTTAACATGGACTAAAATTGTCAAAACAACAAGTTAATTGATAAAGGAAGTTGACTAACCTTTTCACGTGGGGGCAGCATGCAACCAAGCGTATTTAGTAGTAACTTAATTCTAGACTTCAAGTATATAGTGATGTCACGTGGTGGGGCCATCAGATCTCAAAAGGAAACCAGCAGACATGTGATTACATGGAATTTGGTTATTACCTTGCCAGCCACGAATTTGAATCCTATTTGGTTTATGCAAATCTTAGTCACGTGGCTGGGAAAATATCAGTATGATTCACGCGGCTTTGGCAACAATTTTCGGGATTTAGAATTAATTTTAAATTCTATTGTAATTAGGATTTCTTTTTAATTAGGAGTTCTTTTCTAAATTGACTTCTATTTCTTTATAGAAATTAGGGTTATAGTTTATACATTCCTATTAGGATTTGGATTGTTTTGAGTAGTATAAATAGATGTCCAAGTTACGTAATCAAACACATTATACATTATTTTTCATTATTCAATATATTTGTGAGGTTATTCTCTACTTTTGGTTCTTTGAAGAATTTCTAAGTATTTTTCTTAGTTATTTCTTTGAGATTCAATTTGACTTATCATACAACAATTCATAGTTGTGTGTGGCGTCTTCTACCGCATCAATCGTCGATTGTACCGAAATTACCGCTTCAATATAAGCGAGAGGTCAAGGTGTCGTTGTTGTGCATTCAATGCAGAATTCTGAACGCGAGCAATTGTACCAAGATTACCGCCTACATATAGGCGAGGGGTTAAGGTGTTGCAAGCAATTCACCCAACAACTGTGCTAGAAACGATCGGGGCGACGACCACCCCACGGAAGCGTGCCGTGGAGTCTATCATTAATGATACAATTCTGATCAGGTTCTCATCAAACAATAATAACCCAATAGCGGTTCATCAAATAATTTTAAATAATTGGGTTGAAAATTATTCAAGAGAGTACAATTGGGCTGGGCCAAATTTTCTGTTCCATTTTTTTCAAGAATGGAAGTATTATATATCAGGTGGGGCGGATTATGCAGCAAGTTAGCATGGACTAAAATTGTCATAACAACAAGTTAATTGATAAAGGAAGTTGACTAACCTTTTCACGTGAGGGCAGCATGCAACCAAGCATATTTAGCAGTAACTTAATTCTAGACTTCAAGTATATAGTGATGTCACGTGGTGGGGCCATTAGATCTCAAAAGGAAACCAGTAGACATATGTGATTACATGGAATTTGGTTATTACCTTGCCAGGCACGAATTTGAATCCTATTTGGTTTATACAAATCTTAGTCACGCGGCTGGGAAAATATCAGTATGATTCACACGGCTTTGGCAACAATTTTCTAGATTTAGAATTAATTTTAAATTCTATTGTAATTAGGATTTCTTTTTAATTAGGAGTTCTTTTCTAAATTGACTTCTATTTCTTTATAGAAATTAGGGTTATAGTTTATACATTTCTATTAGGATTTGGATTGTTTTGAGTAGTATAAATAGAGGTCCAAGTTATGTAATCAAACATATTATACATTATTTTTCATTATTCAATATATTTGTGAGGTTATTCTCTACTTTTGGTTCTTTGAAGAATTTCTAAGTATTTTTCTTAGTTATTTCTTTGAGATTCAATTTGACTTATCATACAACAAATTCATAGTTATGTGTGGCGTCTTCTACCGTATCAATCGTCGATTGTACCGACATTACCGTTTCAATATAAGCGAGGGGTCAAAGTGTCGTTGGTGTCCATTCAACGCAGAATTCCGAACGCGAGCAATTGTACCAAGATTACCGCCTACATATAGGCGAGGGGTTAAGGTGTTGCAAGCAATTCACCCAACAACTGTGCTAGAAACGATCGGGGCGACGACCACCTCACGCAAGTGTGCCGTGGAGTCTATCAACAAGGGTTTCAGTCCCTGGTCAAACCTCTTATCCTTGCTCTCATCTTTGTTGATTTGATATGGCGCAAACCTCGCCAACTCGTTAAATTTTGCGGCATACTCCGATACGGTCATTGATCCCGGTTTCAGTTCTAGAAACTGCACCTGCATCTGATTCGTCGAACTCTCTAGGAAATAGGTCTCAAAAAATATCTCCTTAAACCTATCCCAAGTCATAACCCCTTGACCTCCTCGAGTTTTATTGGCTTGCCACCAATAACTAGCCTCTACTTTCAACATAAATGTTACAAAAGCAGTCTTCTGATTCTCACCTACTCTAGCAACATCAAAAACTTTCTCTATCTCCATGATCCAGGTATGTGCCTCAACTGGATTCATGGACCCATGAAATTCTGGTGGTCCAACCGCCTTGAAGTCCTTAAATGTCACAGCTTGATTCTGCGGCTGATTTTGTAATGCTCTCGTCAATAACGTCACTAACTGCTGAACTAGGTTAGCCTCAGCATTGTTGTTATTAGTAGATCCCTCAGGGGTTCTTTGTTGTGGTTGACGTCTTGGAGGCATTTTCTGTTAAAATACACTCATTAGATTATTATTCAATCTTCTAGGTATTATGTACTTAAATTGCACATCACAAAATTACCACATAACACACAATAGCTCGAATAAATACTAACTTTTATTCATAATCTTTTAAAACATAATAATGATAGCATTCCTGCTATCTACATCACTTTCCTGAACTACAAAAGTTTCAGGATAACTTCATCATCATCATATCCCATGGGTTACATCATACCCGAGATTTACATCTTATTTACTCACTAATCACATAGTAATTACATTTATGACGACCTACTAAAATACTGCATAGCCTTACGACGACCTACCAACCTGTGACACCTGTGAGACCCCGAATTTTATGAATAAAGATTTAATTTTCTCAAAATAATTTTTTGAATATTATAGTGTGAATTTGATATAATGTTATAGTTGTGGGTAGTATTTATAAATTTTGTAAAGTATGCAAGTTATTGTATAATATTCGATTGGTCGGGGATTATTCTTTTTGTCAGAGAATATCCGTACGACGGTACAATCATTGGTGGATCCCACAACGGAATTATTGTCGAATTTAGAAAATGACAAAAATACTTTATGAAAATAACGACGAAAGTTTTACCGTTAACTGTTGAAACACCCGGTGTTAAAAGTACAGTAATACGCGTGATTGCATAGTAGTACACGGTATTGATTATTGATGCTTATGTGAGAAGTCACTCAGTATTGTTTAATCGGGTATTCACGAGTTACTATTCACGAGTTACTATTCATGGGGTACTATTGATCACCCGTAAAATATATTTCTTTTCGGTCGAAATTATTTTTGGGTACAATATTATTCTATGAGGAGATGTGCTAATTTTTCAGACCGTTGGTTGAAGATATAATAGTAAATCAATATGGACTGCTGGTGGAAAGTTATAATAGTGAATCAATATGGATCGCTAGTTTAAAGTTTTAATAGTAAATCAGTATGGACCGTTGCTTTAAGTTTTAATAGTAAACCAATATGGACCGTCCGTTTAAAAGTAAATCAATCTGGACCGTTCATGAATTAGTTACTATTCAGTCCATTTTTCTATAAATAGAAGCTCATTCCTTCATTATTTCTTACGAATTCACTGAAACTCTAGAGAGAGAAAGAAAAAAAGTGTTCTGCTACTTCACTACTCCAATATCCAGTTTCTTATAAGGTAGGGGATATTATTTGTTGTACTCGTAAGGGGTATTATTTCTTTTGTATTCATGAAGAGAACTTCTGTTATTCCATTATTTATTATTCTGTTGGAATAACCTGTATACGCGGGCTACCCGATACATGGTGAAATTCTTCTGTTATTTCATTCTTTATTATTCTGTCGGAATATCCTGTCTGTGCGTTTTATGCCGGACCTACTTCCATTATTTATTATTCTGTCGGAATATCATGTCTGTGTGTTTTACGCCGAACTTGGTTCCATTCTTTATTATTCTGTTGGAATATCCTGTCTGTGCGTTTTACGCCGGACCTAGTTCCGTTATTTATTATTATGTTGGAATAACCTACATGTGCGGTCTATCGCTTGCATGGTGATTTCTTTTGTTATTCCATTCTTTATTATACTCAGTTGGTTAAAACTTTGACTTCTATACTCCATGAAATTAGTGGAATATCCTTGATATTTGCGTTTCATCCAGTATCTTTTCATAGAAATATTCTTCTGAGCATTCTTGAATTTTACTCTATAAAGTAGTATCATGTTGACAATTTGGACGTTATTAGTTCCTAGATAAATTAATTCTTGAACTTGTTTTATTGAATTCTTATATCATTGTCATCATCCTCATGTTTATATTTTGTTGAAAGTCATCTATGACATGTAATGCATAGATGGACTTGGTATGATTATGACCAGGAATTATTCGGTGTAATCATGACCGTAATATTACAAAATGATGTGGAAAAAGTCCTCATTGGCCCGTAGTGCATTGATGGACAGTTTTTGGTATGATTATGGCTATGGATTCTTATTGGCCGTAGTGCAAAGATAAATTATTTTATGGCATGATCAGGACCGTTGATGAAAACATGATTATCTTTAGCCGTAGTGTATGGATAATTCGTGGTTGTGATACTAAAGAATATCCTTGGCCGCACTGCAGGGGTGATTCGATGATGTGGATTCTTTATTAAGCTGAGTCCCAGCGATAAAAGTGATGAAAAACTTTTTAAATCATAGAAGATAGTAGATTTTATTCTCTACTTGACTCTTCTAATGGATTGCTTGTTCCGCTGCAATTAAACTTGATAGTTATTATATTTTATCAGTTTAACACTGTTGAAGGCTAACGATAAATTATTCTGCATTATCTTAGTCATAATATTTCTTACTGGGCTAGTTGAGCTCACCCTTTCTTTCACCACTCTTCAGGAAATGAGAACGTAGCTGGGACTAGTCGGGGAACAGAGTGATGATCCTAGATGTTTGCATTAGTAGTCCCCATTATTCTGTGAAATAGTGTGATAATAATTGTAATGAGGACTCCTTTTGAGTTTGTATACTCTCTAGTAGATAATATTTGTATTCAAACTCACAGTTTATGTTTTGTCGTATTGTACACGACAGTTGTATTATTAAGTTGTATTTGAATTCTGTACTATGTATCTGGCGACTCAAGATGGGTGATGTATTCCTAATTTTGGGGGCGTCACAGTTGGTATCAGAGCTTAGGGATATGATCCCTGGCTGAGATGTGAGATAAGAACTAGGAGGGGAGAGACGGGGAATTCCTTCGCTTGTATGACCTACCAAAGTTTACTTATTATTTAATTGGTCGGTCAGAGTATAGAGATAATATGTGATATGTTAATTAACCCTTATTTTGTGGCAGTATTTGAAAATAGCATCTGAAAATGTTGAGATGAGCACAGGAGACCGTTGAGTCTCCACAGATCAATAATCAGGACAATATGTAACAGGATGGCGATAATCCTCCTGTAAACAACAACACTGATCAATTGAGGAACGACGGTACGTTTAGGAGTTTTTTAGAATTCATGCAACATCAGGCAAAGGCGGCTCCTATTCATAATGTAGGTAAAAATAATGACAACCCACGGTTGGTCACCGCTAAGCAGTTCAAAGAGCTGTGATGTAAGACCCTAATTTTTGAATAAAGTTGAATTTTCTATAAATATCATTTTTGAATATTATGGAGTAAATTTGATATAATGTTATAGTTGTGGGTAATATTTATAAATTTTGCAAAGTACGCAAATTGTTATATAATATTCGATTGGTCGGGGAATATTCTTTTTGTCGGGGAATATTCGTACAACGGCACAATCATTGGTGGACCCCACAATAGAATTATTGTCAGATTGAGAAAACGATAAAAATATTTTATTAAAAATAACGGCGGAAGTTTTACCATTAATACTGTTGAACTACTCGGTAGTAAAAGTACAGTACTACACGTGGTTGCATAGTAGCACACGGTATTGATTATTGATGCTTACGTGAGAAGTCATTTAGTTTTGTTCAATTTTTGCTATAGTAATTGTTGCATAGTATCTCACGTTATTTGATTCAATTATTGTCGATATTTTATATATTGTTAAAATCAATAATTGAGACGACAACGTTATTAATATTATTATTTGTAATATTAACAATGTCTAGAAGTTCTGTCAATGAGAGGTTTGGTCACCTAATTGCGCGCTAATAGGGAGAAATCCTTATTGGAAAGCCCCCTCTTTCCTGGGAACGACCTGGTAGATTAATATTATGAATTATAATAAAGATGATAAATGTTGTTAAAATTATTAAGGTGAATTTTATGAAGTTTTGTTTATTTTATGGATTCCTATTTACCCATTTTTCAAAATAATCGGAAGAAAATTATTTAAAGGTGGGGCCCACATGTGGGGGCCACATGTGGGGCCATTTGTGTTGGAAAAATGATTTTGAAAATGGAAGAGTATACGTATGGAAGTATATGTATGTATTGAGTATATGGTGGGAGAAAATGATATGTGAAAGTGATAGGTGTATGTGATGTGTGTATGAGTGGAAAATGGTGGAAAAACGGTAGTGTGATAGTGATGTGTAAGAGTGATTATTGGGAGGGTGAGGGATTGATGTTGGATATGAGGGGGGAAAAATCTAGTGATATATATAATATTGATATATATAAGTTGAAAACATGTGTTTATATATATGTATTATATTTTAATTTTTGTTGAAATCTTATTGGTTAGTTGTTTGACTTAGTTGTTAGTTGATTGAAGAAATAATTCTATAAAATTATTTCGTACTTGAACAGTGCCCTTCCATTCTCCTATAAATAGAAGCTCATTCCTTCATTATTTATTACGAATTCACTGAAACTCTAGAGAGAGAAAATTATAGAGAGAAAGAAAAAAAGTTTTCTGCTACTTAACTACTCTTATATTCAATTTCTTTTACGGTAAGAGGTGTTATTCTTTCTTATTCATGAAGAGAACTGTTGTTATTCCATTGCTTATTATTCTGTTGGAATAACCTGTATACGCGGTCTACCCTATACTTGGTGACATTCTTCTATTATTCTGTTGGAACATCCTGTCTGTGTGTTTTACACTGGACCTGGTTCCGTCTTTATTATTATTCTGTTGGAACATCCTGTCTGTGTGTTTTACACCGGACCTGGTTCCGTCTTTAGTATTCTATTGGAACATCCTGTCGGTGCAAATTTTACCTGACCTGGTTCCGTTATTATTATTTTGTTGGAATAATCTGTCTATGCAAAGTACCGCATGCATGGTGATTTGTTTTGTTATTCCATTCTTTATTATACTCAGTTGGTTAAAGTTTTTACTTCTATACTCCATGAAATTAGTAGAATATCCTTGATATTTGCGCATCATCCAGTATCTTTTCATTGAAATATTCTTCTGAGCATTCTTGAACTTTACTGAACAAAGCAGTATCATGTTGACAACTTGGACGTTATTAGTTCCTGAATAAATTAATTCTTGAATTTGTTTTATTGAATTCTTAATCATTGTATGGAGGGTTCCAAGTAGGGTAGAGAGAGAAACTCTGACTTCTCTCTAGGTCACCCCCCCTCTTTCCGCCCTTCCGCCCCCGATCAATTACCCTCCTTTTCCTCCTTTCCAATTTACCGGCCCACCCATGCTTCTTTTCTCCACTTTCCATTGCCTTTTTTCTTGACATATTTGGGGTCTTTCCGGCAAACTCCATGTGTGTCTTAACCAAAAAGCTGTTTTTCCATCTGTGATTTTGGGAGCATTTTTTTGGCGGTGAGTGTCTTTGGGTCTCAGTTGCTTGGATCTGGTTTGGAGCTACGGCATTGGCTTCCGGCCCTCCTGTTTCCTCTCCCTTTTCCTCTTTATGGCCCACCATCTCTTCTTGGTTTGAAGTTATGATCTGTGCATTTGTTAGGGATTGGGTTTCAGATCTTGATGTCTGTTGTTGTTGGGGGTTTTGGATTGTTTCTTATTCAATTTTTGCGTGTTTGGGTCTTGTCAGAAACTGGTGTTATCAGTTGTCCGATTTGTTCAGTTTGGGCTTTTACTTCTTTATTCTTTTGGCTAGTTTTTGAAGCTTTCCGGTGGTCTCATCCAAAATCATTTATTTGTGTGTAAATCTTAAGAGCTGATTTTGTGTGTTGTCCTATGTTTATTCGGATTCTGGTAGGTTTAGATCTGAGCTTGGCTTTGTCGATCCATGTATCTGATCTGGTTCATGATTTACCTATTGTTATTGTTTATCTATGTGCATGATCAGATTTGGGTTGGGTTACAGATTTCGGAACAGAGAGTTATTCTGGCGATGGTTTCACCGGGGATCTGCCAGCGGACGATCTGTTGGTTGAAGGTAACGTGGGTCCACGTGTAGGCTAACATCCTGAGCTGCACGTGGGTTCTACATCCCACTTGTGAAACTGCTGGAATTGAGAGGGTGTTTTGAGGTCCCATGGTAAAAATTTGATTATGTAGCTCACGTGGGTCCATTTTGCTGATCATTGAGGGCTGGTGCTTTGATTTTAAATGATTATGCAGCCTCAAGTGGGCTGTCCATTGCAGCACACAAGTCCTTATTGTTGTAGCTAAATATGTCATTTTCTATTTTAGTTAGTGTTTATTTAGTTGGTTCTCTTTCCTAGCTTCGGAATGTGAGGAAGAATTTAATTAAGTTAGGAAATTGGTTTCCTGTTTTAACCTTCTCGGGAGAAGAAGGTTATGTTCTGATCTTCATTGTAATATCCTTTGTTTTTTGCAAATTTATATACAAACAAAAATTTAACAAAAAAAAATATTATATCATTGTCATCAACCTCATGTTTATATTTTTTTTAAAGTCATCTGTGACCTGTAGTGCATAGATGGACTTGGTATGATTATGACCAGGAATTATTCGGTATAATCATGACCATAATGTCAGTAAAAGTCCTCATTGGCCCGTAGTGCATTGATGGACAGTTATTGACATGATCATGACCATTGATGAATACACGAATATCATTGGCTGCGATGCATGGATAATTTGTGGTTGTGATACTAATGAATATCATTGGCCGTAGTGCAGGGATGATGTGGATTATTTATTAAGCTGAGTCTCAGCGATAAAAGTCATGAAAAACCTTTTAAACCATAAAAGATAGTAAATTTTATTCTCTACTTGACTCTTTTAATGGATTGTTTGATTCGCTACAGTTAAACTTGATGTCTATTGTATTTTATCAGTTTAACATTGTTGAAGACTAATGATAATTTATTTTGCATTATCTTAGTCATAATATTTCTTACTAGGCTAGTTGAGCTCACCCTTTCTTTCACTGTTCTCTTCAGGAAATGAGAATGTAGCGGGGACTAGTCGGGGAACGGAGTGACGGTTCAGATGATAGCATTAGTAGTCCTCACTATACTGTGAAATAGTGTGATAATAATTGTAATGAGGACTCCTTTTGATTTTGTATACTCTCTAGTAGATAATATTTGTATTCAAACTCACAGTTTATGTTTTATCGTATTGTACACGACAGTTGTATTAGTAAATTGTATTTGAATTTTGTACCATGTATCTGGCGACTCAAGATGGATGGTGTATACCTAATTTTGGGGTGTCACAGTTGGTATCAAAGCCTAAGGATATGATCCCTAGCTAAGATGTGAGACTAGAACTAGGAGGGGAGAGACGGGGAATTCCTTCACTAGTATGACCTACCTAATTTTATTTGGTATTTAATTAGTTGGTTCTGGTATAGAGATAATTTGTTACATGTCAACTAACCCTTGTTTTGTGGCAGTATTTGAAAATGACATCTGAGAATATTGAGAATAAACAGGAGACCGTTGAGTCTCTATATATCAATAATCAGGATAATGTGCATTAAGAAGGCGACAATCCTCATGTGAACAACAACACTGACCAAATGATGAATGATGGATTGTTCAGAGGCTTTATGCAATTCATGCAACATCAGGCGAGAGCGGCTCCTGTCCAAAATGTAGGTGAAAATACTGGCAACTCTCAGACGGTCATCGCTAAACAGTTCAAGGAGCTGAAACCACCAGAGTTTATTGGAGAGCCAAAACCACTTAAGGCGGAAACGTGGATAAAGCAGATCACCAAGATATTTGATGTCTTGGGATGCTCCGAGGAGCAAAAGGTTCCCTTTTCCACCTTTATGTCGCGGGGAGAGGCTGATCACTGGTGGGAATCGGTAAAGCGTACTCAACCTGTCGCACTGAAGATGTCTTGGGAGAAGTTCCAAGAACTATTCAATGACAAGTACTTTCCCGAAAGTATTCGTCATATGAAGGAGGTAGAGTTCATCAAGTTGGAGCAGAATAATATGACCGTGTCGCAGTACGAAGCTAAGTTTGCCGAGTTGTTTCGGTTTGCGTCCCACTTAGTGGATAATGAAGAGAGAATGACGCGGATGTTTTTAAGAGGTTTGAAGCCGGAGATACGTCAACATCTTATTTCTCATAAACTGTGTTTGTATTCAGATGTTTTGAATAGGGCTCAGTTAGTGGAGCGTGATAACGAGTCAACGCAATTAAAAGAGAGCAGCTGACAAAATGATAATACCGGTGAGAACAATCATCGAAGCGGTGACAACAAGCGTGGAGGGAATCAATAGGCCAGAAATGGTAACCACTTCAGTGGTAATCAGGGCCAAAACAATAAGAAGAGACATTTCAAGAAGAGGAGATTCAACAATGATGAAAAGACGTCAGCACCAGCATCCGTTATTAAGGAAGGAGAACGACCACATCAGTCCAAACTGCGCGATGCCGTCCAAGGCATGTTATAATTGTGGAAGAGAAGGTCACTTAGCTCGATTTTGTCGTTTACCGAAGACAAGTTCAGTTAGGATGGTGGCACCAAAGGCCGTCCCAGAAAAGTCAAAGCCGGTAGTGCAAGGGAGAGCGTTTGTTGTGACCTCCTAGAAAGCAAAGAACCCAAACGAGGTCATCATGGGTAAGCTTATAATAAACTCTAGCGAAGTCTATACCTTATTTAATACCGGTTCTACCCATTCTTTTATTTCTCCTACTTGCGCTCAACGATTAAATTTGACGCTGGAGAAATTAGACTTTGACTTATCTGTGGAAACTCCGTTGGGAGAAACTTTCATTACATCCACTATTTATAAGTCTTATTTAGTTCAAATTGGTACCCTCACATTACCTGTCGATCTTATTTCATTGAAAATACTTGCATTTGACGTGATTCTAGGGATTGATTGGTTACTCATCATGCAAAAATTGATTATTTTTGTTAGGTTGTTAGTTTTCGTATTCCTAACCAACCTATTATGCGAATTCAAGAAACTAAACCATTAAAATCAATCAATGTCATTTCAAGCCATAAAGCTATTCGTTTATTGAAAAACGGATGTCAAGCTTTCTTAGCTCATGTCACGGATCTAAACAAAAATACGTCAGTTTTGAATAATATTTCTGTTATTAATAAATTTCCTGACGTATTCCCCGAAGAACTTCCTGGCCTACCCCCAGAGCGTGAAATTGAATTTTGTATCGACCTTGAACCCAGTACAAAACCCATTTCCAAAGCCCTTTATCGAATGGCTCCTATTGAACTTCAGGAGTTAAAGACCCAACTGCAGGAATTGTTAGACATTGGCTTTATTCGTCCTAATACTTCTCCTTGGGGTGCTCCTGTTCTATTCGTGAAGAAGAAAGATGGGAGTATGCGACTTTGTATTGATTATTGGGAGTTAAATCATGTCACCATCCAAAATAGGTACCCATTGCCACGTATTGATGACCTGTTTGACCAGTTGCAAGGAGCCAAATTCTTTTCAAAGATTGATCTTCGTTCCGGATATCACCAATTGAAGATTAGAACCAATGACATTCCAAAGATGGCCTTCAGAACTCGGTACGGGCATTATGAATTCCTAGTCATGTCCTTTGGATTGACTAATGCTCCTGCTGCCTTCATGGATATGATGAACCGAGTATTCAAGGAATATTTGGATCACTTTGTGGTCATCTTTATTGATGACATCCTTATTTATTCCAAAAGCCGTGAAGATCATGAGCAACACTTGAGGCTGATACTCCAAAAGCTTCGTGAATACAAGCTTTATGCTAAGTTGAAGAAATGCGAGTTCTGGCATGAGGAAGTAGCATTCCTTGGGCACGTGGTATCAAGTCATGGAATATTTGTTGACCCAGCAAAGATTGAAGCTATTCAAAGCTAAGAGCAACCTAAATCAGTGATCGAAGTACGTAGCTTTCTCGGTTTACCTGGTTATTATCAGAGATTCGTGGAAGAATTTTCTCGAATCGCTACTCCATTAATTCAGCTGACTCGGAAAGATACAAAGTTCGGTTGGAGTGAGGAATGTGAAAAGAGTTTACAAGAACTCAAGAGGAGACTCATTTCAGCACCTGTTCAGCAATACTATCTGGCTCGGAGGGATTTGTCATCTACAGTGATGCTTCAGGTAAAGGGCAGCATGGGAAAGTCATAGCCTATGCCTCACGACAACTCAAAGAATATGAGAGGAATTATCCTACTCATGATCTAGAGTTGGCAGCTGTTGTTTTCGCACTAAAGATTTGGAGGCATTACTTGTATGGGGAGAAAGTGGAGATCTTTACGGATCATAAAAGCCTTAAATATATCACTCAAAAGGAACTCAACATGCGACAATGACGTTGGCTTGAATTGTTGAAAGATTATGATCATACCATCTAATACCATCCTGAAAAAGCGAACGTGGTAGCTGATGCATTGAGTAGAAGATCATATGCAAGTGCGAATGCGATATTGTCAACGCAAAGACCCATTTTGTGTGACTTGCAAAGGATGGAGATAGAGTTAAAGACTCCAGGGACCCATGTGATGATGGCGAATATACGAGTAGAACCGATTTTAATTGATAAAGTTAAAACTGCTCAAGCTACAGACCTGGAGCTGATACGTATGAGGAAGAAAGTGCAAGAAGGTGCTATGCCGGAAGCAAGAATCGATGAAGAAGGAATACTTCGAGTCAATTCCAGACTTTGTGTTCCTAACGACCCTGATTTAAAGTATAAAATCATGATGGAGGCGCACAATACACCGTTTGCAATCCATCCTGGGAGTACCAAAATGTATCATGATCTTCGACATACATTTTGGTGGAGCAATATGAAGAGAGAGATAGCACTGTTTATCTCAAGGTGTCTAACTTGTCAACGAGTCAAGGCGGAGCATCAAGTACCAAAAGGTCCATTGCAACAACTTGAAATCCCAGAATGGAAGTGGGAGCACATTACCATTGATTTCGTTACCGGTCTTCCTAAGGTTTCTTAAGGTATAGATGCGATTTGGGTCATTGTTGATAGATTGACCAAGTATGCTCATTTCTTACCGATACGAGAAACTTATACACTTGAACGTCTTCCTCGTATGTATATAAACGAGATTGTAAGACTGCATGGTATGCCAGTATCCATAATTTCTGATCGAGACCCAAGATTCACTTCACGATTTTGGGTTAGTTTGCAAAAAGCTATGGGCACAGATTTACGATTTAGTTCGGCATATCATCCTCAGACGGACGGACAATCAAAGAGGACTATTCAAACTCTGGAAGATTTATTAAGACTCTGTGTCCTTGACTTCAAGAGAAGTTGGGACAAGTTCTTACCGTTGGTGGAGTTTTCCTATAACAACAGTTATCAAGCAAGCATTGACATGGCTTCATTCGAGTCGTTGTATAGAAGAAAGTGTCGTTCTCCAGTATGCTGGGATGAGGTGGGTGAAGCAACGTTGTTGGGACCGGAGTTGGTACGTATGACTACAGAAAAGATTCAAACGATCCGACAACGTATAAAAATCTCACAAGATCAACAAAAGAGTTATGCTGATCTTCATCGAAAGGACGTGGAATTTGATATAGGAGATCACGTGTTTTTACGAGTTGCTCCGTGGAAAGGAGTTACGAGATTTAGAAAAAGAGAAAAGCTTAATCCTCGATTCATCGGCCCATTTTTAATCCTCGATCGAGTAAGAACTGTGGCCTATAGACTCGCTTTATCGCTAAGTATGTCTCGTGTTCATAACGTTTTTCACATATCTATGTTACGTAAATATGTGGAAGACCCGAACCATTGAGTTAGAACCGGATGAAATAGCGGAAGATTTGACGTATGAAGAGGTTCCTGTTCAAATCTTGGATAAGAAGGAACATATTCTACTCTCCAAGGTTATACCTCAAGTCAAAGTTTTGTGGAAAAACCACGATGTTGAGGAAATGACTTGGGAGTTAGAATCTGAAATGAAATCAAGGTATCCTTACCTCTTCGACATACCAGGTACGTACCCTAATTTCGAGGGCGAAATTTTATAAGAAGGGGAGGTTGTAAGACCCCAACTTTTTGAATAAAGATGAATTTTCTATAAATATCATTTTTGAATATTATGGAGTAAATTTGATATAATGTTATAGTTGTGGGTAATATTTATAAATTTTACAAAATACGCAAGTTGTTATATAATATTCAATTGGTCAGGAAATATTCTTTTTGTCGGGGAATATTCGTACAACGGCACAATCATTGGTGGACCCCACAATAGAATTATTGTCGGATTGAGAAAACGACAAAAATATTTTATTGAAAATAACGGCGGAAGTTTTACCGTTAACACTGTTGAACTACTCGGTAGTAAAAGTACAGTAATACACGTGGTTGCATAGTAGCACACGGTATTGATTATTGATGCTTACGTGAGAAGTCATTTAGTTTTGTTCAATTTTTGCTATAGTAATTGTTGCATAGTATCTCACGTTATTTGATTCAATTATTGTCGATATTTTATATATTGTTAAAATCAATAATTGAGACGACAAAGTTATTAATATTATTATTTGCAATATTAACGATGTCTAGAAGTTCTGTCAATGAGAGGTTTGGTCACCTAATTGCGCGCCAATAGGGAGAAATCCTTATTGGAAAGACCCCTCTTTCCTGAGAACGATCTGGTCGATTAATATTGTGAATTATATAATAAAGATGATAAATGTTGTTAAAATTATTAAGGTGATTTTTATGAAATTTTGCTTATTTTATGGATTCTTATTTACCCATTTTTCAAAATAATCGGAAGAAAATTATTTAAAGGTGGGGCCCACTGTGGGGGCCACATGTGGGGCCATTTGTGTTGAAAAAATGATTTTGGAAATGAAAGAGTATACATATGGAAGTATATGTATGTATTGAGTATATGGTGGGAGAAAATGATATGTGAAAGTGATAGGTGTGTGATATGTGTATGAGTGGAAAATGGTGGAAAAGCGGTAGTGTGATAACGATGTGTAAGAGTGATTATTGGGAGGGTGGGGGATTGATGTTGGATATGAAGGGGAAAAAAATCTAGTAATATATATAATATTGATATATATAAGTTGAAAACATGTGTTTATATATATGTATTATATTTTAATTTTTGTTGAAATCTTATTGGTTAGTTGTTTGACTTAGTTGTTAGTTGATTGAAGAAATAATTCTGCAAAATTATTTCGTACTTGAACAGTGCCCTTCCATTCTCCTATAAATAGAAGCTCATTCCTTCATTATTTCTTACGAATTCACTGAAACACTAGAGAGAGAAAATTATAGAGAGAAAGAAGAAAAGTTTTCTGCTACTTAACTACTCTTATATTCAGTTTCTTTTACGGTAAGGGGTGTTATTCTTTCTTATTCATAAAGAGAACTGTTGTTATTCCATTACTTATTATTCTGTTGGAATAACTTGTATACGCGGTCTACCCTATACTTGGAGACATTCTTCTATTATTCTGTTGGAACATTCTGTCTGTGTGTTTTACACTGGACCTGGTTCCGTCTTTATTATTATTCTGTTGGAACATCCTGTTTGTGTGTTTTACACCGGACCTGGTTCCGTCTTTATTGTTATTCTGTTGGAACATCATGTCTGTGTGTTTTACACCGGACCTGGTTTCGTCTTTAGTATTCTGTTGGAACATCCCGTCGGTGCAAATTTTGCCTGACCTGGTTCCGTTATTATTATTCTGTTGGAATAACCTGTCTATGCAAAGTACCGCATGCATGGTGATATCTTTTGTTATTCCATTCTTCATTATACTCAGTTGGTTAAAGTATTGACTTCTATACTCCATGAAATTGTAGAATATCCTTGATATTTGCGCTTCATCTAGTATCTTTCCATAGAAATATTCTTCTGAGCATTCTTGAATTTTACTGTACAAAGCAGTATCATGTTGACAACTTGGACGTTATTAGTTCCTGAATAAATTAATTCTTGAACTTGTTTTATTGAATTCTTATATCATTGTCATCATCCTCATGTTTATATTTTTTTAAAGTCATCTATGGCCTGTAGTGCATAGATGGACTTGGTATGATTATGACCAGGGATTATTCGGTATAATCATTACAGTAATGTTACAAATGATGTGGTAAAAGTCCTCATTGGCCCGTAGTGCATTGATGGACAGTTATTGGCATGATCATGACCATTGATGAATACACGAATATCCTTGGTTGTGATGCATGGATAATTTGTGGTTGTGATACTAATGAATATCCTTGGCCGTAGTGTAGGGATGATGTGGATTATTTATTGCTTGATCCGCTGCAGTCAAACTGGATGTCTATTGTATTTTACCAGTTTAACATTGTTGAAGACTAATGATAATTTATTTTGCATTATCTTAGTCATAATATTTCTTACTGGGCTAGTTGAGCTCACCTTTTCTTTCACTGTTCTCTTCAGAAAATGAGAACGTAGCGGGGACTAGTCGGGGAACGGAGTGACGGTTCAGATGATAGCATTAGTAGTCCTCACTATTCTGTGAAATAGTGTGATAATAATTGTAATGAGGACTCCTTTTGAGTTTGTATACTCTCTAGTAGACAATATTTGTATTCAAACTCACAGTTTATGTTTTGTCGTATTGTACACGACAGTTGTATTAGTAAGTTGTATTTGAATTCTGTACCATGTATCTGGCGACTTAAGATGGGTGATGTATACCTAATTTTGGGGGCGTCACATGGGACCACCGGAGTTTTTGGGAAAGCCAGAACCACTTAAGGCAGAGACATGGTTAAAGCATATCACCAAGATATTTGATATCTTGGGATGCTGAAAGGAGCAAAAGGTTCCCTTTGCCACCTTTATGTTATGTGAAGAGGCAGATTACTGGTGAGAATCTGTAAAACGTACCCAGCCAGACGCGCTCAAGATGTCTTGGGAGAAGTTCCAAGAGCTGTTCAATGACAAGTACTTTCCTGAAAGCATTCGTCACATGAAGGATGTGGAATTTATCAAGTTGGAGCAAAACAACATGACTGTGTCGCAGTAAGAAGCCAAGTTTGCCGAGTTGTCCCGATTTGCATCCCATTTGGTTGATAATGAGGAGAGAATGATGCGAATGTTTCTAAGAGGTTTGAAACCTGAGATACGTCAATATCTTCTCTCTCATAAACTGTGTTTGTATTCAAATGTTGTTATTAGAGCTCAGTTATTGGAGCGCGATAACGAGTCAACCCAACCAAAAGAGAGCAGCCGACAAAATGATAATACCGGTGATAACAGTCAACAAAGAGGTGACAATAAGCTTGGAGGGAGGAAACAACATGCCAGAAATGGTAACCACTTCGGTGGTAATCATGGCCAAAACAATAAGAATGGACATTTCAAGAAGAGAAGGTTCAACAATGACGTGAAGACGTCGGCACCAGCACCCGTTTCAAAGGAAGAAGAACGACCACCGGTCGTATGTTTCAAATGCGGACAGGAGGAGAGGCACATCCGTCCAAACTATATGCGGCAATCCAAAGCGTATTTTAATTGTGGAAGAGAAGGTCACCTAGCTCGACTTTATCGTATGGTG
This sequence comes from Panax notoginseng, assembly GCA_016801055.1. Lineage (NCBI taxonomy): Eukaryota > Viridiplantae > Streptophyta > Magnoliopsida > Apiales > Araliaceae > Panax > Panax notoginseng. The sequence goes on along the minus strand of CM029014.1, from coordinate 72,659,364 downwards.
AAGTCAAGTCCAGCTGGGATAGTGATGCCAAAGGATCCCAGACAAGCCAAAGCCGGTAGTTTAAGATAGAGCGTTTTTTTTTCGTGACGAGGAACCTGAATAAAATTATCACGGGTATGTTAGTCATAAACTCTTTTGAAGTCTATACCGTGTTAGATACCGGTTCTACTCACTCTTTTATTTCACCTAGTTGTGATCAATGTTTGAACTCAACTCTGGAGAAGTTAGACTTTGATTTATCTATTGAAATTCCGTTGGGAGAAACCTTCGTTACCTCCACTATTTATAAATCTTGTTTGATTCAAATCAACACTTTCACGTTACCTGTCGATCGTATCTCTTTGAAAATACTTGCCTTTGATGTGATTTTAGGAATCGATTGGTTAACTAATCATCATGTTTTTTTTGTAAGGTTGTTAGCTTTCATATTCCTAATCAACCTATTATGCGAATTCAAGCAACCAAACCATTAAAGTCAATCATTGTCATATCAAGCCATAAGTATAGAGCCCTGAGCCTATATCTGGTGACTTTCTTGTGTGGAATGCACCGAAGCCAGACTTTCTGTAGGCGACATTGTGAATGACGATGGCAAGTTGATAGGTATCAATGTGACGTACTATCCGAGTCTTTGATGAGGGTCACAGCTTTGAATGATATTTCTATTGTTAATAAATTTCCTGACGTATTGTTGAAGACTTCTTAGCCTACCCCTAGACCGTGCAATCGAATTTTGTATTGACCCCAGTACAAAACCCATTTCTAAAACCCTCAAATATTTTCTTCACCTAAAACGAGCGTGTAATGTTCCAAAGACGTTGGCTCGAGCTGTTGAAGATTACGATTGTACCATTCAATATCATCGTGAAAGTGCGAACGTGGTAGCTGACGCGTTGAGTAGAAGATCGTATGCGAGTGAGATGTTGTTAACACAAAGACCCATTTCGTATAACTTACAAATGATGAAGATAGAGTTAAAGACTCTAGGGACCCAGATGAAGATAATGAATATACGATTAGAATCTACTTTAATCGATAAAATTAAAGCCGCTCAAGCTACATACTCAGAGCTGATGAATGTGAAGAAGAAGGTTCAAGAGGGCGTTATTCTAGAAGCAAGAATCGATGAAGAGAGGAAATCTCAACCCTCAATTTAATTGACCCATTTGAAATACTCGATCAAGTAGGAACTGTGGCTTATAGACTCGTTTTACCACTAATTAAGTCGCGTGTTCATAACGTTTTTAACTTATCGATGTTACTTAAATATGTGGACGACCCGAACCACATTATTAAATTAGAACTAGACGAGATAGAAGAAGATTTAACGTATGAGGAGATACGTGTTAAAATCTTGGATAAGAAGGATCGTATTCAACACTCAAAGGTTATACCTCAAGAGTTAGAATCTGAAATGAAGTTAAGGTATCCTCATCTCTTTGGTATACCAGGTACGTACGTAAATTTTGAGGAAAAAATTTCATAAGGAGGGGAGATTGTGAGACCCCAGATTTTATGAATAAAGATTTAATTTTCTCGAAATATTATTTTGAATATTATGGTGTGGATTTGATATAATGTTATAATTGTTGGTAGTATTTATAAATTTTATAAAGTATGCAAGTTGTTGTATAATATTCGATTGGTCGGGGATTATTCTTTTTGTCGGAGAATATCCGTACGACGGTACAATCATTGGTGGACCCCGCATCGAAATTATTGTCGGATTGAGAAAACGACAAAAATACTTTATGAAAATAACGGCGAAAGTTTTACCGTTAACTGTTGAAACACCCGGTGTTAAAAGTACAGTAATACGCGTGGTTGTATAGTAGCACACAGTATTGATTATTGTTGCTTATGTGAGAAGTCACTCAGTATTGTTCAATCGGGTATTCGGAACACTTTTCGTGTCGGAGTACTATTCATGAGTTACTATTCACGGGGTACTAGATCACCCGTAAAAAATATTTCTTTTCTGTCCAAATCATTTTTGGGTACAATATTATTCTATGAGGAGATGTGCTAATTTTTCAGACCGTTTGTTGAAGATATAATAGTAAATCAATATGGACCGCTGGTGGAAAGTTATAATAGTGAATCAATATGGATGTTTTAATAGTAAATCAGTATGGACAATTGCTTTAAGTTTTAATAGTAAACCAATATGGACCGTCCGTTTAAAAGTAAATCAATCTGGACCGTTCATGAATTAGTTACTATTCAGCCCATTTTCCTATAAATAGAAGATCATTCCTTCATTATTTCTTACGAATTCACTGAAACTCTAGAGAGAGAAAGAAGAAAAGTGTTCTGGATTCCGTGATGAAAAGTGAAGATGGGTTAGACTCTCTCTCTTGGATGTGTTCTCTCCATTCTCTCTATTTTTTTCGTCTCCTCCATCCACTTCCGTTATCTCCTCTTTCCTTTTCTGGTTTCCCGCCCAGCCTCACCTAACATTTCCGTTCTTACCTAATTTCTTTGTTTACCCTTTTGGTCCTTCTTCCTCCTCCACCCTCCTTTCTCCCGTCCTCCTCCGTCCTCCTCCGTCTCCATGGTTGACCATGCTCACCTTTCTGCTGGGAATTCGACCAGTAGCTCATCAAGAGACTTATTTGTGGAGTTCGGGGTTTCAAGACCCAACTCTCCTTCTGTAAACGTGTCAGCTATGGCTGAGTCAGCTCCCTTACCTTCTATGGTCCCGATAAATGTGGAGGTTCCCTCTGACTCTGAGGATAATAGTGTGGCAGATGATAGCATTGGAGCTCATCTCGGGTCTTCTATGTCTGAAATTTTCAAGGCAGCTCAAATCTTATCTCATCAGGGACGTATTGAGGCAGCTGATGAACGTATGAAGAGTAACATCCTCATGAACTTTATATTAGCACAAGGGTTCTCTGTTCAACATATTAATGATTATGCTAGTAAAGGTAAATCAATTAGACAAGTTGATGAGAATAATATGGTTGTTCAATGTTCTACTCGCATTCCTTGCTATGAGAATGCAGCCTTCGCACCTGGCAACGATACCTCTACCCCTACCGTGGCCTCTGGCTTGGTAGCTGGCCTTGGCTCCCCCTTGGCTCCAAGGGGCAAGTGTGGCGTGCTTGGTTCTGGCCCTTCTTTTATTCCCAATGACTTGGCTGGCAAAAATTCTTGGATTTCTGTTATGGCTATGGCCCACCCGAAGTCCTTTTTTAAACTTGAATACTTTCCCCCCTCCCCCCTCCTTGTGAGAATGGTTCTATTACTATTAAGCCCCCCTCTGAGATCCTTCAGTTAGGAAATAGTCTATGGAACTCTATCTTGGTTGGTAGTTTCGTTCACTCCAGGCTTCCTTTCAAGCTTGTGAAAGAAAGTGTGCATAAGCTTTGGGATAAGCATGGTCTGCAGAAGATCTTTCTTCAGGATAAAGGATATTTCGTCTTTAAGTTCTCCTCTCCTGCCGTGCGCGATAATATTCTTGCTCTTGGCTCTTGGTACATCTCCAATAAGCTGCTTTATCTCAAACACTGGAAGGAGGGATTGGATTTCCAATCTGAATCATGCACTAAAACTCCTGTCTGGGTGAAATTTCATAATATCCCCATATCTTATCTCTCTGCCCCTAGGTTGAGCTACATTGCTAGCGGAATAGGGCAACCTTTGTTTGTGGATAAAGTTACTGAAAAACTGGAACCAATGAACTTTGCAAGGATGTGCATTGAAGTTTCTTATTCCTCTGCCTTTCCACCCAGTCTGGATGTTGTGGTTCTTGATGAGGAATCTAAGATCGAAAAAGTAGTAGTCGTTAAAGTTTCACCAGAATAAACCTCAGCTATGCTCTCACTGCAAATCATTTCGGCATTATCTTCATCGGTGCCCCTCCGCCAACTTCAAATGGATTCCTAAACCCCCCAAATTAGTTTCGGTCTCCTCGGTTACGGACACCTCGGTTCCTCCGGGTTCATCAGAAGCTATTATCCCGCCTGCCCCTCCTCATATCTTGCCTTCGGATAGCTGGACTTTGGTGTCTAAAGGTCCCAATCTTGTCGGCCCCTCAGTTTCCACCCTCTCCTCGATGCTGCCCAGCCCTAACTCTTTTAACCTTATAGCATCATCTGATGGGTTTTCTCGGATACAGACATCCCTCCTCCGCCCAACCCTCCAGTGATTAAGTTAAGACAAATTGATGAGAAGGATGTCCGTGACCTTAAGCATAAGGCCAAATCTTCTGCTGACACAGGCCAAGTTTCTAAGAAAAAGATCAAAGGAGGGGGGAGCCACAGGTCCCCTACTTAATTTTCATATCTTTTATGTTATCTTTTTGCTCCATGAATATTAGAGGTGTTAATAAGTCTCCCAAGCAGGCTAGTGTCCAAGCTCTCATTGTTAAACATAGTCTCTCTTTTGTTGGTCTTATAGAGACTAGGGTCAAGAGCACTAAGGCCATTGCAATTTCAAAGTCTATCTGTAAACACTGGGAATGGCATTTTAATTATGAATTTCATAATAAAGGTAGAATTTGGGTTGGATGGGACCCTACTTTTTGGAAAGTCCACATATTATCTAAGTCTTCTCAATTCATACACTGTTTTGTCTCCTCTATCAGTCTGGATACCCAATTTTTTGTTACTGTTATATATGGGCTCAACACTCCTTCTGAGAGGAAGGCTCTGTGGAAGGATCTTCAGGATCTTGCTCAGAACATTAATCAGCCTTGGTCCCTTCTGGGTGATTTTAATGTTGTTCAAACTTTATCCGAAATTATGTGAGGTACAATTTCTTGGGATTATGGCATGCAAGACTTCAAAGACCTTATCTCTGATTTATCCTTGGTGGACCTGCGAGCCTCTGGTCCTCTCCTCACTTGGTGGGACTCTCAGCTGGCCAACCCGACTTACAAAAAGCTGGACAGAGTTATGGTTAATCACTTATGGCTGGATTCTTTCCCTGCTTCTCAGGACCTTTTTACTCCGCGAGAGCTGTCTGACCATTGCCCTGTGGTGGTTAATCTTGGTTTGGTTCTTCCTCGCCTCCCCAAACCATTCCAGTTCTTCAATTTCATGGTAGGGTTAGAAAATTTCATGGATGTGGTGCATCATGCTTGGAATACTCCAGCCTCGGGGGGGACCCGTTGCAAATCCTTTTAAGTAAGCTCAAAGCGGTTAAGAAGGCCTTAATATGTCTGAATCGTGCTAATGGTAATCTCTCTTCCAATGTTGAAAAATCTAGAGCTCAACGCATCAGGCTATTACTGTGAACCCTACCGATCCTCTCCTTCTCTCTATTCAGCAGACTCAATCGGCTTCTCTTTGGGTTGACCTTCTTTGTGAAGAAAATCTTCTGAAGCAGAAGTCTAGAATCCAATGGCTTAAGGAAGGGGACAAGAATATCGGGTTCTTCCATAACCAAATCAAGAACAGATGGAACCACAATAAAATCCTTTCTATTGAAAATGATGTGGGGGATTTATGTTATGGTCACTTGGCTGTCCAAAGTATTGCGGTTGACCATTTCCGCTCCTTGCTGGGCAGCCCTGCTGTAGATCAAGCTATCCCGGATCTGGATTCTGTTGTCTCCTCCAAGTTATCAGTCCAACAAGCTCGGTTAGTTGAGCCGGATGTTACAGATGAGGAGATTTTTAATACCTTGAAGCACATGAAAAATAATAAGAGTCCTGGCCCAGATGGTTTTAACGTTAACTTTTTTATTCTTACTTGGGATATTGTGGGCCCTGTCTTCACAGCTGCAATTCAGTCTTTTTTTCCGTCAAGGATGTCTCCTCAGAGGTACTAATGCAACGGCCATCGCTCTAGTTCCCAAAACTACTAACCCCTCTTCCATTAATGACTACAGACCAATCTCCTGTTGTAATACCACGTATAAATGCATTTCTAAGCTTATTGCCATGCATCTCATGGGTGTTCTTCCTTCTCTCATTTCTCCAAACCAAGCGGCCTTCATAAAAGGGAGAAGGATTGGTGACAACATTCTTCTTGCTCAGGATCTCTTCAGGAATTATCATAGACCTTTCGGGCCTCCTAGATGTGCTCTGAAAATTGACTTCCGGAAAGCTTTTGATTCCATCTCTTGGGATTTCCAAATGGCTGTTCTTCGTTCCTTTAACTTCCCTCCGAAATTCCTATTCTGGGTCAAATCTTGCATTACCTCTCCTACTTTCTCTGTCAAGGTCAATGGTGCTCTTTGTGGCTATTTCAAAGGATGTAATGGGCTTAGGTAAGGGGATCCCCTTTCACCATATCTATTTGTCATTATCTTGGAAGCTCTTTCCCTTATGCTTTCTAGAGCATCCAAGCTTCCCTCTTTCCATTATCACTGGAAGACAGAAGCCCTTTCCCTTACTCATCTCTATTTTACGGATGATCTCATCATCTTCTGCCGAGGAGACGTAGGCTCTGTTAATACCATAAAAAATTGCTTGGATCTGTTCTCATCCCAGTCTGGCCTGCGTATAAACGCCTCGAAGAGCATGTTCTTTCTTTCCCATGTACCCCCTGACACTAAGGATGATATCCTGTCTTCCCTAGGATTCCAGTTGGGTTCCTTTCCTGCAAAATTTCTTGGGGTGACGTTAATCACATCCAAAGTTAGTCTGGCAGATTGCCAACCTCTCCTTGAAAAGCTGAAATCCAGAATTACTTCTTGGACTAATCGTTTCCTCTCTTATGCTGGTAGATTACAATTGATCAAATTCGATTATCCACTCTATCCAAGCCTATTGGTCAGCCCACTTCATTCTCCCTGCTTCTTCTTTTTTTCTGATAATGTGGAGTTTCCCAACCGCAGTCAGACTAAGTCTCCCCATCCCGGACCAGGCTTACACACAGGCTCGACCTAAGACATGGCTCCGCCCGGAAAGGTGCGATCCGTGGCCACACGAATTAAAGAATTCTCACACTTGTTGCTAGCGGGGATCGAACTGAAGACGGGTTTACTGCTCACCCCCAATCAATCCTTAACCGCTGCGCCAAGTGTTGTGGTTCTCCCTGCTTCTGCTATCAATGAAATGAAATCCTCTATGTCTCGATTCCTCTGTAAAGGGCCTTTTATGGGGAAATCTAGCGCATCTCTGGCAAATCATTTATCCCTCCTCCTCCTCTTTCTGGGCTAAGTGGGTGCGTGTTGTCCATCTCAAAAACAGATATTTCTGGATAATGCCTATTCCATTGGATTGTTCGTGGATCTGGAGAAAAGTTCTCAAGCTCCGTCCTATTGCTTGCAGATACATCTCTTTTTCTATTGGTAATGGTGCGCATACTAGCCTCTGGTTTGATCCATGGCTGGGCCATTCTCCTTTAGCTTCTTCAATCCAGTCTCCCTTGATTTTGAACTCTGGCCTTGGGCCGGCGGCCTCTGTGAGCCAAATCATCTCTAACTCCAATCGGGTTCTTCCTGCATCGAACCATAATGACCTTATAGAATTCAGAAATTCCTTCGACTTGTCACGACCATGTAACTTCGATGCTCAGGATTCTCTTCTTTGGGATGGTACTAAAGCTAAGGACATTAAAATATCTACTTTTTGGCATTCCATCCGTAAAGTTGGTCTAAATGTGGGGTGGTATAAAATGGTTTGGCATAATATGGTACCTCCTCGGTATTCCTTCCTTCTATGGCTTGCTTTCAACAAGGGGCTTCGAACAGTAGACAAACTTCTACTGTTCGGTATAGAAGTGAATCCTTTTTGTATCCTCTGCTCTTCGGAAAGGGAAACATTTCAGCACCTCTTCTTCCAATGTCGTTTTTCCTTCCAGCTTCTGGTTGCTATCCTTAGACAATGTGGCTGGCGAGGGATGGATCGAACCTGGACTTCAATTACTGAGTTTCTTTGTTTTCGCTCTGGCCCCAATCTCAAACAGGGATTGCTTATCTTTGGATTTGCTACTGTTGTGTACCGAATTTGGCAGGAACACAATTCTAGGATCTTCTCCAACAAGGTTACCCCTATTCGGGTCATTCTTCGGGATCTCATCCATGTTATCAAATGTCGTCTCCACACTTATGCTAGATTCCAAAAACTCAAGTTTTTGGCTTGGCTCCACCATCTAGTGCTTTAGTTTGAAGCATGGCGTAGCTGAATCTCCATAGAATAGAGTGGGTTCGGGCAGAGGATCCGTAGAGTTCGCTTCGATTAGTGCCTTCATAGAGCAAGGCCAAGGTCTTCTAACAATTATCGTAGAGTGCACCTTGGTCGTAGAGTGCCTCATCTAGTTCATAGAGTGGGGCCTCGGTTTTTGACCTTCGGCCTGTGTTGGGTCTTCGTAGAGTGGCTCTTCGTAGGTTGGTTTTGGACTCGGCTGAGTGTGGCCTAGGTTCGAGCAATGATCGTATAGTGTACCCTTGGTCTTCGGTGAATTTTGGCCTTGGCTAGATGGTCGTATAGTGGCCTTCGGCTGGCTTCTTCCTATTCGTTTAGTGGGACTTTGAGTGGGTCTTCGTAGAGCTCCCTTTGGCTTGGTCTGGGTCTTCATAGAGTAATTCTCAGAAGGTGTTGTGTCTTCATAGAGTGGGCCTCGACTATGGTGTCTTCGTAGAGTGATCCTTGGCAGGGTGGGGCTCCGTAGACTTCGGCTGGGTCTTCTTAGAGTTGGGCTCTGAGTTTGCCTCGTTTTGGGTCTTCGGCAACCCTCCTTTTGCCATCGAGTATTGTAACTTTTCTTTTGGCGATAGCCTGTATGATTTTAGTCTTTATACTGTAGGGCATGTCCTATGGTATCTCAGATATTTCTGGTTGGGTCTTTCCCATGCAGTTTGTAACTCCATTTTTATTAATTTTAATTCAGTCTAAATTCAATAAAAAAAAAGGGTTCTGCTACTTCACTACTCTAATATCCAGTATATTATTTGTTGTACTCGTAAGGGATATTATTTCTTTTGTATTCATGAAGAAAACTTCTGTTATTCTATTATTTATTATTTTGTTGGAATAACCTGTATACGCGGGCTACCCGATACATGGTGAAATTTTTCTGTTATTTCATTCTTTATTATTCTGTCGGAATATCCTGTCTGTGCATTTTACGCCGGACCTGGTTCTATTAATTATTATTCTGTCGGAATATCCTGTCTGTGCGTTTTACGCCGGACCTGGTTCCATTCTTTATTATTCTGTTGGAATATCTTGTTTGTGCGTTTTACGCCGGACCTGGTTCCGTTATTTATTATTCTATTGGAATAACCTGAATGTGCGGTCTATACTCCATAAAATTAGTGGAATATCCTTGATATTTGCGCTTCATCCAGTATCTTTTCATAGAAATATTCTTCTGAGCATTCTTGAATTTTACTCTATAAAGCAGTATCATGTTGACAATTTGGACGTTATCAGTTCCTAGATAAATTAATTCTTGAACTTGTTTTACTGAATTCTTATATCATTGTCATCATCCTCATGTTTATATTTTGTTAAAAGTCATCTATGGCCTGTAGTGCATAGATGGATTTGGTATGATTATGACTAGGGATTATTCGGTGTAATCATGACCGTAATATTACAAATAATGTGGAAAAAGTCCTCATTGGCTATGGATTCTCTTTGGTCGTAGTGCAAAGATGAATTGTTTTATGGCATGATCAGGACCGTTGATGAAAACATGATTATCTTTAGCCGTAGTGCATGAATAATTCGTGGTCGTGATACTAAAGAATATCCTTGGCCGTAGTGCAGGGGTGATTCGATGATGTGGATTCTTTATTAAGCTGAGTCCCAGCGATAAAAGTGATGAAAAACCTTTTAAATCATAGAAGATTAGATTTTATTCCCTACTTGACTCTTCTAATGGATTGCTTGTTCCGCTGCAGTTAAACTTGATAGTTATTATATTTTATCAGTTTAACACTATTGAAGGCTAACGATAAATTATTCTGCATTATCTTAGTCATAATATTTCTTACTGGGCTAGTTGAGCTCACCCTTTCTTTCACTGTTTTCTTCATGAAATGAAAACGTAGCTGGGACTAGTCGGGGAACAGAGTGACGATCCTAGATGTTTGCATTAGTAGTCCACACTATTCTGTGAAATAGTGTGATAATAATTGTAATGAGGACTCCTTTTGAGTTTGTATACTACTCTCTAGTAGACAATATTTGTATTCAAACTCACAGTTTATGTTTTGTCGTATTGTACACAACAGTTGTATTATTAAGTTGTATTTGAATTCTGTACTATGTATCTGGCAACTCAAGATGGGTGATGTATACCTAATTTGGGGGAGTCACAACACTCCCAAATCTGGGTACTTCATTCCCACAAGACTTGGTGTTCACTTTCTTTACATTCATAACTAGCTACCCAAGTAATATAGAATTTAAACCATAAATCCTCCCATTAGAAGGGTTACATCATTAAATCAAAAAGTCTCCCAGATTATCTAACCTTTAACATAAAATAAGTGCGAAAATAAAGTAATTACATCACATCATTTAAAAAAAGTATATCAACATAAAAGCCAATAAATTACAAGTCTTCATCACTTGTACATTTTTTCTTTTCCTTTGTTTGTTGTAGGTTCATCGATCTTCTCAACCTTAGCTGCAATAATTATATTTATGCAAGAGTGAGTAAAACAAATGCTATTGTCAGAACTGAATAATACTCTGTCAATGATAACCAAAGACTGGAATCAAAATATGAAATATGTGACGCCCCCAAATTTGGCTAATTGAAACCCAAACTCGGTGCTTCACGATACCATTTTTATGAGCGGAATAATACTAATAATAATAACAATAATATAAATACTAAACTTAATTTACATACATGAGAGTCTAATCCCAGGTACGCGACCTTTAAACATTCATTACATGATAGATAATAAAAATCATTGTCCTTAATAAAGTCTAATTATTACATAAGATATCATAAGTTTATTCAGTCAACTTTTCTTTTCCTTTGTTCTTGGCTTTCTAGTTGATTACACTTAACTGAAAACATTTAAATTAAGCAAGAATGAGCATTTGAGTGCCCAACAAGTAATAGCAATAATAAATATTAGCTGAAAGGATTAAATATTTTCTTTGATCAACACTTCTACAATGAATCAACAGTTGTGAAGTAAGCTGAAACAATTCTAAACAACATAACAATTCTATTTCAAAATTTTGAAACTACGTATTGACTATAATTGGAGATCAGTCGACAGACTATGAATATTATTTTCTATTTTTAAAAAGTTAAACAGAACTTCATCTACAAACCGTCATAACTTACAGGCACATGGGTGATCAGCCCGTTATGCCCTGTATTGATTAATACTACATGTATGAATGATATTTTTGTCCAGCATATCCGCCTTAGGCGCACAAAAGTTTCCCAGATTCGGGATGTTCATTCTAGTCTAGAATCCAAACCAAAACAATTCAGTTGGATAATAATAAAATTCTATCTTGTTCAACAATATTTTTAAATCTGTGTCTAGCTGAATAAATTAGCTTAGACGGCTTTTAAGTCAATGTATACATAGTGGAAACCAACTAGTATGTATCAACATGTGATAAAATATAATGATTATCCAAGTGAGGTTATTTGTATAACCATATTTAGAAATTAACGAACAGAATAAATATCTGGATTATACAATAATATTGTGTTGATAAACAATGATCGGATAATTAAGAAGTTGTATGAATACAAATGTTTGGATACATAATCGATAATAATAGAATTAATAATCTGGCACAATGATAATATAATTCTGAAACTTTCTTACTCAAGTCCATTGTATAAAGTAAATGTAAAGGTATGATACTTACCTGAGCTGCTGCTTACAATAACACAACTTAGTTTTATCTTTTATATCGAAACCTATCATTAATAAGATCATTCTATCGTTTAGAAATATATATCATAACACAGTACTGTTAATTGCAGTCAGTACATAACCTAATCACATTGTCACACATGTTTAACAATCATTGTATTACATACAGACATGTATCTAGTCAAATTATCTAAGTCCAGATCAATTTCTGAAATATTTCGGTGTACCGACGGCTTTATCGGGTAATTATCGAGTCTAGAACTCTAGTCTACAGTTCAATATTTGATTTAAATAGCTTAAATAATAGTCGTATTATTTTTCCATGGCTTATAACAATTTTTAAATAATTATTATAATTTATCATGATTTTTCAAACACCGGAATCATTATTAAATGATTTAAATACTAAATAATTCTATTATCATTAATATTTAATTAATATTATATTATTAATGAAACCATTGCTAAAATATTAAATTTATTTATAATAACCAAAAATATTTTTAAAACATTTTTATTACCCTTAAATGATTTTTAAAACATTTAAAATCATTTTTAAATAATTACTATTAATATTTAAATATTAATGTATTATTTATCAAAATATTAAAAGTCATTGATTATATAATCTAAATATTTTTAAATCATTTATATCCTTTTTAAATGATTTTTAAATTAATAAAATTATTTTTAAACTATTTTTTTAATATAATAATTAAATAACTCTAATATCATTTAATATTTAATTATTAATGAAATTTACTTTTAAATATTAAAAGTTATATTTCATAATTTAAAATATTTTTAAACTATTTATTTTCATTTAAAATGATTTTTATAATATTAAAACATTTTAAAACTAATTTATCTAATATAATTATCATAAAATATTAAAAGTTATGTTTTATAACTTAAAATATTTTTAAATACATTATTATCATTTAAAATAATTTTTAATATAATAAATTCATTTTTAATTAATTTATTTAATGTATTTATTAAATAAATTAAATATCAATAATATTTAAATAAATACTGATATTTATGAAAAATATGTCAAATTATTAAAAGTTAATTTTTATAACTTAAAATAATTATTAAAATAATTTTTGTACTTTTCAGAATTTAATTTCTATTTTTAAATGGTTTTTGGAAATAAAATTAAAGAGTTTGTTGCTATAGCCTTTAGCGACAGAAAGCGTCGCCTAAGGTGTTCTTGAGGCTCAAGAACATTCAAATGACAGTTTCGAGCTAGCTTGTTTAACCATGAATAATTTATTGTATATGACGTTTCTAAGCTATCTATTGATCAAATATTGTAGTAGAAATGTAATACTACAAGTTCATAAAAATTTCTAGTTCATAACATAACACACAAGCAAGATCTAAGGCTCAGAATATGCTGTCAGAGCTGTTCATCACGTTTCTGGGCTGCCTAGAAAATCAAGTCATGGCCGGTCAACGACCTTGGTGGCCTTATATCGTGAAATCTGTTCATGGTAAAGGTGTTCTAGATGTCGGGCTGTGTAGAGGAACTAATATAGAACGTGTTTTGAACAATAGTCAAGCCTAAACATCATTAATTAGAAAGATCTAAGCCATTGAAAAGACTGTCAGAGTTGTTCTTCATTTTTTGGGTTACCCAGAAATGAAGAACAGTTCGTGAGGCCTACTTTGGGCTTCCACAACTTGCTGTTCTTGTAATATTTTTGTGATCTAATGAGTCTAGTGTGTAGCCAACATGACAAGTTACAGATGTGACGGCCCCCGAATCCGAGGTCCCGAATCACCTCGGATCCAGTTCGATCATTCTATACAACTATTACTATTTGCGGAAGATATAAACATAAATTATTTATACAATACATTACACACTATTCCCCAAGGTCGGGTAACCTTAACTTAATACACAAATCATAACTTATTTAACTTACAATAACATTAATATTATACAACACTATTACAATCTAATCGCACATATTAACTTTACGCTGTAACTGCCTTTAGCCTTTCCTTGTATCCGACGCATTTACCTTAATCTGCAATATTTTATCATGATATAGCAAGGGTGAGCATAAAAGTTGCCCAGCAAATTTAAATTCAATAATATAACGATATATCATGATTGAAAGAGTCTGAATAATAAGCTGACTATAATTCAACAATATAATTGTGAACTAGCAGGAACAGATTTATGACTGAACAAGTATTATGCATGAACAAATATATCAAAAATCAACTGGTAATGAAGGTGATCAGCCTTTCATACCTGACTTATACATACAATATGTAAAGAGTACAATTCATGACAACTAGCAATGATTAACCAGCTTATCTGAATGAAACAACTCTTAGTAGAGTTAATTAAAAACAAACTTGCCTGAACCGTTGATTACCGCTACACAATTTATAACACTTTATCCGAAGACCTAATATTAGTAATATAGATCTCTAATATTAGAATAATATCATCACAATATAATACTATTATATATACACAGAATAACCTAAACACACAACATATAACCCTATCAGTCTATAACACACATAATACTCGGTGTCAAGTCAAACTATTGCAGTCTGAGTTGAACCCGATACAAATCTAACATCCCGTCGGTCTAGTCGGACTTTTATCGAGTCTAAGTTCAATTAAACTCTGCCTTAACACCCAACAATTATCTCAGATAATTTTAATATCAGTCAAAATATTTTTCTAAGTCTTATAATAATTTTTTGATAATTAATATCATTTATCATGAATTTTCAATCATTAATAACGTATTTAAATGAATTAAATACCACATAATTCTTTTATCATTAATATTTATTTATTATCAAATATTAATGAAATACATGACATAATATTATAATATATTTATAATATATCAAAGTATTTTTAATACCTTAAAATCATATTTATATGATTTTTAAACACTTAAATCCATTATCCGATAATTACTTTTAATATTAAAATATTAATATTTTCATGGTAAAATATCAAAAGTTATATTTTATAACTCAAAATATTTTTATAACACTTCAATCATTTTTATATGATTTATAAATCATTAATTCTATTTTTTCATAATTTATTTAATATATTTATTAAATAAACTAATTATCATTAATATTGTATTAATTAATGAAATTCATCACAAAATATTAAAAGTCACTGAAAATATCTTTAAATATTTTCTTATATCATAATATTATTTTTTATGATTTTTCATGTATTACAATTATTTTTAAATCATTTATTTAATATTATAATTAAATAAATTAAATACCATTTATATTTCAAAAATATTAAATATTTATGAAATATACTCTAAATAATTAAACACTATTTTTAGAATTTAAAATAATTTTTCGGAATTTATTTAGTATTTTTAATAATTAAAAACTATTTTTTTTCTATTTATTTAATTTAAATATGTATTTTCCGAAAATAAGTGTCACTAAAGGGCCCTATAGCGACATAACCGTCGCTATAGGTGTTCTTGAGTATTCTTGAGCCTGTTCTTCATCAACCTAGATTTTCTTGTCAGACACCTAGGTGCCCCCTTTGACCAGTGCTAGATCTCTTATCTAAAAGGTTTCTGGGCTGATTAAGTGTTCATGCCGGTATAAATGTAATACTACATCTACAAACGAATCATGACCAAACAATTACACCACTGAGAGATCTAAGCTCTCAAATTACATGTCAGAGGCTGCTGGATTCTTTATGGGTTTTCCAGAATTAAAGGTGCCTATTTTGGATCCTTAAATCTTAGCTTCCCAGACTCGGTTTGTGTGATATAATGATTTGATTGTATAGAACACATTCCAGAGTACAACTTTATTACATCATAACATAATAACATCATAAACACAAGAAAGATTAAGGCTGGTCAATCTACTGTCAGAGAAGCTGCTCTTGACGATTTCTGGGTTTCCCAGATTTTGCCCAGGCAGTTGGTCAACGCCTATTTGACCACTCACAACCCTGATTATGTTATGGATAAAGATGATATAATAACTTTTACAGGTAGATCGCATACCAGACTATAACATAACAACAAAAACTTGGCCAAAATGACAAACAACTGTAAGATCAAGGGCTAGCAAAACTTGTCAGAAGCTATCTGGGCAAATATGGGCTGCCCAGATTCTCACTTTGCGTGGTTGGTCAACTGAGTTTGACCACTCATAACTTGAAATCTACACATGATATGACCCTGTTTCCAAGTCCAGATCATAGACAACATGACATACTACAAGTTTAAAACTTAAAACAACACTAACACTTAACAGATAAAGATCTATGGCCTCTGACATATGGTTGTCAGGCCATTTTTCAAGCATTTCTCAAATTTCTAAAAACTCAAATTTCGGGCATCAAGATGATATGGATCTAGGTTTTGACAACCCAGATCATCAAATGACACCCCAAAACACAACTTTAACCAACAACTAACACAAACAACATGAATCACATGATTTTCGAAATTTAGGATTTATACCTCTAAAACTTTGATCTTGGTTTCTGATCTTGATGAATTGATCTTGTTAAGCTAAGAACTGATAATTAATTATCTCATCCCTCTATATTAGTCTCACTCCCAAATTTTTAGAGAGAGAAGGGTTAGGAGAAAAATGAAATGTCAAGTGGCCTTTCTCTCTCTCTCTTAATCTATATGTATTATTGATTCAATGTATATGGCTGGCTAGATGGCTGATTGATGTGGTTTGTAGCACAAGGCTAGGGCTAGGAGTGGTTCACCAACTCAAATAGGGCAACATTTACAAGTTATGTCCAATTATGCAACAAATGGTATACTAGTCATTTTGATTTTATATTTAATGGCATTCTTGTCAATTAGCCAAATTCTTAGGGTTTATGGTTTGTGTTAGGGTTTAGGGTTTGACCTTAGCTTGCAAATTAAATTTCTAAAATTTCCAATTTAGTTTTAAAAATAGAAATTCAATATTTCTAAATTATAATTAGAATTTTCTAATTATATTAAAATTCCTTAATCATAATTTAAATCTTGCTAATTAGGATTAGTATATCCTAATTAAAATTGTTAATTAAGCAATTAGGGTCAAAATTATTCATTAGGGTTTATAACCCAAAATTAGGGTTTCTAATAGAAAATAATTTTTCTAAATTAGAAATTAGGATTACTATAACTTGAAAATTAGGATTAATATTTCCTAATTAACATTAAAATTATTAAATTAACATATAGGTTTCCCTAATTATAAATTAGGGTTTCAAATTTTGAAATTAGGATTTTCTAACTAATTTGTTAAGATTAACCCTAATTAATTTTATAATTATTTACACTTACGCCATTAAGTTCCCAATTTAGGGTTTTCACACACAGAATTAGGGTTTTGGATTCCCGGAACTGAAATTAGAGTTTCCAGAACCGGTTTTAGGGTTTCTTGTTAAACGCTAAGGTTTTCTAACCGAACGTTGTCTGATCAACACTTGACCCTTAACCACATCATGCACACATATATAACCATATTCACAGAACATATTCACATATTCTCTTAATCTTGAATAATTCACCTAAATCCTTCACAAAATTTTTGAAATACTCAAAATTCCTTCTTAAAAATATCAAACGCATACACTTATTTTCTGTCTAGGTTCTAATAGATTAATAAAAAATTTAAAAATATTCAAAATTCTCGGGTTGTCACATTCACCCCTTCTTCTAAAAATTTCGTCCACGAAATTTACCTTACATCTTACACATTACACCTTACACCATACACTATACACCATACATACACAGCATCACATACTACCCAATACACCAGTCACAAGAGTAAAAATTTTCAAATTTTGCTGAGGAGTCATATAGACTATTTTTCTGTCATTTTCGCAAAGGTTTTATGAAAATTCATCCGCAAACCGTCCTTACTTATGGACACAAAGGGTGATTAGCCTGATATGCCCTGTACTGGCCAAGTACTGATTTTATCTGTTTCTCTTCACTGCCATAAGCACAAGACTTTACCTCAGTCTTACTGAATTCCGCACCAAAACAATTTGGTTCGGGAAATTTCTGTCAATGAACACTTAGAGTTTTCATAAATATTAGTCTAGTTGAATCGAATAGCGTAGACTCATATCAATAATTCAATTCAATCGAATTATTCAGGTGTAACCAAACCCCATTGGCAAATTAAACTTTTGAAAACATTTTTAAGAATGACGTCATGATGTCGTCTGTATGAACAGTCCGTTTGAGGATGCCGTCATTGTATGACTTTATCATAACACATCATACAATAGTGGAATAACAACTTTAGATCAAATTCACACTAAGTATTCCTGTATTTACAACTCCATCAAATTTTTATCATCTCTGCACCAGGTTACATGGTACACAAGTGATAAATAAAATCAATTTTTGATATTTCAAATCATTTGCGTCTAGCCGAAATAAGTAGCATAGACTATACCTTAAACCGTTTCAAAAATGATTACGAGTCTACATTTTTTTCAAAAGCACATAGTGCGTATTTAGCTTGATGTTAAAATTTTGAAGTCTAGCATAGCTAGGAGGTTTGGAAAACTTATGTCTCCACTAATAATCATTTGCTTAACAATCTATCTGTTCCTATTATCCTCAATATTCCGTTTACACACAACTATACCCAGTTCGTCAAACCACACTTATGAGTTCATTTACTTGCCACAATCATATGAGTTTAAGAACTTGTCCTAGTCAGACCTTTGGCGTCCATTCGCTGAGGGGTTCATAAACATTTCATATAACTATGAATCAAGAATGTCACATAAGTATGAATTTTAAGAACTCGTACTTAACCTGATATTCTCTACTTATGACCTATCTATCTATTATACACATGAGAAAGGAATCACCCTCTTAACATGCATATAGCAAATAGCGCGACACAAACATTTTAATGATTATCAATACCAGAAACTAAGTAGTTTTTACACCAAGTACAATTCTCCGCCCATACAAGGAATCATACAACTCAGCTGCCGACATGAATCCTCAATTGAATCCCCACCTAACACTAACTCCCTTCTCAATACGAATTTCATTTAACTCGTATTCATAATCCTTTCCTGAATCTGTACCAATTCATAGTACAACTGACACCCAGCAATCTTGCTGTAAACTTTCCAATCATCAGATTGATTCTTATCCCTGCTATCACCTTATCAGATTACGGGGTGATCTCATCGTATATATTACGATTCATTTCTACACTATGATCGTTTTATTTCACGATCTCCTATCACTGTACTTTCAGTCTTTTAGACTCGATCTATTCATCACTACTGTTCAACTTTATTATCAGAGTTAGGGAACTCTGTATCTTATAACTCGCCGAGATTCGTCTTTGAATCTTACCGACCAACTAACTCTATGTGAGTTGGATCTTATCCTAATCACTGCAGTTATTAGTCTCAGGTAATCCTACCTAAGGTTCATAACCAACAGCTCTGATACCAACTGTGACGGCCCCGAATCCGAGGTCCCAAATCACCTCGGATCTGGTTCGATCATTCTATACAACTATTACTGTTTGCGGAAGATATAAACATAAATTGTTTATACAATACATTACACACTATTCCCCAAGGTCGGGTAACCTTAACTTAATACACAAATCATAACTCATTTAACTTATAATAACATTAATATTATACAATACTATTATAATCTAATCGCACATATTAACTTTACGCTGTAACTGTCTTTAGCCTTTCCTTGTATCCGACGCATTTGCCTTAATCTGCAATGTTTTATCATGATATAGCAAGGATGAACATAAAAGTTGCCCAACAAGTTTAAATTAAATAATATAACGATATATCATTGAAAGAGTCTGAATAATAAGCTGGCTATAATTCAACAATATAATTGTAAACTAGCATGAACAAATTTATGACTGAACATGTATTATACATGAACAAATATATCTGAAACCAACTGGTAATGAAGGTGATCAGCCTTTTATACCTGACTTATACATGCAATATGTACAGAGTACAATTCATGGCAACCAGCAATGATTAACCATAAGCTTATCCGAATGAAACAACTCTTAGTAGAGTTAAGTAAAAATAAACTTGCCTGAACCGTTGATTACCGCTATGCAATTTATAACGCTTTATCCGAAGACCTAATATTAGTAATATAGATCTCCAATACTAGAATAATATCATCACTTTATAATACTATTATATATATATATATATATATATATATATATATATATATATATATATACACACACACACACACACACACACACACAGAATAACCTAAACACATAACATATAACCCTATCAGTCTATAACACACATAATACTCGGTGTCAAGTCAAACTATTGCAGTCTGAGTTGAACCCGACATAAATCTAACATCCCGACGGTCTAATCGGACTTTTATCGAGTCTAAGTTCAATTAAACTCTGCCTTAAGACCTAACAATTATCTTAGATAATTTTAATATCAGTCAAAATATTTTTCTAAGTCTTATAATAATTTTTAGATAATTGATATCATTTATCATGAATTTTTAATCATTAATAACGTATTTAAATGAATTAAATACCACATAATTTTTTTATCATTAATATTTATTTATTATCAAATATTAATGAAATACATGACATAATATTATAATATATTTATAATATATCAAAGTATTTTTAATACCTAAAAATTATATTTATATGATTTTTAAACACTTAAATCCATTATCCGATAATTACTTTTAATATTAAAATATTAATATTTTTATGGCAAAATATCAAAAGTTATATTTTATAATTCAAAATATTTTTATAACACTTAAATCATTTTTATATGATTTATAAATCATTAATTCTATTTTTTCATAATTTATTTAATATATTTATTAAATAAACTAATTATCATTAATATTGATTAATTAATAAAATTCATCACAAAATATTAAAAGTCACTGAAAATATCTTTAAATATTTTCTTATATCATAATATTATTTTTTATGTATTAAAATTATTTTTAAATCATTTATTTAATATTATAATTAAATAAATTAAATACCATTTATATTCCAAAAATATTAAATATTTATGAAATATACTCTAAATAAATAAAACTATTTTTCAGAATTTAAAATAATTTTTCAGAATTTATTTAGTATTTTTAATAATTAAAAACTATTTTTTTCTATTTATTTAATTAAAATATGTATTTTTCGAAAATAAGTGTCACTAAAGGGCCCTATAGCGACATAACCGTCGCTATAGATGTTCTTGAGTGTTCTTGAGCCTGTTCTTCATCAACCCAGATTTTCTTGTCAGACACCAAGGTGCCCCCTTTGACCAGTGCTAGATCTCTCTAATCTTTAAGGTTTCTGGGCTGATTATGTGTTCATGTCATAGTATAAATGTAATATTACATCTACAAATAGATTACATGACCAAACAATAACACCACTGAGAGATCTAAGCTCTCAAATTACATGTCAGAGGCTGCTGGATTCTTTCTGGGTTTTCTAGAATTAAAGGTGCCTATTTTGGATCTTTAAATCTTAGCTTCCCAGACTCGGTTTGTGTGATATAATGATTTGATTGTATAGAACACATTCCAGAGTACAACTTTATTACATCATAACATAATAACATCATAACACAAGAAAGATTAAGGCTGGTCAATCTACTGTCAGAGAAGCTGCTCTTGACGATTTCTGGGTTTCCCAGATTTCGGTATACGTGAATAGTGCCGTATACGTGAATAGTAACCTCAACATGAAAAGGTAAAAATTTCATGATAAAATTCATACAAATATTTTGGTATATAATGATATTGAAAGAAATAACATCATTTACGAAGAAAATAACATCCCTTATCTCAAAAGAACAATACTTCTGACTGAAATATTAGATATAATGTTGAAGAAAACTTGCACTTAATAGCAACTCTCAAAGTATCTAAATACTCGCAAAAATACGCTCAATATAATAAAGAGAGAAAACTTCTGATTCTGGTGTGATTTTCAATTCTAACTAAGCACCCTATTTATAGGAAAATGCCAGAACGTCAAAGTAGACTAAAATTTAATAAAATAATATTTTAATAAAAAAATTCACGGACACCACTTGACCAAACTCAGCACATCATAAGTGGGGCCCACCAAATTCAGAAAATTCCACAACAACCAAATGTGGGGCCCACCCATATTTTTAATAAAAATATTTACTTTCGAAACTTCAATAATTCATAATAAATAGCCCTTTTATCAGAAAAATACGAATTTTATGTCCATTCCATAGGAAATTTAATTCTCTACAACTTTGTAGAAGAAAGGTTATTTAAATTCCAAATAGAAAATGACCGAAATCCACATACGGATAATTTTTAATACCTCCATTCCGATAAAATACTGATAAAACTCCTCAGCATTAATTCCTTCATTTATATCCACATAAAATTAATATTTTCTTATCATATAAATCAATAATTAATTATTCACAAATAATATTACAGAATCACAATAATGACAACCAGGTCGTTCCCTAGAAAGAGGGGGCTTTCCAATAAGGATTTCTCTTTACTGGCGCGGAATTAGGTGACCAAACCCCTTTACTAGATAGAACTTCCTTAGACATTGCCAATAATGCTATCTAATTATGATGCCCCCAAATTTGGGTATCTTCCAACCCGACAAATGGTGCTCCACAATACTATAATTCATACAATCATTCCCTTGAGACAACAATAAAATGATTGTATTAGCTATCTTTGTATTACAAGAATAACAAAATCTTTCCCAGTTCATAACCGAATACATTTTTTGTTCTTCATAAGTATATTACATACAAATACACTATTCTATTACAGGAAGTTTAACTGTCCATCTTAGCCTTGCCTTTATCTCTCTTAGAACTTTCAGTTCGTTTGGCTTTAGCTGCAAACATATGGTTCAAGCAAGAGTGGGCATTTCTAGCTTAGCAAGTTTTACACAAAGAATCATATGAATATCACATTAGGAATTACATACTTATCTTCCATAACTGAACAATTAACTATGAAGCACTATGAAACATTTGACTAGTACTTCTCATTTCATATCAACAATTCCAAAGTATATAGAATAGCTTAGGAATTCTGAACCGGTCAATAGACCATGAACATACTCTTTTCGTTTTCATACTTGAAAATGACATCCGACACTAAGGCCATCCATCCGTCTTTACTTACGAGAACTTCTAGGTGATCAACCTATTGTACTCTATGTTGATCAACACTCTTCCGTTAAACGTGTTTACGTTTAACATTTGGCAACCTCGCGTGCCCATCGAATAATCGATGAAAATACTTTTGTTTGTACATAGACGATCTTACCTTCTCATCTGTACCAAATACTTGGCATAGGATAGCGTTAACAATTCCATAATGAAAGACTTGTAAATAAATCAATTCATTCTTCAATACCAGTCTAGCCGAGTTAAAACAGACATCGACTATTTCTTGAAAAACATTCATGCATTTTAACACATGCATCATAGAAAAACTTGGCTAACGCGGAGGTTAGACAAGCGTTAAGAAAGGCTTGCCTTCAAGCGTCTTCGAATATATAATTCAATCAATTCTCAGTCCTTACAGGATCTACATGATATATTCACATAGCACACTGTAATTAGTTATCAAACAAAATAACTTTATAGCTTTAACCAACTTCTTTCTCTTCTATGTCTTACTTGAATTTATTTCGTTTAATAAAGTCAATCTGTCTTTTTATACTTAGTTACAACTTATTAACGTTCTTACGTTATTAACCAACATTCGATCATCATTGGTGAACTACCAATGTTGAACATCATTCACGGTGCGCTTATTACGTTCTCGCATTCTTCGTTTAATTCTTATTAAACCATACTAAATCTTCTAACGTTATCACTTCATTAGTGATTTAAGGTCAGTCTAATTATGTACCTTAAGTACCTTCATTGTCTTACCTTAGGTCTACATTCAAATAGAACAAAAACCTAACTTGGTCAACATTTTTCTACTACTGGCACTGCGGCGCCAGACTCTAGTACATTATTGGCGCTGCGGCGCCAACTAACAGTAGCCAAAGCCCGGAGTCGGCGCTGCGACGCGACCATTACTACTGGGTTTGGCGCTGCGGTGCCACCCCTGTGCCTCAGTTGGTTTTGACCGTTAACTTTTTCTACGAACTTTTCGGCTTCATAACTTCTTCGTTTTACATCCGAATTGACTCATTCGAAAGCTTACAACTCACAAATTACACCCTCTATTTGTTCATATAAGAATTTCGCATTTTTAAATCCGTTAACATGGTGTCGACGTCGGTATTTTTAGATGTCCCTTTCCGTTACTTGTTCTTTGGTGTCCTCATTTTAGGTGAGATTTGTTTGAAAAAACAAGTGAAAAAGGTCCGACATATATAATGTCGACTATGGACTGTTAAGAGTCGCCAGTTGATTTTTTAAATGGTTGTACCAACACAATCGAGAAAAGGTTTGCACATTGACCCAGTGATGTGACACTGCTATACGGGTCGGTGAAACCGAGATTCGTTTAGGGTACGGGGACTTGGTTATACGGGGGGAAGGTGTTAGGCACCCCCCGACATCCGTGTTACCACGGTGACCGCCTCTTTTCAAGAAACTATTATCTGAATGTGTGTGTGTGTGTGAGTCAATGTGCTGTTATTTGAAAGTGGTACGAGGCCTCGTTCGCACCTATATACGCAGGGTTTGAATTTATGTAAAACTTCAATATTAGCAAGAAATGGCAGTGATTTTTATAAAAGAGGTTTTTCAAACCCTGACGCTCAATAGTAATTGAGGCCTTTTGCACTCCCATTTTATTAAATGCGCGGCTTGGTTGATTTTATTTGACGGCTGCGAAGCATCCGTACGAAAATAATGTACAAAATAATGCCGACTTCCTCGTGGGTATGGAAACCATCTGAGGAAAATCAAACACCGCAGAATAATTTACAAGCTGCTTACAGCTGAAAATGTCCATCACGGGAATCGAATCTAGATCCAATGGGATGAATATGTGCAATTTGTATGAAAGCAGTAAGCATGTATATATATATAAAAGCCATAAATATATATATACAGACATGATCACCAACCACGAAGAACCTCCATGGGGGATCAGAAATGTAAATAAAGCTGTTAAAAGCTATCAACCGTCACGGAGGAAACTCCAGGCGGGACAAAATGTAAATAAAGCTGTAAAAAGGTTAACAACCACGAAGTAAACTCTAGATGAGACGAAATGTAAAATATATATATATATATATATATATATATATATATATATATATATATATATATATATATATAAGCGAGTAAACGCACCGGATGTAAAATCCAGGCTCATCGAACGGAGTTCGACCACAGTTTATATATATAAGCATATATATATATATATATATATATATATATATATAAGAAAACAATTAAACGCACCAAATCAAAGTTTAGGCTCATCTAACAAAGTCCGACACACAGTTAATATATATAAGTATATATATATTAAAGCAATAAACGCACCAAACTGAAGTTTAGGCTCAATCGAACAAAGTTAATATATATATATATATATATATATATATATATATATATATATATATATAGAAAAGCAAATAAACGCTCCAGACCAAAGTCTAGGCTCAACCGAGGCATAACTCGGTAATGTTAGTCTATATATATATATATATATATAGACTGAAATGAAACCACGGACCGAAGTCCGGGCAAAAGCAAGCAACACGACTCTCAACGTGTAGAAGGGTGTGTGCAAAAATGAAGAGAAAGACTCTAAAGTGTGTGAGAAGGCTTACAGTGGTCTGCCAAAGAAGACTTCTATATCTTTAGAGTGAGTAAACACTGGCTTTTGTAGGTACAAAAGAGGGCTGTATATGAGCTCACATGTGTTTAAAGTGGGAAAATACACTGTATGGCAAGTGTAGAGCGAATTCTGCAGGGTTTCCCCATCTTTTTTCTCTTCAAAATCAGCATCCCAAGCCCTCTATTTATAGACTAAAGCTACCGCAGGTGTACCTGCGGCTCAGTCGCAGGTGTACCAGAGGCGGGTCGGGTCGGCTCGGTTTGGTCGGGTCGGGTCGTCTCGAAGTACGTGCACGCGGGCACTGTAATTTACACTCAGTTTTTCTAAAGTGCAATCTGGGCATCCGTTTGAGGTATACAGGACCTATTTCGGACCGCCGTTGTCAAGAGTTTGTACGATGGCATGGGATTAGAGTTTGTACGAAGTCTTTGAAGATGGGACGGTGCCCTCCGGTCTTCAAGCTTCAACTTTCATCCGCTATCCCGCACAATAGCAACTCGGGATTGGTTAGCCTTATGGGCTGTTGTTGCGTAGATGTGTTGAGGCGACTTGGCGTGGCATCGTGTTGGTCAGATGACGATGTTGCCCCTTACCGGTGTTATTGCCGGGTTGGGTCGATAAAGCAGACGTTGCTCAGCTTCGCTGGGATTGGACTGTTGCAATTGGTTGAAAGTCCTCATTGTCATCTTTGAGGTGTGTCTGTCTTCCCGATGTCATCGCCGGGCTGATACAGTGTATCTCGTTGTGAGCGCCGAGATTGAAGCTGGTTGCACTTGTAACAAGCATTTCCGGGGTTAATGCCGAAATTGCTTTCCTTGGGGCTATCACCAAGGTTGGAGGCTATTCCCATGTTTAGGGCTGAGACTGGATACCTCAGGGTTATCTCCGAGATTAATCGGTCTTCTCCGGTGTGTGTTCCGGTATTGATCTGCATGCCTCGGGGTTCTCTAAGATTGGATTGGTTACTCCCAGATTGCGATCTGGGGTTGATGCTGAACTTCCGGTAGTATCCGGTATGGTTGTGGATTGTCTTTCAGGGTTCCCTCATAAAAGAAGAATCTGCCTTCCTGCAATGTTAGTGTCAGTAGTACAAAAATTTCGAGTGTCTATAGATGCCCCTCTTTATCATACTCATGCATGGCAATGCATGGGTAGGATAAAGAATCCTAGACACTTGAAACACAATAAAACAAATATGGTACTATGGATAGCAACATGATGTAGATGTATGATGCATTTGTACGGGGTTGTAGCCCAACACGCTGAGGATAATTGCCGACTCCCTGTTGCTTCAACCGGGGATTGGCAATGATGACCAGATTGGATGTATGATCTAAGTCTGTCAGGATGTTGATGTTGGAGTTATCATCAAATTCCTAGATAAGGACTGGATCCTACAGAAGTACCTCTTATGTGTAAGAGGTCTGTGGGGATAAAGCTTGATCTGTTTGAGGATGTGTATAACATATTCCATCATCCATCCTCCTTGATGACAATCTCCTGGTTTGTATCGTCAGGACATGTCAGGGTTCTGTTGGAGTTACTTCCAACAGCAAATGCTGTCAGGGATGCCCAACCTTTGTTGACGTGTATTTCATCGATATGTGAATCAACGGCTGAAAAATCCTGTGGGATATACTGTCAAGGTTGCTTAACTTCCGCTTTCGTGTAGATCAACGGAACAGTGCGTTGTGACCCCTCGCCGAGGAATATGGGTAATCGGGTGGTAAGAACCCCGAATGGCTCCAGAGCTCTGATAGGTTTTAACCCTCTATCGGCTGGAATGATGTCAAGGCTGCTTGACCTTCATTGATGTGTGTGTCAACGGCTTGAATGTACGTGGTAATCCCCTGCCGTGAATTCACGTTGCAAACCCCTCGGGAGATCTACTGAGGACGTATGCATTGATCGAACAACTGTGTATGCTCTGATGGGTTTACTTGCCATCGGCTGAGATAATGTCAAGGCTGCTTAACCTTCGTTGATTTGTGTGTCAACGGATGAACAAGCGTTGCAACCCCCGCCGGGGATCTACGTTGTAACCCCCGTCGGGGACTCACGTTGTAACCCCTGTCGGGGATTCACGTTGAAAAGGATGATGATCCTGAGAAAACGGCATTGGACCTGCGTACGGTATTGCCGAGCTTAACTGAGATCATTTGAGATTACTGGTATAGTGTACCCTGTGTGTGGGAGAATACCAATGCGTGATGTACCGATTCAAAGTCTCATCAGAGAAGACCAGGATTGTATGCAGTTTTGCTCAATCGCGTGGCTTTTTTATTTTCGATTTGACCTTTTTAATTTGTAAGACCTCCTTTGCAACTCGAACTGGACCGAGCCGGAGGGATGGGACCCACATGGGGTTGTCGCAGGTGTACCTGCTGCAGTCGCAGATAGGCCTGCGGTCAAGCGTGGATCATATATCCATCAGCCAGCAGCATTCACAAGTCACTTTCAACTTGTTTTGCTTAGAGAAAATCGCGAGCCATCTTCAGATCTGCTGAGTTCGGGCTGCTTTCTGTAAATTCGGTCATCGTGCAAGTGTTCCACACTATCCTGGTAACGTATGCCTGTATTTTCTCTAGTTTCTGTCCGTTAGATTGTGAGTTATCACACGAAATGCATCTAAACACATAGTAGTGGTTATGTATGCATAAATGATTTGATAAAAAATATTCAACATAGTAAATGTTAGTATTAAACCATGCTGAACATAATGATGTGAAAAAATTTGACTTTTGAGACAGTCAAATTGGCACCTTTTCTGCTATTTTTTGTCCTATTTGAGGTCCAATGAGCAAAAGGTAGAAAGGCAAAGTACTCCTAGCATTGAGGTTGGCCTTATGCATGATGCTGTACGATGGCATGGGATTAGAGTTTGTACGAAGTCTTTGAAGATGGGACGGTGCCCTCTGGTCTTCAAGCTTCAACTTTCATCCGTTACCCCGCACAATAGCAACTCGGGATTGGTTAGCCTCGTGGGCCGTTGTTGCGTAGATGTGTTGAGACGACTTGGCGTGGCATCGTGTTGGTCAGATGACGATGTTGCCCCTTACCGGTGTTATTGCCGGGTTGGGTCGATAAAGCAGACGTTGCTCAGCTTCGCTGGGATTGGACTGCTGCAATTGGTTGAAAGTCCTCATTGTCATCTTTGAGGTGTGTCTGTCTTCCCGATGTCATCGCCGGGCTGATACAGTGTATCTCGTTGTGAGCGCCGAGATTGAAGCTGGTTGCACTTGTAACAAGCATTTCCGGGATTAATGCCGAAATTACTTTCCTTGGGGCTATCCTATTCCCATGTTTAGGGATGAGACTGGATACCTCAGGGTTATCTCTGAGATTAATCGGTCTTCTCCGGTGTGTGTTCCGGTATTGATCTGCATGCCTCGGGGTTCTCCAAGATTGGATTGGTTACTCCCAGATTGTGATCTGGGGTTGATGCTGAACTTCCGGTAGTATCCGGTATGGTTGTGGATTGTCTTTCAGGGTTCTCTCATAAAAGACGAATCTGCCTTCCTGCAATGTTAGTGTCAGTAGTATAGAAAATTTCGAGTGTCTACACACGGAATTCACCTTTTGTTCATTTTTGAGCGTTCGTTTAACGTTTTCGACCGTTCAATACTCATTTTCTTCGTAGTCAGAATTCGACGATTACTCACAATTAATCCTAGCACATAGCCAGAATACTAACCACATCCGCATATTCTAGGTCATAGAATGACCTTCAAACAGCTTACTCACATCATTCATCAATTAAATTCATTTAATTTACATAATCAAATAAAAATTTAATCCATTAAAAATCCAAAATTCTCGGGCGTTGCACTAATAATTTTATTCAAATAATATGAAATATTGATATGATAATGGGAAATACTGTGTAATGATAATTATTGAATCAACAATAATATAAAATATCTACGTAGCAATTATTGAATCAATAAAATAAAATATTGAACAGCAATTACTGTAACAATTATTGAGTAGTGCCTTCTTACGTAAGAATCAATAATCCAAAAATATTGTGCAATACCGTGTGCTACTGTGCAACCATGTGTATTACTGTACTTTAACCACCGGGTATTCCAACAGTGTTAACGGTAACAACTACGCCGTTATTTATTAAAAACTCATACTTGTCGTTTTCTTCATCCGATAGTTTTCCGTTATGGGGCCCACAAATGGTTGTGCCATCGTACGAATATTACACAACCGAATATTCTCCGACAATAATGAATATTTTATAACCACTTGCTCATTTTGCAAAATTTTCACATTTCACTCATAACCAAAGCATTATATCAAATTAACACCTTTTTATTCAAAATAATAATTAGAGAAAATTCAATTTTATAAAAAGTTAGGGTTTTACAACCTCCCCTCCTTATTAAATTTTGTCCTCGAAATTGACATATATACTTGGTATTTCGAAAAGGTGAGGATACCTCATTTCCTCCATAGCATGGTTCCTCCATAGCATGGTTCCTCCACAAAACTTTGACTTGTGGTATAACCTTTGTGAGTCTCCTTCTTATCCAAGATCTTGATATGTACATCCTCGTACGTTAAATCTTCGGTTATCTCATCTGGTTCTAACTCAATAATATGGTTCGAGTATTTCATATATTTACGAAGCACAGATATGTGAAAAACATTATAAACACGAGACATGCTTGGAGGTAATGTGAGTCTATAGGCCACATTTCCTACTCGATCAAGAATCTCAAATGGACTAACATATCGTGGATTGAGCTTTCCTCTCTTCCCGAATCTTGTAACTCCCTTCCATGGAGCAACACGTAACAATACATGATCCCCAATATTAAATTCCATGTCCTTCCGATAAAGATCTGTATAACTCTTTTGTTGATCCTTCGTTGTTTATATACGTAGTCGGATTATTTGGACCTTTTCTGTAGTTATGCGTACCAATTCTGGTCCCAACAACGTTGCTTCACCCACCTCGTCCCAGCATACTGGAGAGCGACACTTTCGTCCATACAACGCTTCGAATGGAGTCATGCCTATACTTGCCTGATAACTATTGTTTTAGGAAAATTCCACCAATGGTAGGTACTTATCCCAACTCCCTTTGAAATCTAGGACACAGAGTCTTAATAGATCTTCAAGAGTTTGTATAGTCCTTTCTGATTGTCCGTTCGTTTGAGGATGGTATGCGAAACTGAATCATAAATCCGTGCCCATAGCTTTCTGCAAACTAACCCAAAATCGTGAAGTGAATCTTGGGTCACGATCCGAAACAATGGATATTGGCATGCCATGCAATCTCACAATCTCATTCACGTACATACGAGCAAGACGTTCAAGGGAATAAGTCTCCCGTATCAGCAAGAAATGAGCAGACTTGGTTAATCTATCTTTATTAACCCAAATCGCATCTATGCCTTGAGAAACCTTGGGAAGACCCGTAACAAAATCCATGGTAATGCGTTCCCACTTCCATTTCGAAATCTCAAGTGGTTGCAATGGACCCTTTGGCACTTGATGCTATGCCTTTACATGTTGACAAGTTAAACACCTCGAGATAAACTCCGCGATCTCTCTCTTCATTTTGCTCCACCAAAATGTATGTCGAAGATCATGATACATTTTGGTACTCCTAGGATGGATTGCAAATGGTGTGTTGTGTGCCTCCATCATGATTCTATGCTTCAAGTCAGAATCGTTAAGAACACAAAGTTTGGAGTTGACTCGAAGTATTCCTTCTTCATCGATTCTTACTTCTGAAATATCACCTTCTTGCACTTTCTTCTTCATAGGCATCAACTCCGGGTCTGTGGCTTGAGCAGCTTTAACTTTATTGATTAAAGTCGATTCTACTCGTATATTTGATATAATTACGTGGGTACTTGGAGCCTTTAACTCTATCTCGATTCTTTGTAAGTCGTACAAAATGGGTCTTTGTGTTAACAACATCGCACTTGTACCCGCATACGATCTTCTACTCAATGTGTTAGCTACTACGTTCGTTTTTCCAGGATGGTATTGGATGTTATGATCGTAATCTTTCAACAACACGAGCCAACATCGTTGCCGCATGTTGAGCTCCTTTTGGGTGAAGAAATATTTGAGGTTTTATGATTCGTATAAATCTCCACTTTCTCTCCATACAGGTAGTGTCTCCAGATTTTCAACACGAAAATGACTACTGCCAACTCCAGATCATGAGTAAGATAATTCCTCTCATATTCTTTGAGTTATCGCGAGGTATAGGATATGACTTTTCCATATTGCGTGAGAACACATCCTAACCCTTTTTCTAAAGCATCGCTGTAAGATAACAAATCCATCCAAACCAGATCGTATTGTCAGAACAAGTGCCAAAATGAGTCTCCTCTTGAGCTCTTGGGAGCTCTTGAGCTCTTGGGAGCTCTTGAGCTCTTGGGAGCTCTTGAGCTCTTGAGCTCTCTTGGGAGCTCTTGAGCTCTTGGGAGCTCTTCTCGCATTACTCAATCCATATAAGTTTTGTATTTTTCCAAGTCAGCTGAGTTAACGGAGTAGCAATTTAAGTAAATCCTTCCACGAATCTCCGATAATAACGAGCTAAGCCCAGAAAGCTATGTACTTCGGTTACTGACTTAAGTTGCTCTCAACTGTGACTTATATCCCAATCTTTAGATAGCACGTCACAATGGCACCTATCAATATACCATCGCACGAATATTGTAAGACCCTAAGTTTTATGAATAAAGATTAATTTTTCTCGAATTATATTTTTGAATATTATGGTGTGGATTTGATAAATGTTATAGTTGTGGGTAATATTTACAAATTTTGCAAAGTAAGCAAGTGGTTATAAAATATTCGATTGGTCGGGAAATATTCGTTTTAACAGGGAATATTCGTACAAAGACACCATCATTGGTGGACCCCACAACAGAATAACTTTCGGAGTTAGAAAATGACAAAATTATCTTTTTATAAAAAAAACAGCGAAAGTTTTACCGTTAAACTGTTGAAATACCCAGTGGTAAAAGAACAGTAATACGTGTGGTTGCATAGTGGCACACGATATTGATTATTGATGCTTACGTAAGAAGCCACTCAATTTATTTAATTATTGCTACAGTAGTTGCTGCATAATATCTCTCATATTATTGATTCAATTATTGTCACAGTATCATTTGCATAATATTTATTATTAGTAAATCAATAATTGAGACGACAAAGTTATTCATATTATTATTTGCAATATTGACAATGTCTATAAAGTTCTGTCGAGGAGAGGTTTGGTCACCTAATTATGCCCCAGTAGGGAGAATTCCTTATCGAAAAGCCCCCTCTTTCCTGGAAATGATCTGTTTGTTAAATATTGTGAGTTATAAGATTAATGATGAATAATTGTTAATAGATTAAAAATGTGTTGATTAAAGATAAATAATTTATGGTAGTGTTTTATTCAATTTTTGATATAAATAGAGCGGTTTGTTATGAGGTGTTTGTTATAAGTTTGACTTGTTATTCCATGAGGAGATATGCTAATTTTTCAGACCGTTGGTTGAAGTTATAATAGTAAATCAATATGGATCGTTGGTTAAAGATATAATAGTAAATCAATATGGACCGCCGGTGGAAAGTTATAATAGTAAATCAATATGGATCGCTGGTTTAAAGTTTTAATAGTAAATCAGTATGGACCGTTGCTTTAAGTTTTAATAGTAAATCAATATGGACCGTCCGTTTAAAAGTGAATTAATCTGGGCCGTTCATGAATTAGTTACTATTCAATCCTTTTTCCTATAAATAGAAGCTCATTCTTTCATTATTTCTTACGAATTCACTGAAACTCTAGAGAGCAAGAAGAAGAGTATTCTGCTACTACCATACTTCAGTATTCACTCTTCTATTAAGGTAAGGGGTATTATTTCTTTCGTATTCATGAAGAGAGTTATTTTCTTTCAATACTTGTAAGGGTTGTTATTCCATTCTTTATTATTCTGTAGGAATAACCTCTCTACGCGAACTACCGCATGCATGGTGAAATCTTTTCGTTATTCCATTCTTTATTATTTTGTTGGAATAACCTGTCTACGTGGACTACCACATGCATGGTGAAATCCTTTTGTTATTCCATTCTTTATTATTCTGTGGGCATAACATGTCTACGTGGACTACCGCATGCCTGGTGAATAACCATTCGTATTCAATTGTTATTAAATTGTGAAAATGATCTGTCTACGCGGACTACCGCATGATATGTAAAAATCCATTTGCAGTTTCGTATATTATTTCTTTTCATATTCTTAAATCTAAACTTCCTATGGTAAGTATTGATTCTATAATTCCTGAAATTAGTGGAATATCCTTGAGTTTTGCACTTCATCCAGTATCATTTCATTAGAATATTGATCTGAACTTTCTTATTAAATATCAATATTTTCACCCGGGGTACTATTCACGAGTTACTATTCACCCAGTTACTATTCACTCAAATATTATTCACCTGAGGATTCAGGATACTTTTTATACCAAGTTACTATTCACGAGTTACTATTCATGGATTACTATTCACGGGGTACTATTCACCCGAAGTACTATTCATGACAAAAATTGATTTTTTTCAGTCCAAATCATTTTTGATACTACTATTATTGAATTTTACTCTACAAAGTAGTATCATGTTGATAATCTGTATATTTTTAAACTCTGGATTAATTTAAAATCCTTAATATTTATCCTTGATTTCATTTGATTAATGATATATTATTGTCATCATCCTCATGCGTATATTGTGATAAAAGTCATCTATGGCTTACGTGCATATAACTATTGATTGGTATAATTATGACCAGGGATTATTCAGTATAATCATGACCGTAATATTACAAATGATGTGGTAAAAGTCTTCAATGGCCTGTAGTGCATTGATGAACAATTGTTGGAATGATCATGGAATATCCTTGGCCCGTAGGGATGATTCGATGATGTGGTTTATTTATTAAGCCACAGCGACAAAGTTGATAAAAAACTTTTTAAATCATAGAAGATAGTAGATATCATGCTCTACTTGACTCTTTTAATGGATTGCTAGTTCCGCTGCAGTTAAACTTGATGTTTATTTTATTTTATCAGTTTAACACTGTTGAATATTCAACAAAAAAAACACTGTTGAAGGCTAACGATAATTTATTCTGCATTATCTTAGTAATAATATTTCTTACTGGGCTAGTTGAGTTTACCCTTTTGCTTTCATTGTTCTCTTCAAGAAATGAGAACGTAGCCGGGACTAGTCGGGGAAGAGAGTGACGGTCCGAGATGGTGGCTATAGTAGTCCCCACTATTTTATGAAATAGTGTGATAATAAATGAAATGAGGACTTCATTTGAGTTTGAATATTGTCTATGAGACAATATTCGTGTAAAAACTCTAAGCTACGTTGTCGTCATATTATATAAAGGAAGTTTGTATTTGATTTATGTATCATGTATTTGACGACTCAGAATGGGTGATGTATACCTATTTTGGGGGTGTCACAGTTGGTATCAAAACTTAGGGATATGATCCCTAGCTGAGATGTGAGACTAGAACTAGAAGGGGAGAGACGGGAAATTCCTTCGCTAGTATGACCTACCTAAATTTATTTGATATTTATTTGGTCGGTTAGAGTATAGGGATAATATGTGACATGTCAATTAACCCTTGTTTTGTGGCAGTATTTGAAAATGGCATCCGAAAATGTTGAGACAAGCAATGAAGCACATGAAACCGTTGAGTCACCAATGATCAATACCCGGGATAATGTGCATTAGGAAGGCAATAATCCTCAAGTAAACAACAACACCGACTAGATGATGAACGATCAACATCAGGCGAGAGAGACTCTTGTCCAAAATGCAGGTGGAAACACTGGCAACTCTCGGATGGTCACCGCTAAGCAGTTCAAGAAGCTGGGACCACCGGAGTTTATTGGAAAGCCAGAACCACTTAAGGCGGAGACGTGGATAAAATAGATCACCAAGATATTTGATGTCTTGGGAGATGCTCCGAGGAGCAAAAGGTTTCCTTTGCCACCTTCATGTTGCAAGGAGAGGTAGATTACTGATGGGAATCTATAAAGCGTACTCAACCTGCCGCACTGAAGATGTCTTGGGAGAAGTTCCAAGAACTGTTCAACGACAAGTACTTTCCCGAAAGTATTCGTCACATGAAGGAGGTAGAGTTTATCAAGCTGGAGCAAAACAATATGACCGTGTCACAGTACGAGCTAAGTTTACCGAGTTGTCCCATTTACGTCCCACTTGGTTGATAATGAGGAGAGAATGACGTGAATGTTTATAAGAGGTTTGAAACCCGAAATACGTCAATACCTCATTTCTCACAAACTTTGTTTATATTCTGATGTTGTGAATAGGGCTCAATTATTGGAGCGCGATAATGAGTCAATCCAACCAAAAGGTAATGACCAACAACACGATAATAATCGTACCGGTTGCAATGACTATCAGAATAATGATAACCATCGTGGAGGAAATTATCATGCCAGAAATGGTAACCACTTCGGTGGTAATCATGGCCAAGATAATATAAGAAATGATTCAAATGGAAAATTCAAGAAGAGGAGATTTTAACGATGATGGGAAGACGTCGGCAGCAGCACCAACGCCAGTAACAAATTCTAGGGGAGGAGAATGACCGCCAGTTAGATGCTACAGATGCAGAGAGGAGGGACACATAAGTCCAAACTGTTCACAGCCTTCCAAGGTATGTTTTAGTTGTAGAAAAGACGGTCACATAACTCGATTTTGTCCTGTACCGAAATCAAGTCCTGCTGAGAGGTGGCACTAAAGGCGGATATGGACAAAATAAAGTCGGTGGTTTCAGGAAGAGCATTTTTCATGACTTCTCAAAAAGCGAGTAACCTGAACGAAGTTATCATGGGTAAGTTAATCATAAACTCTAGCAAAGTCTATACCTTATTTGATACCGGTTCTACCCATTCTTTTATTTCTCTTACTTGCGCTCAACGTTTAAATTTAACTCTAGAGAAATTAGACTTTGACTTATCTGTTAAAACTCCGTTGGGAGAAACCTTCGTTACATCAACTATTTATAAATCCTATTTGATTTAAATCGACACTTTCACGTTACCTGTCGACCTTATCTCTTTGAAAATACTTGCATTTGATGTGATTTTAGGGATTGATTGGTTAACTACTCATCATGCTAAAATCGAATGTTTTTGTAAGGTTGTTAGCTTTCATATTCCTAACCAACCTATTATACGAATTCGAGCAATCAAACTACTAAAGTCAATCACTGTCATATCAAGTCATAAAGCTATTCGTTTATTAGAAAACGGATGTCAAGTTTTCTTAGCCCATGTCATATATTTAAATAAAAATATGTCAGATTTGAATGATATTCTTATTGTTAATAAATTTTCTGACGTATTCCCTGAAGACTTCCTAGCCTACCCCCAGAGTGTGAAATCGAATTTTGTATTGACCTTAAACCCATTCTAAAACCCTCAAATATTTCTTCATTCAAAACGAACATAACATGCGCCAAAGACGTTGGCTCGAGCTGTTGAAGATTACGATAATACCATTCAATACCATCCTAGAAAATCGAACGTGGTAGCTGACGCGTTGAGTGGAAGATAGTATGCGAGTGCGATATTGTTAACACAAAGACCCATTTCGTACGACTTACAAAAGATGAAGATAGAGTTAAAGACTCCAAAAACCTACGTGAAGATAGCGAATATACGATTAGAATAAACTTTAATTGATAAAGTTAAAGCCGCTCAAGTTACACACCCGGAGCTGATGAATATGAAGAAGAAGGTGCAAGAAGGCGTTATTCTAGAAGCAAAAATCGACGAAGAGAGGAAATCTTAACCCTCGATTTTATTGGTCTATTTGAAATCCTCGATCGAGTAAGAACTGTGACATATAGACTCGCTTTACTGCCAAGTATGTCACTTGTTCATAACGTTTTTTACGTATCCATGTTACGTATGTGGACAACCCGAACCATATTATTGAATTAGAACCGGACGAGATAACAGAAGATTTAACGTATGAGGAGATACTTGTTAAAATGTTGGATAAGAAGGATCATATTCTACGCTCCAAGGTCACATAAGTCCAAACTGTTCACAGCCTTCCAAGGTATGTTTTAGTTGTGGAAAAGAAGGTCACATAACTCGATTTTGTCCTGTACTGAAATCAAGTCTAGCTGGGAGGTGGCACTAAAGGCGGATATGGACAAAATAAAGTCGGTGGTTTCAGGAAGAGCGTTTTTCGTGACTTCTCAAAAAGCAACCTGAACGAAGTTATCACGGGTAAGCTAATCATAAACTCTAGCGAAGTCTATACCTTATTTGATACCGGTTCTACCCATTCTTTTATTTCTCCTACTTGCGCTCAACGTTTAAATTTAACTCTAGAGAAATTAGACTCTGATTTATCTGTTGAAACTCTGTTGGGAGAAACCTTCGTTACATCAACTATTTGTAAATCCTATTTGATTCAAATTGACACTTTTACGTTTACCTGTCGACCTTATCTCTTTGAAAATACTTGCATTTTATGTGATTTTAGGGATTGATAGGTTAACTACTCATCATGCTAAAATCGATTATTTTCGTTAGGTTGTTAGCTTTCATATTCCTAACCAACCTATTATACGAATTCGAGCAACCAAACCACTAAAGTCAATCACTGTCATATCAAGCCATAAAGCTATTCGTTTATTAAAAAATTGATGTCAAGTTTTCTTAGCCCATGTCATATATTTAAATAAAAATACGTCAGATTTGAATGATATTCCTATTGTTAATAAATTTTCTGACGTATTCCCTGAAGACTTTCTAGCCTACCCCCAGAGTGTGAAATCGAATTTTGTATTGACCTTAAACCCATACTAAAACCCTCAAATATTTCTTCATCCAGAACGAACATAATATGCGCCAAAGACGTTGGCTCGAGCTGTTGAAGATTACGATAATACCATTCAATACCATCCTAGAAAATCGAACGTGGTAGCTGACGCGTTGAGTGGAAGATAGTATGCGAGTGCGATATTGTTAACACAAAGACCCATTTCGTACGACTTACAAAAGATGGAGATAGAGTTAAAGACTCCAAGAACCTACGTGAAGATAGCGAATATACGATTAGAATAAACTTTAATTGATAAAGTTAAAGCCGCTCAAGTTACACACCCGGAGCTGATGAATATGAAGAAGAAGGTGCAAGAAGGCGTTATTCTAGAAGCAAAAATCGACGAAGAGAGGAAATCTCAACCCTCGATTTTATTGGTCTATTTAAAATCCTCGATCGAGTAGAAACTGTGACATATAGACTCGCTTTACTACCAAGTATGTCACTTGTTCATAACGTTTTTTACGTATCGATGTTACGTATGTGGACAACCCGAACCATATTATTGAATTAGAACCGGACGAGATAGCAGAAGATTTAACGTATGAGGAGATACCTGTTAAATGTTGGATAAGAAGGATCATATTCTACGCTCCAAGGTTATACCTCAAGCCAAAATTTTGTGGAGAAACCACGATGTTGAAGAAATGACCTGGGAGTTAGAATCTGAAATGAAATCATGGTATCCTCACCTATTTGGCATACTAGGTACGTATGCACCTTAATTTCGAGGACGAAATTTCATAATAAGGGGAAGTTGTAAGACCCCAAGTTTTATGAATAAAGATAAATTTTTCTCGAATTAAATTTTTGAATATTATGGTGTGGATTTAATATAATGTTATAGTTGTGGGTAATGTTTATAAATTTTGCAAAGTAAGCAAGTGGTTATAAAATATTCGATTAGTCAGGGAATATTCGTGCGATGACACCATCATTGGTGGACCCCAAAACGGAATAACTATCGGAGTTAGAAAACGACAGAATTATCTTTTTATAAAAATAACGGCGAAAATTTTACCGTTAAACTGTTGAAATGCCCGGTGGTAAAAGAACAGTAATACGCGTGGTTGCATAGCAGCACACGGTATTGATTATTGATGCTTACGTATAAAGCCACTCAGTTTATTCAATTATTGTTATAGTAGTTGCTGCATAATATCTCTCATATTATTGATTCAATTATTGTCACAGTATCATTTGCATAATATTTATTATTAGTAAATCAATAATTGAGACGACAAAGTTATTAATATTATTATTTGTAATATTGACAATGTCTAGAAAGTTCTGTCGAGGAGAGGTTTGGTCACCTAATTGCGCGCCAATAGGGAGAAATTCTTATCGAAAAGCCCCCTCTTTCTTGAGAATGATCTGATTTTTAAATATTGTCGGTTATAAGATTAATTATGAATAATTGTTAATAGATTAAAAATGTGTTAATTAAAGATAAATAATTTGTGGTAATTATTTATTCAATTTTTGATATAAATAGTGGGGTTTGTTACGAGGTGTTTGTTATAAGTTTGACTTATTATTCCATGACTCATATGCTAAATTTTCAGACCATTGGTTGAAGTTATAATAATAAATCAATATGGAGGGTTGGTTGAAGATATAATAGTAAATTAAGATGGACCACTGGTGGAAAGTTATAATAATAAATCAATATGGATCGCTAGTTTAAAGTTTAAATAGTAAATCAGTATGAACCGTTGATTTAAGTTTTAATAGTAAATCAATATGGACTGTCCGTTTAAAAGTGAATTAATCTGGGCCGTTCATGAATTAGTTACTATTCAATCCTTTTTCCTATAATAGAAGCTCATTCCTTCATTATTTCTTACGAATTCACTGAAACTCTAGAGAGAGAAACTATAGAAAGCAAGAAATCTAGTATTCCGCTATTACCCTACTTCAGTATTCACTCTTCTATTAAGGTAAGGGGTATTATTTTTTTCGTATTCATGAAGAGAGTTATTTTCTTTCAATACTCGAATGGGTTGTTATTCCATTCTTTATTATTCTATTGGAATAACATGTCTACGCGGACTACCGCATACATGGTGAAATCTTTTCATTATTCCATTCTTTATTATTCTGTTGGAATAACCTGTCTACGCGGACTATCGCATGCATGGTGAAATCCTTTTGTTATTCTATTTTTTATTATTCTAACATAACATGTCTATGCGGACTACCGCATGCCTGGTGAATAACCCTTCGTATTTAATTGTTATTAAATTGTGGAAATGATCTGTCTACGCATACTACCGCATGACAGGTGAAAATCCATTTGCAGTTTTGTATATATCTTTTCATATTCCTAAATCTAAACTTACTATATTGCTTCTATAATTCCTGAAATTAGTGGAATATCCTTGAGTTTTGCGCTTCAACCAGTATTGTTTCATTGAAATATTGATATGAACTTTCTTATTAAATATCAATATTTTCACCTGGGGTACTATTCACGGGTTACTATTCACTCGAATATTATTCACCCGAGGATTCGGGGTACTTTTTATACCGAATTACTATTCACGAGTTACTATTCATGGGTTACTATTCACAGGATACTATTCACCCGGAGTACTATTCATGACAAAAAAAAATTTCGGTCCAAATCATTTTTGATACAGTATTATTCTTGAATTTTACTCTACAAAGCAGTATCATGTTAACAATTTGTATATTTTTAAGCTCTGGATAAATTTAAAGTCTTTAATATTTATCCTTGATTTCGTTTGATTAATGCTTATATTTGTATATTGTGATAAAAGTCATCTGTGGCTTACGTGCATAGATGTACTATTGATTGGCATGATTATGACCAAGGATTATTCGGTATAATCATGACCGTAATGTTACAAATGATGTGATAAAAGTCTTCATTGGCCCGTAGTGCATTGATGAATAGTTGTTGGTATGATCATGACCATTGATGATTACATAAATGTCCTTGGCCCGTAGTGCAGGGATGATTCGATGATGTGGTTTATTTATTAAGCTGAGTCTCAGCAATAAATTTGATGAAAAAGTTTTTAAATCATAGAAGATAGTAGATATCATGCTCTACTTGACTCTTCTAATGGATTGCTTGTTCCGCTACAGTTAAACTTGATGTTTATTATATTTTATCAGTTTAACACTGTTGAAGGCTAACGATAATTTATTCTGAATTATCTTAGTCATAATATTTCTTACTGGGCTAGTTGAGCTCACCCTTTTGCTTTCATTGTTCTCTTCAGGAAATGAGAACGTAGCCGGG
Organism: Panax notoginseng; assembly: GCA_016801055.1. Lineage (NCBI taxonomy): Eukaryota > Viridiplantae > Streptophyta > Magnoliopsida > Apiales > Araliaceae > Panax > Panax notoginseng. The sequence continues at coordinate 72,617,548 of CM029014.1, read as the reverse complement.
ACTAGTCGGGGAACAGAGTGATGGTCCGAGATGGTGGCTATAGTAGTCCTCACTATTTTATGAAATAGTGTGATAATTAATGTAATGAGGACTTAATTTGAGTTTGAATACTGTCTATGAGAAAATATTCGTGTAAAAACTCTAAGCTACGCTGTTGTCATATTATATAAAGGAAGTTTGTATTTGATTTATGTACCATGTATTTGACGACTCAGAATGGGTGATGTATACCTGTTTTGGGGGAGTCACAAATATAGTGTCCCCTACAGAGAGTCTGGCTTCGGTGCATTCCACAAAGGAAGTCACCAGCGAGAGGCTCGTGTACCAACTCTTGTAGTTGGGTTTTTTACTCCTGAAGTTCAATAGGAGCCATTTGATATGGGGTTTGCACCGGGTTTAAGGTCAATAAAGAATTCAACTTCACGTTCTGGGGGTAGACTGGGAAGTTATTCAGGAAATACGTCAGAAAAATTCACTAACAACAGAAATATTATTAAAATCTGAAGTATTTTTGTTCAAGTCCATGACATGGGCTAAGAAAGCTTGACATCCGTTTTTCAATAAACGAATGGCTTTATGGTTTGATATGATAGTGATCAATTTTGGCATGATGAGTGGTTAACCAATCAATCCCTAAAATCACATCAAATGAAAGTATTTTCAAAGAAAGAAGATCGACAAGTAATGTGATGGTCCCAACTTGAATCAAGCAAGATTTATAAACCGTGAATGTAACGAAAGTTTCTCCTAATGGAGTTTCAACAGATAAGTCAAAGTTTAATTTCTCAAGGGTCAAGTTCAAACGTTTAGCACAAGAAGTAGAGATAAAAGAATGGGTAGAACCTAAGGTATAAACTTCGCAAGAGTTTATGATTAACTAACCCGTGATAACTTCGTTTGGGTTACTCGCTTTTTGAGAAGTCACGAAAAATGCTCTTCCTGAAATCACCGACTTTGTTTTGTTTGTATCCACCTTTGGAGTCACCATTCCTGCTGGACTTTATTTCATTACAAGACAATCTCTAGCTATATGACCTTCCTTTCCACAGTTATAATACACCTTGGATTGTTATGGGCAGTTTGGGCTGATGTGTCCCTCTTTCCCGCATTTATAACATACAACCGGTGATCGTTCTCCTCCCCTAGGAACAGTTGATGCTGGTGCTGGCGTCTTCACGTTGTCATTGTTGTACCTTCTCTTTTTGAAATCTCCCCCCAACTTGCTTCTTTTACTATCATGGCCACGATTACCACTAGAGTGGTTACCGCTTTTGTCCAGATATTTTCCTCCCTGGGTTGTTATTGCTCCGATGACTGCTGCCATCGGTATGACCCTGGCTGTGTTCCCTCTATTGAACATACTCATTATCTCGCTCTAATAATTGAGCCCTATTCTCAACATCTGAATATAGAGAAAATTTGTGAGAAATAAGATATTGCCGAATTTCGGGTTTCAGACCTCTAAGAAACATCCGCGTCATACGTTCCTCATTCTCTACCAAATGAGGTGTAAACCTGGATAACTCTACGAACATAGCCTCGTACTGGGACACAGTCATGTTGTTCTATTCCAGTCTAATAAACTCCTTCATATGACGAATACTTTCAGGAAAGTACTTGTCATTGAATAGTTTCTAAAATATTTCCCAAGACATGTTGAGTGTGGCAGGCTGGTACGCTTCACAGATTCCCACCAGTAATCTGCCTCACCACGAAACATAAAGGTGGCGAATGGAACCTTCTGTTCCTCCATGCATCCCATGACATCAAATATTTGGTAATTTGCTTAACCCAGATTTCCTCCTTGATCGGATCCGACTTTTCCAAAAATTCTGGAGGTCTCAGGCTCTTTGAACTGCTTGGTTGTGACAAGCCGCGCGTTACCATTATTTCTACATGTATTTTGTACATGAGTCTCCCTTGTCTGATTTTGCATGAACTGTAAAAAGCTTCTAAACATCACAACATTCATCGTTTGATCAGTGGTGTTGTTTACAGGAGGAACATTTGCCGCCCTATTGCACGTTCTCCTGGTTGGTGATTAAAGGTGTCTCAATGGTCTCATTCGACATTGTTAACATTTTCAGCTACCATTCTCAAATACTACCACTAAACAAGGGTTAATTAAAGAAACTGACATTCCACATATTATCCCTATATTCTAACTGACCAATTAAACATAAATAACACAACAAAAGAACCAGTCATTGCCTACGGCCACTGCCATAGCCTATGACTATGTGTCGTCGGCATTGAGCTCATTGGCGACGGCAGATACCGTCGGTAAACCCGTCACCTCACAAGTCGTTGCCCCTGGTTCCCGTCGCCAGCTGTCGACATCATTATCATTGGAGACCCGTATCATTGGCAACGACCCATAGTCATTACTGACGGCTCGAGCGACGGCGAACACGACCGTCGATACTGGTTGTTATTGCCGTCGGTAATGCCTTTTCCTCATGACTATCGCTATATGTCATTAGCGACAGCAATGTCGTCGCCATTACCCCCGTCGGCAATCACTCTATATATTTTGAATTTTTTTTATATAATTTCAAAATTTCCCTGTTCATTTACAAATATAAACATACACCTGTTATAAACTAATAACAACTACCAAATAATAAATAAATATCATACAATTCACCATTGAAATAGTAATTCAAATCAAATATACAGATCAAAAATAGAATGGTCGTCGGTACAACTCAAAAACTGTACAAGTACATACATGAAACTCAGAATATAACATAAACTAACTACAACCCGTCACCTGTCTCCTAGTCATCGACTCGGCGGTCATCACCCTTTACTGTAGGAGGCTGCTCATCATCAACTCGACGGTCATTGCCCTGTACCGGAGGAGGCTGCTCGTCATCAGCTCGGCGGTCATCACCAGTGCCTCTACGTCCACCTCCACGAGTCTTGTCAACAAGAACCTACAAAATTAAAATATTAATAATAAAGTCAAAATGAAAATATATTTACATTATTTTAGTTTGTGTTCTTGAAGTTAGGCGGACGGGACTCGAACTCGGGCTCCGTATATCAGAATTTTAGTTTGCCTATGCGGTGATGTTGCCTGTGTTTTCGTGTTAACTAGATGACCGGGGCGGGTTTTGGTCTCTTTTTTGACTATTTTTCTAAGTTTTCTCAAGTTAGGCGGACGGGACTCGAACACGGGCTCCGTATATCGAAGTCTAGTCCCGTCAGTTGTAATGCGTGTCTATTGCCTATACGGTGCTATTGCCTATGTTTGCGTGTTAACTAGACAACCGGGGCGTGTTTTGGTCTCTTTTTCGACTATTTTTTTAAGTTTTCTCAAGTTAGGCGGACGGGACTCGAACTCGGCGTCCGTATATCAGAATCGAGTTCCGTCAGTTGTAATTAATGTCTATTGCCTATGCGGTGCTATTGCCTGTATTTGCGTGTTAACTAGACGACCGGGGTGGGTTTTGGTCTATTTTTCGACTATTTTTCTAAGTTTTCTCAAGTTAGGCGGACGGGACTCGAACTCGGGCTCCGTATATCGAAATCGAGCCTCATCAATTGTAACACATGTTTATTGCCTATGCGGTGCTATTGCCTGTGTTTGCGTGTTAACTAGACGAACGGGTTGGGTTTTGGTCTCTTTTTCGACTATTTTTCTAAGTTTTCTCAAGTTAGGCGGACATGACACGAATTCGGGCTCCGTATATTAGAATTGAGTCCTGTCAGTTGTAACGCGTGACTATTGCCTGTGTTTGCGTGAAAACTAGACGACCGGGGCGGGTTTTGATATCTTGTTTGACTATTTTTCCAAGTTTCTCAAGTTAGGCGGACAAGACTCGAACTCGGGCTTCGTATATCTGAATCGAGTCCCGTCAGTTATAATGCATGTCTATTGCCTATGCGGTGCTATTTCCTGTGTTTGCATGTTAACTAGACGATCGGGGCGGGTTTTGGTCTCTTTTTCGACTATTTTTCTAAGTTTTCTCTAGTTAGGCGGACGGGACTCGAACCCGGGCTCCGTATATCGGAATCAAGTCCCGTCTATTGTAACACATGTCTATTACCTATGCGGTGCTATTGCCTATATTTGGGGGTTAACTAGACGACCGGGGAGGGTTTTGGTCTCTTTTTTGACTATTTTCTAAGTTTTCTCAAGTTAGGCGGACTTGACTCGAACTCAGGCTCCGTATATTGGAATCTAGTCCCGTCAGTTGTAATGAGTGTCTATTGGCTATGCGGTGCTATTGCTTATGTTTGTGTGTTATCTAGACGACCGGGACAAGTTTTGATCTCTTTTTTGACTATTTTTCTAAGTTTTCTCAAGTTAGGCGAACGGGACTCGAGCTCGGGCTCCGTATATCGGAATCAAGTCCCGTCAGTTATAACGCGCGTCTATTCCCTATGCGGTGCTATTGCCTGTATTTGCGTGTTAACTAGATGACCGGGGTGGGTTTTGGTCTCTTTTTCGACTATTTTTCTAAGTTTTCTCCAATTAGGCGGACGGGACTTAAACTCGGGCTTCGTATATCGAAAATGAGTCATGTCAGTTGTAACGCGTGTCTATTGCCTATGCGGTCTTATTTCCCGTGTTTGTGTGTTAACTAGACGACCGGGGCGGGTTTTGGTCTCTTTTTTGACTATTTTTCTAAGTTTTCTCAAGTTAGGCGGATGGGACTCGAACTCAGGCTCCGTATATCGGAATCGAGTCTCGTCAGTTGTAACGCATATCTATTGCCTATGCAGTGTTATTTCCTGTGTTTGTGTGTTAACTAGAAGACCGGGGCGGGTTTTGGTCTCTTGTTCGACTATTATTCTAAGTTTTCTCAAGTTAGGCGGATGGGATTCGAACTCAGGCTCCGTATATCGGAATCGAGTCCCATCTATTGTAACGCGTGTATATTCCCTATGTGGTGCTATTGCCTATGTTTGCGTGTTAACTAGACAACCGGGGAGGGTTTTGGTCTCTTTTTTGACTATTTTTCTAAGTTTTCTCAAGTTAGGCGGACGGGACTCGAAATCGAGCTCCGTAAATCGGAATTGAGTCCCGTCAGTTGTAATGCATGCTTATTGCTTATGTGGTGCTATTACCTGTGATTACGTGTTAACTAGACGACCGGGGCGGGTTTTGATATCTTTTTAGACTTTTTTCTAAGTTTTCTCAAGTTAGGCGGACGGGACTCGAACTCGGGCTCCGTATATCGGAATCGAGTCCCGTCAGTTGTAACGCGCGTCTATTGCCTATGCGGTGCTATTGCATGTGTTTGCGTGTCAACTAGACGATCGGGGTGGGTTTTGGTCTCTTTTTCGACTATTTTTCTAAGTTTTTTAGGTTAGGCGGACGAGACTCGAACTCGGGCTTCGTATATTGGAATTGAGTTCTGTAAGTTGTAACGCGTGTCTATTGCGTATGTAATGCTATTTCCTGTGTTTGCGTGTTAGCTAGACGACCGGGGCAAGTTTTGATCCCTTTTTCGACTATTTTTCTACGTTTTCTCAAGTTAAGTGGACGAGACTCAAACTCGGGCACCGTATATCGGAATCGAGTTCTGTCAGTTTTAACGCGTGTCTATTGCCTATGCGGGGCTATTGCCTGTGATTGCGTGTTAATTAGACGACCGGGGTGGGTTTTGGTCTCTTTTTTGACTAGTTTTCTAAGTTTTCTCAAGTTAGGCGGATGGGACTCGAACTAGGGATCCGTATATTAGAATCGAGTCCCGTCAGTTGTAATGCATGTCTATTTCCTATGCGGTGCTATTGCCTGTGTTTGCGTGTTAACTAGACGACCGGGGTGGGTTTTGGTCTCTTTTTCGACTATTTTTTTAAGTTTTCTCAAGTTAGGCGGACTGGACTCAAGCTCAGGCTCCGTATATCAGAATCGAGTCTCGTCAGTTGTAACGTGTGTCTATTGCCTATGCGGTGCTATTGCCTATGTTTGCGTGTTAACAAGATGATCGGGGCGGGTTTTGGTCTCTTTTTCGAATATTTTTCTAAGTTTTCTCAAGTTAGGCGGACGAGACTCAAACTCAGGCTCTGTATATCAGAATCAAGTCTCATCAGTTGTAATGCGTGTCTATTACCTATGCGGTGCTATTGCCTGGGTTTGTGTGTTAACTAGACGACCGAGGTGGATTTTGGTGTTTTTTCGACTATTTTTCTAAGTTTTCTCAAGTTTGGCGGACGGGACTCGAACTCGGGCTCCGTATATCAGAATCGAGTTCCGTCAGTTGTAACTCATGTCTATTACCTATGCGGTGATATTGCCTATGTTTGCGTGTTAACTAGATGACCGAGACGGGTTTTGGTCTATTTTTTGACTATGTTTCTAAGTTTTCTCAAGTTAGGCGGCCAGGATTCGAACTCGGGCTCCGTATATCGAAATCGAGTCCCGTCAGTTGTAAACCATGTCTATTGCCTATGCAGTGCTATTTCCTGTGTTTGCGTGTTAACTAGACGACCGGGGCATTTTTTGGTCTCTTTTACGACTATTTTTCTAAGTTTTCTGAAGTTAGGCGGATGGGACTCGAACTCGGGCTCCATATATCGGAATCGAGTCCCGTCAGTTGTAACACATGTCTATTGCCTATGTGGTGCTATTGCCTATTTTTGCGTGTTAATTAGACGACCAAGGCAGGTTTTGGTCTCTTTTTCGACTATTTTTCTAAGTTTTCTCAAGTTAGAGACGGACGAGACTCAAACTCGGGCCCCGTATATCGGAATCGAGTCCCGTCAGTTGTAATACGTGTCTATTGCCTATGCGGTACTATTGCCTGTGTTTGCATGTTAACTAGACGACAGGGGTGGGTTTTGGTCTCTTTTTTGACTATTTTTTTAAGTTTTCTCAAGTTAGGCGGACGAGACTCGAACTCGGGCTTCGTATATCAGAATCGAGTCTCGTCAGTTATAATATGTGTCTATTGCCTATGCGGTGCTATTGCATATGTTTGCATGTTAACTAGACGACCGGGGCGAGTTTTGGTCTTTTTTGACTATTTTTATAAGTTTTCTCAAGTTAGGCGGACGTGACTCGAACTCAGGCTCCGTATATTGAAATTGAGTCCCGTCAGTTGTAAGACGTGTCTATTGCCTATGCGGTGCTATTGCCTGTGTTTGCTTGTTAACTAGACGACCGGGGAGGGTTTTGATCTCTTTTTCGACTATTTTTCTTAGTTTTCTCAAGTTAGGCGGACGGGACTAGAACTAGGGCTCCGTATATCAGAATCGAATCCCGTCAGTTGTAACGCATGTCTATTGCCTGTGTTTGCGTGTTAAACTAGACAACTGGGGCGGGTTTTGGTCTCTTTTTCGACTATTTTACCAAGTTTTCTCAAGTTAGGTAGACGTGACTCGAACTCGGGCTCCATATATCGGAATCGAGTCCCGTCAGCTATAACGTGTGTATATTGCCTATGTGGTGTTATTGCCTATGTTTGCATGTTAACTAGACGACCGGGGTGGGTTTTGGTCTCTTTTTCGACTATTTTTCTAAGTTTTCTAAAGTTAGGCGGATGGGACTCGAACTCAGGTTCCGTATATCGGAATCCAGTCCTGTCAGTTGTAACGCGTGTCTATTGTCCATACGGTGCTATTGCCTGTGTTTACGTATTCACTAGACGATCGGGGAGGGTTTTTGTCTCTTTTTTGACTATTTTTTTAAGTTTTCTCAAGTTAGGCGGACGGGACTCGAACTCGGGCTCCGTATATCGGAATCGAGTCTCGTCAGTTATAATATGTGTCTATTGCCTATGCGGTGCTATTGCATATGTTTGCATGTTAACTAGACGACCGGGGCGGGTTTTGGTCTCTTTTTTGACTATTTTTATAAGTTTTCTCAAGTTAGGCGGACGGGACTCGAACTCGGGCTCCGTATATCGAAATCGAGTCCCGTCAGTTGTAATACGTGTCTATTGCCTATGCGGTACTATTGCCTGTGTTTGCGTGTTAACTAGACGACCGAGGAGGGTTTTGGTCTCTATTTCGACTATTTTTCTAAGTTTTCTCAAGTTAGGCGAACGGGACTAGAACTCGGGCTCCGTATATCAAAATCGAGTCCCGTCAGTTGTAACGCATGTCTATTGCCTGTGTTTGTGTGTTAACTAGACAATCGGGGCAGGTTTTGGTCTCTTTTTCAACTATTTTACTAAGTTTTCTCAAGTTAGGTGGACGGGACTCGAACTCGGGCTCCGTATATTAGAATCGAGTCCCGTCAGTTGTAACGCGTGTCTATTGTCTATACGGTGCTATTTCCTATGTTTGCGTATTCACTAGACGACCGGGGAGGGTTTTGGTCTCTTTTTAGACTATTTTTCTAAGTTTTTTCAAGTTAGGCGGACGGGACTCGAACTCGGGCTCCGTATATCGGAATCGATTCCCGTCAATTGTAACGCGTGTCTATTGACTATGCGATGCTATTGCTTGTGTTTGTGTGTTAACTAGATGACCGGGGCGAGTTTTGGTCTCTTTTTCGACTATTTTTCTAAGTTTTCTCAAGTTAGGCGGACGGGCTTTGATTTCGAGCTACGTATATCGGAATCGAGTCCTGTCAGTTGTAACGCGTGTCTATTGCCTATACGGTGCTATTGCCTGTGTTTGCGTGTTAACTAGTTGTTACGCCCCCAAATCCGAGTATCTTCCAATCCGGCAGATGGTGCTACACGGTACTACCATTTACACAAACCTTCAATTGAAAAGCCTCAATAGAACGAATATGTCTTTTATATAATCAAAATAATATTAACATTTCCCTAGGATCTCGATAACCAATACATTTGTTCTTGTCATAATATCAATTATATTACAATCATTCACCCTATACTATTACATAAGTACTCTACGGGTTCGTCTTCGCCTTGCCCTTGTCCTTGCTGGAGCCTTCGGTCCGTTCGTTCTTAGCTATGTTCATATGGTTCAAGTAAGAGTGAGCGTAACTCAGCAAGTACAACAAGTCTAATAAAACTAGCATGCTTGAAACATAGGAATCGTATAGCTTCAATAACTGAACAATAGTTATGAAGTACTATTGATGATTCAACATAGCACTTTTTTTCATTCAAAACGTTTTACAACAACAATATTCAGTAAAACATCAATTCCGGTCCAAGACCATGAGCATTTCATTAGTACTTTGAAAAGGACATCCCGGCTCTAAGTCCGTAAGTCCGGCATAGCTTACGAGCACATCTAGGTGATCAGCCTATAGTACTCTATGTTGATCAAAACTACATTCATTAAACGTGTATACGTTTAAGTTGTGGCAACCTCACGTGCCTGTCGTTTGACGACTAAACAATTTAGCATACTAAGTCTCCTTTTTAAAACCATAACAATATTAGTTTGGTAAATAAGTCAACACTTGATGGATTATAAGAAATCCAACATAGCTTAAGTCTAGCCGAAAGAATTGGCTTTGACTTCATCAGACATTAAAGAATACATGAATCACAAAGACTTGTCCATATCGAACTGGAATAAGGGTTAGAGTACTTGCCTTTAGCGTCTGCTACAGTTATAACACGTTCTCGGTTAAGTCCTTAAGTCTCTACAGTAAACGATAACATCACATAATACATTAGGTCATGAATAAACATACATGGTTCCTAATGAATCTTACCCTTCTTCTCAATCTAATTATAACTTAGATTTGTTATTATTGGTTCCAGCTTTTCGTTACATCGATCTTACCTTCACATTATGTTCATGTTTGATTAGTTATCTTCAACCTTTAGGCAACATAATTACGGTTTAACAATACCTTACAATGCTTCATTAAGTTCCTTAGTTCATTACTAATGAGTTACCCTTCATGTTATACTTGTAAACTTTCTTCTCTGTCAAAATTCTAGGGCTGGCGCAGCGGCGCCGCCTTTTCTTCTCTATGCCGCGCTGCGGCGCGCCACTCTGCAGTGACTAAGGACCGGACATGGCGCTGCGGCGTGAGTTTATGTGCTAACAGCCGCGCCACGACGTGAAACTACAGAAGGTTATGGCCCTGTGCCTGGCGCTGCAGTGCCATCAATAAGCCTAGGGTTGGCGTCGCGGCGCCAACTCTGTGCCTTAGATTGCTTTGACAGATTTTCAACTTTGCGAAATTCCCGGACGCATAACTTCTTCGTTATAAGTTCGAATTGGCTCATTCAAGAACCTACGGTTCACAAATCACATACTCTATGTATTCATGTAAGAATTTTATCTATTTGACTACGTTAACTAAAAATTCACCTATTAGTCCATTTTTAACGAAAACGATAAACGTTCGTGAACGTTCAACAACGCTCGTTTCTTCGTTCTAAGTCGGAATCCGGCCATTTTCGAGTCCGCAACTCTATAATGCCAAATACGACTTGTCTCCATCCAAAACTAACGTTTCTGAGTTCAAACACAAAATCCGACTTTGATTCCGAGAATTTCACGAATTCGACGATTATCGTCCAATCGTGTGAATTCTGGCAAAACTTCATTTCTAACAATTTGTTCATCATTCTAAATGGATTTATTTCATTGAATATCTCAACCTAAATATTATAATAACTTATTTTCACATTAGGTTATGGCTTATTTCTTATAAGTTCATAACTTAATGATGTCCTCAATACATGATTTTCATTTACTAATGACTTGATTTAAGTCCTTTAACAACATTCTTACATCTTATTAAACATTCAACTTCCCAGGTTACTCATATGACAAGTCCATATGTATTCCATAAGTTCATAACTTATTTATGTTTAATTTACTTATTTATGACTTATTCGGCTTAAGTCCATTGATTATTCACTTCTCATATGTTCTTAGCATACATGACCATCAAGTTATACTTCTCTTATCAAGCTAGTATGGGAGAGATATAAGAATATTAGATCATTACCTTTGCAGGCTAACTTCTTCTTCTTTTGGAAATTTAACAATGGAAGGTTGGACTTATAAGTGCTTATACTCTCTACCAATTAAGTTGCTTTGTAAAGAAAGATTGTTGGATGAAATAACAACCAACAAATGAATTGGGAACTTGCTATTTATAGAAGGGCTAAGGTTAGGGCATTCTAGTCATTAAGACATCCCACCTCCTTACTGAACCTCCTTACTATTCATTTGCTTAACAACTAAGTAAACTTGCTATTTACTCTCTTTACTTGGCCATTACACTTATTACTTGGTCTCCACAAAACATATCCAAAACTTGGGTACCAAGATCACCCATGGGTTGCCCCATGGATCCCCCTTGTCCAATGGATCAAAACCTTGGGCTTAATGTTAATTAACTTAACTTATACTTTGGGCTTCTCTTTAATTTGCTTTGGACTTTACATAGATAAACCCTTGGGTTTAATTATTACCTCCACATGGTTTACACAAGGGGCTTACCCCTTAATTCATTTCATTTATTTCTTAATTCTTATCGTTTTCAAATTACGTCCGCATGCGAAAAATTACGTTTTCCATACTTGAATTATTATTACATAATCCATCTCACCTCGATATTATAACGTTACGTATTTCTTAGAAGTTCAAAAATAATTTTCGAGCGAAAAACGATGAATAGTATTTTTTGAAAAATTTCTCGAAAAACTTTTATTTTTGTCCTGAAAATTCAAACACTTTAATTCTCTCACGTAGTTAAAATACTACGACGTTCCAACGTTTCTAGGTTATAGAACAACATTTATCTTACTAACAAATAATAATATTTTATTCATTATTAAAAGTATTTACAAAAGGTTCGATTTTCCGGGGCATTACACTCTCTCCCCCTTATAAGGATTCTGTCCCCAGAATCTCGCCAAAAAAAAATTAAAAAAAATTACACAAACAAATGAGTATAATTCTTTCTCATCTTTTCTTCCAATTCCCACGTTGCTTCTTCGACATCGTGGTTCTTCCATAACACCTTTACAGACGGTATAACTTTGTTCCGCAGAACTTGCTCTTTTCGATCGATGATTTGAATTGGCATCTCCTCATATGTTAAGTCCTTCTCGATATGAATCGGTTCATACTCTATTACGTGTTTGTAATCAGGCTTATAGGGTCGTAATACAGATACGTGAAACACGTTATGTATTTGTTCTAGGTCTGGAGGTAACGCTACCACGTAAGCTACCCCTCCCACCTTTTCTAATATTTCAAAAGGTCCTATAAATGTGGGACTTAATTTTCTTTTCTTTCCGAAGCGTATCTTTCCTTTCTCCTGCCTACCTCGAACTCCCTATTTATTTGATGTGAATCTGTAAACTTCCTTTGTCTGTCTTGAGCTGCTACCAATCGTATTTGTATATTAGCTTCACAATATCTGCTGTTTGCTGCACCAATTATGGTCCTAGCATTCGGCGTTCTCCCACTTCATCCAAATACAATGGGGTTCTGCATTTTCTCCCATACAAAGCTTCGTAAGGCGGCATACCTATGCTTGCATGATAATTGTTGTTATACGCAAACTCTACTAATGGTAGATGATCATCCCAACTACCCTTGAAATCCATAATGCAAGATCTTAACATATCTTCTAACGTCTGAATTGTCCTCTCGCTCTGTCCATCGATTTATGGATGATATGCCGTACTTAACTTCAACTGTGTTCCCAACTGCTCTTGCAGACTTCTCCAAAAGTTCGATGTGAATCGTGGGTCACGATCTGACATAATCGAAACTGGTGCTCCATGTCTGGAAATAATTTTCTTAACATAAAGTTTAGCTAATTGATCTAAGTTGTATTTGACCTGAATTGGTAAAAAGTGAGCCGACTTTGTCAACCGGTGCACTATTACCCAAATCGCATCATACCCCTTCTGAGTAGTCGGAAGTCCCACCATAAAGTCCATCGCGATATGCTCCCATTTCCACTCCGGAATCTCTAATGACTGTAACAAGCCACTTGGTTGTTGATGTTTGGCCTTAACTTTCTGACAAGTCAAGGACCTACTCACATATTCGGCCATTTCTCTCTTCATTTTCGGCCACCATAAACTCTGTCGAAGGTCTTGATACATCTTGGTGCTACCAGGATGAATCGATTACCTTGAACTGTGAGCCTCTTGTAACACTTGCTCCTTTAATTCCGTCTCATTTGGAACCAAAATTCTTCTCTCAAATCTTAATAATCCTTCATTATCAAGATTGTATTTAATATCTTTTTCATTGGTTAACCGCTTCTTCATTTGGTCACACTCATCAGTTTTGAGCTGCACCACCTTAAGTCTCTCTATGATGGTAGATTGGATCTCCGTCGTAAACAGTCTCTGTCCCGCTTCACTTGGTAACTTCACCTCCATCTCCATCCTAGCCATCTCTGTTATTAACTCAGTTTGAGCCGTTAACATAGACAACTTTTCCCGACCCTTCCTACTTAAGGCATCAGCCACTACATTGGCTTTTCCAGGATGATACATGATTTCACAGTCGTAATCCTTTATCAACTCTAGCCATCTCCTCTGCCTCATATTCAACTCTTTCTGTGTGAAGATATATTTTAGACTCTTGTGGTCCGTGTATATCTCACATTTTTTCCCGTAAAGATAATGTCGCCATATCTTTAAGGCAAAAACTACAGCGGCCAGTTTCATATCATGAGTAGGATAAACTTTCTCATAATCCTTAAACTGCCTAGATGCATAAGCAATGACCTTGCCATGCTGCATGAGCACGCAACCAAGTCCTCTATGCGAAGCATCGCTATAAACTATGAAATTTCCTGTGTCATCGGGTAATGACAAAACAGGCACTTTACTCAATCTCTTCTCCAGTTCTTGAAAACTGTCCTCGCACTTCTCGGTCCACTCATATTTCACCGTCTTCCATGTCAAGTTAGTCAACAGAGTAGCTATCTTCGAAAAATCCTGAATGAATCTCCGATAGTAACCCGCTAACCCTAGGAAACTCCACACCTCAGTCGGCGTTTTTTGTTGTTCCGAATTCATCATGGCTTCCACTTTTGCTGGATCTACTGAAATTCCCTCATGGTCAATGACATGTCCTAAAAATTGTACCCTCTGGAGCCAAAATTCACACTTAGTGAACTTCGCATATAACTTCTCCTTCCTTAGTGTTTCCAACACTATCCTTAGGTGTTCAACATGATCTTCAGGCGTCTTAGAATAGACTAGAATATCATCGATAAACACCACGACGAACTTGCCCAAATATTGTTGGAACATCCTATTCATCATATCCATAAATGCAGCTGGTGCATTAGTCAACCCAAATGACATCACCAGAAACTTGTAATGACCATAACGAGTCCTGAATGCTGTCTTTGGCACATCTTCATCCCTACCCTTCAGCTGATGATACCCCGTCCGCAAATCTATTTTTGAAAAATACTTTGCCCCTTTCAATTAATCAAACAGATCATCGATCCTGGGCAATGGGTATTCTTTATCGTCAACTTGTTCAACTCTCGATAGTCGATACAAAGTCTTAACGATCCGTCCTTCTTCTTGAGAAAAAGTATCGGTGCTCCCCACGGCGAAATACTCGGTTGTATGTACTTCCTTTCCAACAGTTCTTGCAACTGCATCATTAACTCCTTCATTTCCACTGGCGCCATACGATACGGTGCCCTGGAAACTGGTGCCGCTCCTGGCACAATGTCTATTACGAACTCGGTCTCCCTATCCGGCGGAAGACCTGGCAACTCACTTGGAAATACATCCATGAATTCATTCACTATAGGTATTTATTCCATGGTCGCTCCCACTCTCTGGGTATCAACTACATGGCACAAATAACCTACACACCCATTCCTTAATAGTTTCCTAGTTTGTGTCATGGTAAGACAACACGAACGTCCCGGTAATTTATTTCCGTAAAATATTACATGAGGTTGTCTTAAGGTTCTAAGATTTACGCATTTCTTTTGACAATCTATAATTGCCCCATGATTAACCAACCAATCCATTCCGAGAATTACGTCAAATTCTCCTAACTTTATCGGTATCAAATCTACCGTTAACTTACAACCTCGTATGTCTACACAACAATTCCTATGAACATCTTCAACATGAATTATCTCTTCGTTTGCTACCTTAATATTTAAAGGTATTGGCAACTTTTCGGGAAGTAATCTTAATTGTCTAGCAAAATCACATGTGATAAATGAACAAGTAGCACCCGAGTCAAACAACACATATGCATTTAGGTCATTGATCGGAATAATACCTGCGACTACGTCCCCTGAGGCCATCGCGTCTTGGACGGTCATATTAAAGGTTCGGGCCATCGGCCTAACCGACTGCGCTGGACCCCCAATAGTTAACTTACCACTATTGGCGCCCTTATCCCCTTCCGTCCCCTTCTTTGGGCAGTTCTTTGCCATGTGGTCAGTTGACCCACACACAAAGCATCCATGATTCTTTTTCTAACTTGGACAGTTAGGCACAATGTGGCCCTCCTGTCCACAATTGTAACACACGACCTTACCCTTGAGACAGACTCCTAATGAGTCTTTCCCACAGGTCTTGCAAGCCTCCATCCTCTTCTTCAGGTCTCTTAATTTCACTCCGGTATTCCCAGAGCTGAACGTTTTCCTCTTTTATCCCTCGCCACTACCACTGGCTCTTTCGACCTTCACTCCACCATCCACTTTTCCTTTGTTCTTCTTATCTTTGTGGTATTGGCTCAGAGCCTCACTACCACCTTCGGCGATTATCGCCTTCTCTAAAATGGTCCCAAACGAAGTACTCTAGAACACAGAAATACGATTATAGAGCCAGGGTTTCAAGCCCTGCTCGAATCGTCTCGCCTTCCTAACCTCGGTGTCCACTTGGTGTGGAGCGAACCTCACCAGTTCATTAAACTTGGCGGCGTATTGGGGAACCGTCATGTCCCCTTGCTTTAATTCCAAAAACCGCATCTCCATTCTTCCCTGCATTCTCGAAAAATATCTCTTTGAATCTCACCCATGTTAAATTCTCAATCCCGGCCCTAGCCAGGTTGGCCTCCCACCAAAAGTTGGCACTTCATCATATAGGTTGCAAAGGCAACCTTTTGGGCCTCATCGACATTTGCAATGATAAATGCCTTCCCGATTTCCTTCACCCACGTTTGGGCTTCGATAGGGTCCGTAGTTCCTTTGAACTCCGACGGACCCACGCTTTTAAAATCCTTAAACGTAGTAGCTCGTACTACTCCAGGATTTATGGGGATGTTAGCCCTGGTTCTATTAAATGTTGCAGTTAAAAGGTTTACAAACTCCTGCATGGGGTTAACCAAACCTCCCTCTGGTTGATTTACGTTCCCGCCTTGATTACGTGGCATTCTTCTTAGCGACATTTTGCTGTTACAATAAACAACACATTTCATTATTATTCATTTTTTGTTAGTTAGTTGTTATTTAATTTTAAACAATAACTCCAACATTCATTACTCAACATAATTCGGAAAAAAAAACTTAAATTGATTCATTGTAGTATAATACTACATCGGTTACATTACATAGCCTAAGCTGATTACATTACTTTCCCGCAATTGCTTTCCAAAAATTGGGATTTACAAAAGACTACCCTTTGATATACAAAAGAGGGTTTTACGTCACTACTAGATACCAAATATTTACATATCTAAACTACTCTAGCCACTAATAGATCACATCTGCCTTAAGGCATTCTCAAAATCCGCTTTGGCTACCGGCGATAATATCACGGCTGATAGTATGCCGCGTCTGCCCTGCCTCTACGGGATAACCAGCTACTTGCAGTTGGAAGTCCGCATGAGAACTCCTATGGATATAGGACATTCTCCCTATCTTCTGTTTCTTGGTCTTTAGCTCACCTCTGAGCTCAAAGACCTCCTGTTTCAACTCGTGGACTTTGTCCTTAGCCAAAATCCTCTCATCATGATCCTGTGAACATGGACTCCACGTCCATCTTATCCTCTATAACAGCTTGGAGATCTGCTTTCAGCTCCTTAACCTCCTGACAGTAGTGGATGTTTCTATCCAATACTGACAAAAAAGTGACATCATTGACTCCCCCGGAGCCATCTGCTGCTATAGCTATTGGGTTGAAGGATACTGCCTCCACTTCTTCGTCCAACCTACAGTCAAATACGAACATATAGTCTTGGCTCTCTGAGTCTCCAGACTCAACCACCACTATTTCAGGCTCTGCTGCTATGAGGTTTGGTATAATCTCTATCTGATTAACCGACGCTTTGCTGACTATCTGTACATCTCTACTTTCTCCTGACATCTACAACAACACAAATAAGTTTGATTAGTACATGTAAGTAGAATAATAAAATACATAACATATATAATGCATTTTTATTAGGTTAATTTCCATATTTTATTTCTTTGACTTTTCTTAAGGTTATGACTTAAGGTTTAAATCCCCCCTTAAGTTTTATAATCTAATGCTTTGATACTAACCTGTGACACCCCCAAATTCGGGTATCTTCCAACCCGACAGATGGTGCTACACGGTACTACCATTTACACATACCTTCAATTGAAAAGCCTCAATAGAACGAATGTGTCTTCTATATAATCAAAATAATATTAACATTTCCCCAGGTTCTCGATAACCAATACATTTGTTCTTGTCATAATATCAATTATATTACAATCATTCACCCTATACTATTACATAAGTACTCTACGGGTTCTTCTTTGCCTTGCCCTTATCCTTGCCTGAGCCTTCGGTCCGTTCGATCTTAGCTGTGTTCATATGGTTCAAGCAAGAGTGAGCCTAACTAGCTCAGCAAGTACAACAAGTCTAATAAAACTAGCATACTTGAAACATAGGAATCGTATAGCTTCAATAACTGAACAATAGTTTTGAAGTACTATTGATGATTCAACATAGCACTTCTTTTCATTCAAAACGTTTTACAACAATAATATTCAGTAAAACATCAATTCCGGTCCAAGACCATGAGCACTTCATTAGTACTTTGAAAAGGACATCCCAGCTCTAAGTTCGTAAGTCCGGCATAGCTTACGAGCACGTCTAGGTGATCAGCCTATAGTACTCTATGTTGATCAACACTACATTCATTAAACGTGTATACCTTTAAGTTGTGGCAACCTCACGTGCCTGTCATTTGACGACAAAACAATTTAGCATACTCAGTCTCCTTTTTAAAACCACAAAAATATTAGTTTGGTAAATCATTGTCAACACTTGATAGATTATAAGAAATCCAACATAGCATAAGTCTAGCAGAAAGAATTTCTTTTGACTTCATCAGACATTAAAGAATACATGAATCACAAAGACTTATCCAGATCGAACTGGAACAAGGGTTAGAGTACTTACCTTTAGCGTCTGTTACAGTTATAAGACGTTCTCGGTTAAGTCCTTAAGTCTCTACAGTAAATGATGACATCACATAATACATTAGGTCATGAATAAACTGGTTCCTAATGAATCTTACCCTTCTTCTTAATCTAATTATAACTTAGATTTGTTATTATTGGTTCCGGCTTTTCATTACATCGATCTTACCTTCACATTATATTCATGTTTGATTACTTATCTTCAACCTTTAGGCAACATAATTACGGTTTAACAATACCTTACAATGCTTCATTAAGTTCCTTAGTTCATTACTAATGAGTTACCCTTCATGTTATACTTGTAAACTTTCTTCCCTGTCAAAATCCTAGGGCTGACGCTGCGGCGCTTCCTTCTATTCTCTATGCCGCGTTGCGGCGCCACTCTGCATTGGCTAAGGACCGGACACGGCGCTGCGGCGTGAGTTTATGTGCTAACAGCCGCGCCGCGGCGTGAAACTACAGAAGGTTATGACCCTGTGCCTGGCGCTGCAGCGCCATCAATAAGCCTGGGGTTAGCTCCGCGGCGCCAACTCTGTGCTTCAGATTGCTTTGACAGATTTTCAACTTTGCGAAATTCCCGGTCACATAACTTATTCGTTATAAGTCCGAATTGGCTCATTCAAGAACCTACGGTTCACAAATCACATACTCTATGTATTCATGTAAGAATTTTATCTATTTGACTATGTTAACTAAAAATTCACCTATTAGTCCATTTTTAACGAAAACGATAAACGTTCGTGAACGTTCAACGCTCGTTTCTTCGTTCTAAGTCGGAATCCGGCCATTTTTGAGTCTGCAACTCTATAATGCCAAATACGACTTGTCTCCATCGAAAACCAATGTTTCTGAGCTTAAACACAAAATCCGACTTTGATTCCGAGAATTTCACGAATTCGACGATTATCGTCCAATCGTGTGAATTCTGGCAAAACTTCATTACTAACAATTTGTTCATCATTCTAAATGGATACAACATTCTTACATCTTATTAAATATACAACTTCCCAAGTTACACTCATATAACAAGTCCCATATATGTATTCCATAAGTTCATAACTTATTTATGTTTAAGTTACTTATTTATGACTTATTCGGCTTAAGTCCATTGATTATTTCTCATATGTTCTTAGCATACATGACCATCAAGTTATATTTCTCTTATCAAGCTAGTATGGGAGAGATGTAAGAATATTATATCATGAGATCATTACCTTTGAAGGCTAACTTCTTCTTCTTTTGGAAATCTAACAATGGAAGGGTGGACTTATACTCAACCAATTAAGTTGCTTTGTAAAGAAAGTTTGTTGGATGAAAAAACAACCAACAAATGAATTGGGAGCTTGCTATTTATAGAAGGGCTAAGGTTAGGGCACTCTAGTCATTAAGACATCCCACCTCCTTACTAAACCTCCTTACTATTAATTTTCTTAACAACTAAGTAAACTAATATACTCTCTTTACTTGGCCATTACACTTATTACTTGACAAAACATATCCAAAACTTGGGTACCAAGATCACCTATGGGTTGCCCCATGGATCCCCCTTGTCCAATGGATCAAGACCTTGGGCTTAATGTTAATTAACTTATACTTTGGGCTTCTCTTTAATTTTCTTTGGACTTTACATAGATAAACCCTTGGGCTTAATTATTACCTCCACATGGTTTACACATTGGGCTTACCCCTTAATGTTATTGGACTTTACACTTCTCACAAGATTACTCTAATTCATTTCATTTATTTCTAAATTCTTATCATTCTCAAATTGCGTCCGCATGTGAAAAATTACATTTTTCATACTTGAATTATTATTACATAATCCACCTCACCTCGATATTATAACGTTACGTATTTCTCGAAAGTTCAAAAATAATTTCCGAGTGGAAAATGATGAATAGTATTTTTCGAAAAATTTCTCAGAAAACTTTTATTTTTGTCCTGGAAATTCAAACACTTTAATTCTCTCACGTAGTTAAAATATTACGACGTTTCGACGTTTCTAGGTTATAGAAACGACATTCATCTTACTAACAAATAATAACAAATAATATTATTTGATTCATTATTAAAAGTATTTACAAAAGGTTCGATTTTCCGGGGCGTTACACTAGTTATTTGACAGTTTATATAAGCAATATAATTACAAATAAGGAAATACATCAATAATAAGTTTTCCTGTCGAATATGTGGAGGAAAGATGTTGGCCAAGACAACTGCACATACACGGGTGGCCTCCTCCCGGACTATACCCATAAGGTTGTCAGCGGTAGCTGCATGATCTATGGAGTCGTCGTGGACAACTTCCTGAGCAAGCTGGTAGATCCGCTCGCGTGATTGTGCGCCTGACTGCACGACACTGCTCGCCATGCACCCCTCTATAATCTGCCAGAAGAAGTCATCAGGTAATGAAGGGCCGGTGCCTGATCCGCTCGCACCACTACCTCCGGTGGGTGGGCGACGTCGAGATCTCGCATCAGGGACTATAGTGTAGGCTGGGACATGAGGAATGCCCACAACTCTACCCTTCTTCGGGCCCCCAGCCCATCTCCTCGTCCTCACGCTCAGCATCAGCCACTGGAGTGTTGTGACACCCCCAAATCTAGGTACTTCATTCCCACAAGATTTGGTGTTCACTATCCAAACATTCACATCTATCTACCCAATATAATAAAAATTAAATCATAAATCCTCCCTTTAAATAGGGTTACATCATGAAATAAAAATCTTCCCAGGTTGTCTAACCTTTAAACATCATATAAGTGCGGAAATAAACTTATTACACCAAATAATTATTTAAAAGTCTATGATCATAACAATAAATAAAATTACAAGTCTTCATCACCTGTACATTTTTTCCTTTCCTAGATGAAGGCTCATCTACCTTCTCAACTTTAGCTGCAATGAATGTATAAATATGCAAGAGTGAGCAAAACAATTGCTCACTAGATATAGCAATGAAACAATAAGAATGAAATAACTGCCAACGACTTGAATCAATAATAACCAACGACTTGAATCAAAATATGGAATACATAAAACTGAGGGTCATAAGACTACGAACTATGTCCACAGTTACAAGTAATCTTTCAACTTCAACTTTAACAGTCATAAGACTATAAGGACCCCTCGTACTTAGGGGGATCAGCCCTTCGTACAATGTATTGTGCACAAACATTTCAACGCTATGCGTAAATTATCCCCTAATAATAGGGTTGTTCATCTCAGTATTTAGAGTATTTAGAATACATGTTCGCCCTAAAGTAAGTTTGGTTTAGATACGTTTTAAGGTAATTTGGAATTCAACGAACATCAACTAAAGACTAGTTGAATAAAAAGGTAATAATGTTATACTATGGAATAAATCATAATTGAATCGACATTGTAAATTAAGGTCATGCTTTAGGAATAATCTAATAGCATAAGTATTGAATAACATAACATACCTTGCTTGAATAATATTAAGCTAAGGTTATTTAGAATTGAATACTGAGCATGCATAACAAATAGTAACTTGAATGATACAAGTTCAATAGTAATATATCACCATATGTAAACTTGCATGCTAGATAACAAGTTAAAGACAAGAATAACTTGTTCAATATCAGAAAAGATCTAGATTTAGAAATCATAAACAAACTAGATATAATAACTTGCACAATAGTAAGAATAAACTTGCACAGTTATTATAAGAGTAGAGTTAAAGAACTTGCTCAATGTAAAAAGATAAGTTTAGAAGCTTGCTCAATCAAAAGAATGAAGTTACACAATGTATTATAGAACTAACTCAACGAAAGTGTAGAATTAGAAAACTTGCCTCGAGTGTAAGCTAAAATATCAAAACTCACATTCACCTATACACAGTATTAAAACCACAACATCTATTAGACATACCAATATTCATTTTTCAATATTAAACGCATTACTAGCTAAACTTGTTATTTTAACACAAGTCTTAAGCTACCATATATATTTCCGAATTCCCAAGTGTTAACATCACAATACTTATCTAACATTCATTGTATAAACTAAGTTACGCATAACACGGTCGTAATTTACTAATCACTTTTACAACTTTGAATTTACAATCCACCTAATCATGACTATGTTTAACCTTGTTGTTACATGATTCTCACATTAACCTAACATTAAGCTAAGTTTTATACTGGCTTGCAGCGCGCCTGCGCCAAAGAGCTGCGCGCCCACGCTACACACCAGTTCCAGTTTTGCAGAACATGGTTATGACAGTTTTCTTAAGCTAATTAACACGAATTTCACCCACCAAACAATAATAATAACATGTAAAAATGGTATAGAACTATCACAAACATATTTGTGAGCATATTCCACCAATTAAAATAATTTAACAACAATTTAAGCTAGGTTAATTTCTCAAATTCCATGTTTTTCATATAAAACTCAATTTTTTGATATTCATCCCAAAAATCATCACTGTGAATTCAATACTTGGCCAAATCACTCCATTCAAATTACGATATGCTCGTTTCTTAATGAACTAACATAATCAAGCTTCAATTTACAATTTCACATACTATTTGGCCACTACAATTGATACTTTTCATGAACCATATGAAAATACATATACTGACATTATTTTCTTCCTACTGTCAACGAATTTAGCATACAAATTTCTTGTTTAAGCATAAACTCTAGCATTATAAACATACACAATCACAATTACCAACTATATAGCAATAATTCGAAGAGATAAAATTTACAGAACATGCAATTTTGTCGTAAAACCCATATGTGCATATATATATATATATATATATATATATATATATATATATATATATATATATATATATATATATATATATGCAATACTAAGGTTATGTAAAAATACCTTTAATTTGCTTGAAATCCTTGCTATCACCACTGAATTTGCTGCAAAAATTCTTAAGATTCTCCTAATTCCCTCACAGCTTCTCTCTCAATTCTCTCTGAACTCTAGAACTTAGCGAAACTAGAATGCATAAATTGTAAGACCCCAACTTATTAATGAATAAAATTAAATTTTCTCTAAATATTATTGTGAATAAATAAGGTGATAATTTGATATAATACTTTGGTTATGGGTGAAATGTGCAAATTTTGCAAAATAAATAAGTGGTTATAAAATATTCATTTTGTCGGGAAATATTCGTTTGGTCGTGGAATATTCTTGCTGTCGGAGAATATTTGTACGACGGCGTAGCCTTGTGTGGGCCCCATAACGGAAAGCGATTGGATGAAAAAACGACAAGTATAAGTTGTTTATAAATAACGGCGTAGTTGCTACCGTTAATACTATTGGAATACCTGGTGGTTAAAATACAGTAGCACACGGTATTACACCAATTATTGATCTTTACGTAAGAAGGCACTACTCAATAATTGTTACAGTAATTACTGTTCAATATTTTATTTTATTGATTCAATAATTGTTGCGCTGATATTTTATATTATTGTTGTTTCAATAATTGTCACTGCATAATATTTTCCATTATCAGATCAATAATTCATATTATTTGAATAATATTATTAGATAACATTATTGGCAATGTCTAGAAAGTTCAGGAGAGGTTTGGTCATCTAATTGTACGCCAGTAAGGTGAAATCCTTATTGGAAAGCCCCCTCTTTCCTGAAAACGGCCTGATTGTCATAATTGTGATTCTGTGATATTATTTGTGAATAATTAATTATTGATTTATATGATAAGAAAATATTTTTTTTTGTTGATATAAATGAGGGATATATTTTTGTTGTTATAAATGAAGGAATTAATGATGAGTTGTTTTATCAGTATTTTTGTCGGAATGGAGGTATTAAAAATCAAACCAGTGTTTTTGAGTTATATTGCGTGAGTTATAATTTTTAATCCGACCGTTGAATCATTGTGATTTTTGGATATGTTATATATATATAAGTCATATGTCCACAAATTTTGAACCGCTAAAAATGAACGTATGATTTGTTATGAATTTTAAGAGATGACTGGTTCAGAAATTGTTGAAGTTTCGAAATTTATCATTTTGGTGAAAAATTCTAGAATTGGTGGGCTGGGCTTTTGGTTGGTGAGAAATATGCTAAATTTTTTATTCAAAAGTGGTGGGTGAGAATAGTAGCAGGTAAAGCCATCAGGTTGCAGGTCAAGTCTGCTTCGGCGTGCTAATATTTTCCTATAAAAAGAGGGCTAAGTTAGAATTGAAAATCACACCAGAATTCATAAGTTTTCTCTCTTTCTCTCTCTATATTCTCGAGCGTATTTTGCGAGTATTTTGATACTTTGAGAGTTGCTATTAAGCACAAGTTTCATTCAGCCTCATATACGATATTCTGATCAGAAGTACTGTTCGTTTGAGGTAAGAGATATTATTTTCTTCTTAAATGATATTATTTTCTTCAATATCATTATGCTGAAATATTGATATAAACTTTTTATCAAATTTAGAACTTTTTGTGTCGGGGTTACTATTCACGTATACGGCACTATTCACGAATACGACACTATTCACCGAAAAATAAAATTTTTTCTTTTTGTCCAAGATGTCTAAGGTTATTATCTTTGATTGTATCCATATTTTGATCTTTATTTTTGAATTCTCCTTCACAATTGGTTATTATGGAGTATTATTGCACTTGGATAAACTATAATACGAATCCCTAATATTTGTCCTTCTGTCTCATTGGATTCATTTTCTTTAAGATAATTTTTCATCATCCTCAGTCCTAAATGATGATATTACTGAATATCTTTGGCCTGTAGTGCAAAGATGAATGATTAATTGATGAATATCTTTGGCCCGTAGTGCAAAGATGAACAGGTGTTGAGATGAACATGACCGACTGGTGTTACAAATGAATATCTTTGGCCTGTAGTGCAAAGATGAATATTTGATTAAAGATGGTTATTAATTGATGTTACAGGGATAAAATATCGTTGATGGACTTTTAAATCATAAAAGATAGTAGAATTCATTCTCTACTTGACTTTTCTAATGGTTTGCTGTTTCCGCTACAGTTGTTGATCTAAATCTTGTTGTCTATTATATTTTGTCAGATTTTCCCCTGTTGAAGACTAATGAAAAGTTGTTATCTTAGATCTAAAACTTGTTATCTTAGTCATAATATTTTTTACTGGGCTAGTTGAGCTCACCCTTTTCCTTTTTGTTCCATTTTTCTCAGGAGGCGAGAATATAGCGGGAACTAGTCGGGGTGTGGAGTGATATTTTCAGTCAGTTGTGTTAGCAGTCCTCACTATTTTGTAAAATAGTGTTTCAATAATTGTAATGAGGACTTATTTGAGTGTGGATATTGTCTAGAAGACAATATTTGTATTTAAACTCAAAGTATTTGTGTTGTCGTATTTTGCACGACAATTATTATAATGAAGTTGTATTTGTTTCTGTACCATGTATTTAGCGACTCAGAATGGGTGATGTATACCTATTTTGGGGGCGTCACAGTTGGTATCAGAGCTTAGGGATATGGTCTCTGGCAGAGTTCAGGGAATAGAACTAGGAGGGGAGAGACGAGTAAATCCTTCGCTAGTATGTACCTAAGCTTATTTGTTGGTTGGTCATAATATAGAGATATTATGTGATATGTTAATTTGTTTAATTAATCCTTATTTTATGGTAGTATTTAGGAATGGCTGCTGAAAACGTTAACAATGGAGTGTATGAGACCGTGGAAACACCTTTAGTTACCAATCAGGAGAATGTGCAACAGGCTAGCAATATACAAAACGTTACCGAGCAAACGATAAATGATGGAATGTTTAGGAGCTTTTTACAGTTCATGCAAAATCAGACGAGGGAGACTCGTGTGCAGAATACATATAGAAATGATAACAACGCGCGATTTGTCACCTCCAAGCAGTTTAAAGAGTTAGGACCACCAGACTTTCAGGGAAAGCCAGATCCGATCAAGGCGGAAACGTGGGTCAATCAATTACCAAGATATTCGATGTCTTGGGATGCACGGAGGAACATAAGGTTCCATTCACCACCTTTATGTTCCGCGGTGAGGCAGACTACTGGTGGGAGTCTGTGAAGCGTACCCAGCCTGACGCACTCAACATGTCTTGGGAAACATTTCAAAAACTGTTTAATGACAAGTACTTTCCTGAAAGTATTCGTCATATGAAGGAGGTAGAGTTTATTAGACTGGAACAAAATAACATGACGGTGTCCCGGTACGAGACGAAATTTGCAGAGTTATCCAGGTTTGCACCTCATTTGGTCGAGAATGAGGAACAAATGACAAGGATGTTTCTGAGAGGTTTAAAACCCGAGATTCGACAATATCTTATCTCTCATAAATTTTCTTTATATTCAGATATTGTAAACAGGGCTCAATTATTAGAGCGAGATAATGAGTATATTCAACCGAGGGAACACAACTAAGGTAATACCGGTGGCAGCGGTCATTGGACCAATGAAAACCAGCAGAGAGGAAAACATTCGGACAAAAGCGGTAACCACTCTGGTGAAAATCGTGGCCGTGATAATAGAAAAAGCGAGTCGGGAGGAGATTTCAAGAAGAGAAGGTACAACAATGAATACGTGAAAACATCAGCACAAACATCAACTCTTTCTAGGGGAGGAGAACGAGCACCGGTCGTTTGTTACAAATGCGGGAAAGAGGGACATATCAGCCCAAACTGTCCACAACAATCCAAGGTATGTTATAACTGTGGAAAGGAGGGTCATATAGCTCGAGAGTGTTCTGTAGCAAAACCAAGTTCAGTGGGGATGGTGGCTCCCAAAGTTGTCCCGAATAAGTCGAAATCAGCGGTTCCTGGAAGGGCGTTTGTCGTGACTGGCCAAAACGCGAGAAACCCGACCGAGGTGATCACGGGTAAGCTAATCTTGAATTCTTGCGAAGTTTATACTTTACTAGATACCGGTTCTACCCATTCTTTTATCTCTCCTGCTTGTGCTCAACGTTTAAATTTGCCTCCGGAGAAATTAGACTTTGACCTATCTGTGGAGACTCCGTTAGGAGAAACTTTCATTACATCTACAGTTTATAAATCTTGCTTAATCCAAGTTGGCACAATCACATTACCTGTTGACCTTATCTCTTTAAAGATACTTGCTTTTGATGTGATTTTAGGAATTGATTGGTTAACTACTCATCATGCCAAAATAAATTGTTTTCGTAAGGTTGTTAGTTTTCATATTCCTAACCAACCTGTTATGCAAATTCAAGCAACCAAACCATTAAAATCAATCGCTATTATATCAAGCCATAAAACCATTCGTTTATTAAAAAATGGATGTCAAGCTTTCTTAGCCCATGTTATGGACTTGAACTAAAACACGTCAGATTTGAATAATATTTCTGTTGTTAGTGAATTTCCTGACGTATTTCCTGAAGAACTTCTTGGTCTACCCCCAGAACGTGAAGTTGAATTCTTTATTGACCTTGAACCCGGTACAAAGCCCATTTCTAAAACCCCATATCGAATGGCTCCTATTGAACTTCAGGAGTTAAAAGTCCAATTACAGGAATTGTTAGACATCGATTTCATTCGTCCTAGTACGTCTCCTTGGGGTGCTCCTATTTTATTCGTAAAGAAGAAAGACGGGAGTATGCGACTTTGTATTGACTATCGAGAATTGAACCATGTCACCATCAAGAATAGGTATCCGCTACCTCGTTATTGATGACATGTTCGACCAATTGCAAGGAGCACAATTCTTTTCAAAGATCGATCTTCGTTCTGGATATCATCAGCTGAAGATTAAAACTGAGGATATTCCAAAGACTGCCTTTAGAACTCGGTACGAGCTTTATGAATTCTTAGTCATGTCTTTTGGATTGACTAATGCTCCTATTTTCTTCATGGATATGATGAACCGTGTGTTCAAAGAATATTTAGATCAGTTCGTTGTTTTCTTTATTGATGACATCCTCATCTATTCCAAAAGCCGTGAAGATCATGAGCGCCATTTGAAGCTGATATTTCAAAGGCTTCGTGAAAACAAGCTATATATTCCAAACTGAAGAAATGCAAGTTCTGGCTTGAGGAAGTAGCATTCATTGGGCACGTGGTGTCAAAACATGGAGTATCTGTCGACCCGGCGAAGATTGAAGCCATACAAAGTTGGGAGCAACCGAAGTCGGTAACCGAAGTACGTAGCTTTCTGGGCTTAGCTGGTTATTATCAGAGATTTGTGGAAGGATTTTCTCAAATCGCTACTCCGTTAACTCAGCTGACTCGAAAAGATACAAAATTCATATGGAGTGAGGAATGCGAGAAGAGTTTCCTAGAACTCAAGAGGAGACTCATTTCGGCACCTGTTCTGACAATACCATCTGGTTCGGATGGATTTATTATCTACAGCGATGCTTCAGGCAAAGGGTTAGGATGTGTTCTCATGCAACATGGGAAAGTCATAGCCTATGCCTTGCGACAACTCAAAGAATATGAGAGGAATTATCCTAATCATGATTTGGAGTTGGCAGCAATCGTTTTCGCGTTGAAGATCTGGAGACACTACCTGTATGGGGTGAAAGTGGAGATCTATACAGATCATAAAAGCCTCAAATATTTCTTCACCCTAAAGGAACTCAACATGCGGTAACGACGTTGGCTCGAGCTGTTGAAAGATTACGATCATACCATCCAATATCATCTTGGAAAAGCGAACGTAGTAGCTGATGCATTGAGTAAAAGATCATATGCGGGTACAAGTGCAATGTTGTTAATGCAAAGGCCCATTTTGTATGATTTAGAAAGGATGGAGATAGAGATGAAGGCTCCAAGTACCCACACAATGATATCAAATATACGAGTAGAACTGACTTTAATCGATAAAGTTAAAGCTGCTCAAGCTACGGACATGGAGTTGATGCGTATGAAAAAGAAAGTGCAAGAAGGTGCTATTCCAGAAGCAAGAATCGATGAAGAAGGAATACTTCGAGTCAACTCCAGACTTTGTGTTCCTAACGATTTTAACTTGAAGCATAGAATTATGATGGAGGCACACAACACACCGTTTGCAATTCATCCTGGGAGTACCAAAATGTATCATGATCTTCGACATACATTTTGGTGGAGCAATATGAAAAGAGAGATCGCGGAGTTTATCTCGAGGTGTTTAACTTGTCAACGTGTAAAAGCGGAGCATCAAGTACCAAAGGGTCCATTGCAACCACTTGAGATTTCGAAATGGAAGTGGGAACACATTACTATGGATTTCGTTACGGGTCTTCCCAAGGCTTCTCAAGGCTTAGATGCGATTTGGGTCATTGTTGATAGATTAACCAAGTCTGCCCATTTCTTGCCTATACGTGAGACTTATTCCCTTGAACGTCTTGCTAGTACTAATGTACGTGAATGAGATTGTGAGATTGCATGGCATGCCAGTATCCATAGTTTCAGATCGTGACCCAAGATTCACTTCACGATTTTGGGTTAGCTTGCAGAAAGCTATGGGCACAGATTTACGATTCAATTCAGCATACCATCCTCAAACAGACGGGCAATCAGAGAGGACTATTCAAACCCTTGAAGATCTATTAAGACTCTGTGTTCTAGATTTCAAAGGAAGTTGGGATAAGTACTTGCCACTGGTGGAATTCTCCTACAACAACAGTTATCAGACAAGTATAGGTATGGCTCC
Organism: Panax notoginseng; assembly: GCA_016801055.1. Lineage (NCBI taxonomy): Eukaryota > Viridiplantae > Streptophyta > Magnoliopsida > Apiales > Araliaceae > Panax > Panax notoginseng. The sequence goes on along the minus strand of CM029014.1, from coordinate 72,587,649 downwards.
ATTTGAAGCCTTGTATGGACAAAAGTGTCATTCTCCAGTATGTTGGGACGAGGTGGGAGAAGCAACGTTGTTGGGGCCAGAATTGGTACGCATAACTACAGAGAAGATCCAAACGATTCGACAACGTATACAAACGGCACAGGATCGACAAAAGAGTTATGCGGATCTTCATCGAAAGAATGTAGAATTTAGTATTGGGGATCATGTATTGTTACATGTTGCACCATGGAAAGGAGTTACAAGATTTGGAAAGAGAGGAAAGCTCAATCCACGATTTGTTGGTCCATTTGAAATTCTTGACCGAATAGGAAATGTGGCATATCGACTTGCATTACCTCCAAGTATGTCTCGTGTTCATAATATTTTTCACGTATCTGTGCTTTGTAAATATGTGAAAGACCCGAACCACATAATTGAGTTAGAACCAAACGAGATAGCCGAAGATTTAACGTACGAGGAGGTACCTGTTAAGATCTTGGATAGGAAAGAGCATGTTCTACGCACGAAGGTTATACCACAAGTTAAGGTTTTGTGGAGAAACCATATTGAAGAGACCTGGGAGTTGGAATCAAAAATGAAAGCGAGGTATCCTCACCTTTTCGAAACACCAGGTATGTACGTCAATTTCGAGGACGAAATTTCATAAGGAAGGGAGGCTGTAAGACCCCAACTTATTAATGAATAAAATCAAATTTTCTCTAAATATTATTGTGAATAATAAGGTGTTAATTTGATATAATACTTTGGTTATGGGTGAAATGTGCAAATTTTGCAAAATAAGTAAGTGGTTATAAAATATTCATTTTGTCGGGGAATATTCGTTTGCTCGTGGAATATTCTTACTGTCGGGGAATATTCGTATGACGTCACAGCCTTGTGTGGGCCCCATAACGGAAAGCGATTGGATGAAGAAAACGACAAGTATAAGTTAGTTATAAATAACAGCGTAGTTACCGTTAATACTATTGGAATACCCGGTGGTTAAAATATAGTAGCACACGGTATTGCACCAATTATTGATCCTTACGTAAAAAGGCACTACTCAATAATTATTACAGTAATTACTGTTCAATATTTTATTTTATTGATTCAATAATTGTTGCGTTGATATTTTATATTATTGTTGTTTTAATAATTGTCACTACACAATATTTTCTATTATCAGATCAATAATACATATTATTTAAATAATATTATTAGATAACATTATTGGCAATGTCTAGAAAGTTCTGTCTAAGGAGAGGTTTGGTCATCTAATTGCGCGCCAGTAAGGTTCTATCCTTATTGGAAAGCCCCTTCTTTCCTGGGAACGGCCTGGTTGTCATAATTATGATTCTGTGATATTATTTGTGAATAATTAATTATTGATTTATATGATAAAAAAATAATTTTTTTTTGTGGATATAAATGAGGGATATATTTTTGTGGTTATAAATGAAGGAATTAATGCTGAGTTGTTTTATCAGTATTTTTGTCGGAATGGAGGTATTATTAAAAATCAAACCAGTGTTTTTGAGTTATATTGCGTGAGTTATAATTTTTAATCCGACTGTTGGATCGTTGTGATTTTTGGATGTGTTATACATATATAAGTTGAGTATATGTCCACAAATTTTAAACCGTTAAAAATGAACGTATGAATTGTTATGAATTTTTAAGAGATGATTGGTTCAGAAATTGTTGAAGTTTCGGAATTTATCATTTTGGTGAAAATTCTAGAATTGGTGGGCCCCACTTTTGGTTGGTGAGAAATGTGCTGAAATTTTTATTCAAAAGTGGTGGGTGGGAATAGTAGCAGGTAAAGCCATCAGGTTACAGGTCAAGTCTACTTCGGCGTGCTAACATTTTCCTATAAATAGAGGGCTAACTTAGAATTGAAAATCACACCAGAATTCATAAGTTTTCTCTCTTTCTCTCTCAATATTCTCGAGCGTATTTTGTTAGTATTTTGATACTTTGAGAGTTGCTATTCAGCACGAGTTTCATTCAGCCTCATATACGATATTCTGATCAGAAGTACTGTTCATTTGAGGTAAGGGATATTATTTTCTTCTTAAATGATATTATTTTCTTCAATATCATTATGCTGAAATATTGATATTAACTTTTTATCAAATTTGGAACTTTTTGTGTCGGGATTACTATTCACGTATACGATACTATTCACGTATACAGCACTATTCACGAATACGACACTATTCACCGAAAAATAAAAAATAAAAAAAATTATCCAAGATGTCTATTATGGTTACTATCTTTGATTGTATCCATGTTTTGATCTTTATTTTTGAATTCTCCTTCACAATTGGTTATTATGGAGTATTATTGTACTTAGATAAACTATAATACGAATCCCTAATATTTGTCCTTCTGTCTCATTGGATTCGTTTTTACTTTAAGATAATTTTTCATCATCTTCAGTCCTAAATGATGATATTACTGAATATCTTTGGCCTGTAGTGCAAAGAGGAATGATTAACTGATGAATATCTTTGGCCCGTAGTGCAAAGATGAACAGGTGTTGAGATGAACATGACCGACTGGTGTTACAAATGAATATCTTTGGCCTGTAGTGCAAAGATGAATATTTGATTAAAGATGGTTATTGATTGATGTTACAGGGATAAAATATCGTTGATGGACTTTTAAATCATAGAAGATAGTAGAATTCATTCTCTACTTGACTCTTCTAATGATTTGCTGTTTCCGCTGCAGTTGTTGATCTAAAACTTGTTTTCTATTATATTTTATCAAATTTTCCCACTAATGATAAGTTGTTGTTTATTATCTTAGTCATAATATTTTTTACTGGGCTAGTTGAGCTCACCCTTTTCCTTTTTGTTCTATTTTTCTCAGGAGGCGAGAATATAGCGGGAACTAGTCAGGGTGTGGAGTGATATTTCTAATCAGTTGTGTTAGCAGTCCTCACTATTTTGTAAAATAGTGTTTCAATAATTGTAATGAGGACTTATTTGAGTGTGGATATTGTCTAGAAGACAATATTTGTATTCAAACTCACAGTATTTATGTTGATTTTGCACGACAATTATTATAATGAAGTTGTATTTGTTTCTGTACCATGTATTTGGCGACTCAGAATGGGTGATGTATACCTATTTTGGGGGCGTCACATAAATCAACTAATAGCCAGTATGCGTAATAACAAAGATACAAAACTGATATGGCCATAATAAGCCTCAGCAGTTACAACATATAACGTATATATTATAAATATATTATATTTATTATTTTATTTATTTTATTTATATTATTTATTTTATTTAAATTCAAAAAAATTAGAAATTGAAAAGCCATAAGGCTTTGTTTGGTAAAACCCTTTAAATTTAAAAAATTAATATATTAAGCCTTGTTTGACAAAACAAAATTAAACCCTTTTTAATTTATTTTAATAAACACTTTAGTTTATAATTTATAATCACATATTATTTATTTGGATTTCCATTTCCAACATTAACTCATTAAATTAATCACATACTATATTTTAATTAAATATAGCATTTTAGCAAATATCACAAAATTATAATTTTCATTATAACTTTATTTAATAATCTAATATACCATCTAAATTATTAAAATCATCACAACAATATAACCTCTCATGTTATTTTACGCTCTCTAACTTATAAACTAATTTAATTTAGAATATTGTCTAATAATTTAGAGTCATAAAATATTTAATAATAAATGTTTATATTATTCAATAAATATTTAATATTACAATTTAAAATTTTAGATCGTTACATCATTCCCTCCTTACAAGGATTCTGTTCCCAGAATCACAACTCAAACAATCAAATCGTCACATTCTTTCCTTCTTATAAAGATTCTGTCCCCAGAATCGAAGACATAGACTAAACAAATAACTTAGGATAATTCTTCATCATATCAGCTTCGAGTTCCCACGTAGCCTCTTCGACGTTGTGGTTCCTCCATATCACCTTCACAGAAGGTATCACTTTATTCTTGAGCACTTGTTCTTTCCTGTCGACTATCTGGATAGGAATCTCTTCGTAAGATAAATCTTTACTGAACTGTAACGGTTCATACTTGATCACATGCTTGTAATCGGGTTTATATGGTCGCAACACCGACACATGAAAAACGTTGTGAACGTGTTCTAATTCTGGAGGTAAAGCTACCTCGTAAGCCACTTCTCCCACTCTTCGTAGCATCTCTAACAGTCCAATAAATCTTGGGCAGAGCTTTCCTTTCTTGCCAATATGAATTTTCCCCTTCCAAGGAGAAACTTTCAGGAGCACGAAATTTCCTGTTTCAAATTCACGATTATGCCTGTGTTGATTAGCATACTTTTTCTGTCGATCTTGAGCAGCTACCAATCTTGCTCTGATGAGTTTGATAACTTCAGTGGTTTACTGTACCAGTTCTGGGCCTAACAGTTGACATTCCCCAACTTCATCCCAACAAAGTGGAGTTCTACACTTTCTGCCGTATAACGCCTCGTATGGCGGCATGCCAATGCTTGCATGGTAACTGTTGTTGTATGAAAATTCCACCAATGGTAGATGATCATCCCAGTTTCCTATGAAATCCATGATGCACACTCCAAGCATATCTTTTAGCGTCTGGATTGTTCGTTCGCTTTGCCCATCAGTTTATGGATGATATGATGTGCTCATCTTCAGTTGCGTTCTCATGCGTTCTTATAGTCTCTTCCAAAAATTTAATGTGAACCTTGGATCTCTGTATGATACAATTGACACTGGAACTCCATGTCTTGAGACGATCTTTTTAACGTATAGCTTCGCTAGCTGATCAAGATTAAATTTAATTTTTATTGGCAAAAAGTGCAGATTTTGTCAATCTGTCCACTATCACCCATATCGCATCGTATCCTTTCTGGGTCGTTGGAAGACCTACCACAAAATCCATTGTGATATGCTCCCATTTCTATTCCGAATTTCCAACGGTTGAAGTAATCCGCTTGGTCTTTGATGCTCCGCCTTCACTTTCTGACATGTTAAGCACTTTGCAACACAATCTGCAACATCTCTTTTCATGTTCGGCCACCAGAAATGACGCCGCAAATCTTGATACATTTTCGTACTTCCCGGATGAATCGAGTATCTTGAGTTATGCGCTTCCGTCAAGATTTCTTCTTTAATTTCCTGAACTGCTGGAACCCAAATTCGTCCCTCGAATCTTAGCATTCCCGCAGTATCGACTTGGTACTTTACTTCTTTACCCTCGACCACGCTTTCCTTTATTTTTCTACATTCTTCATCCTGTAATTGTGCGTTCCTCACCTTGTCCACCAAAGTTGGACTAGCTTCTATCTAGTATAATTTTTCATCAGATTCTTTTGGAAATTTGATTTCCAATTCTAGCATGCCATTGCTGAAATGTGCTCCTCCTTATCGATTAACAACATCAACTTCTTTCGGTCTTTCCTACTCAAAGCATCTGCAACCACATTAGCTTTGCCCGGATGATAAAAGATCTCACAATCGTAATCCTTTATCAATTCCATCCATCTCCTTTGCCGCATATTCAGGTCCTTCTGTGTGAAGATATACTTCAAACTCTTATGGTTTGTGTAGATTTCACATTTCTCTCCGTAGAGATAGTGTCTCCATATCTTCAGTGCAAACACAACTGCCGCCAACTCTAAATCATGAGTCGGATACCCTTTCTCGTAGTCTTTTAATTGCCTTGATGGCATACGCAATGACTTTACCGTTCTGCATAAGGACGCAACCCAATCCTTTGTGTGAAGCATCACTATACACCACAAAGCTTCCTATATTATCTAGTAATGACAACACAGGTGCCACACTTAACTTCTTTTTCAGTTCTTGAAAACTTTCCTCACACTTTTCCGTCCAAACAAATTTTACAGATTTTCTCGTCAAATTTGTTAACGGAGTAGCAATCTTTGAAAAATCTTAAATAAATCATCCTTAATATCCTACCAATCCCAAAAAACTTCTTACTTCTGATGGAGTTCTTGGTTGTTCCCAATCTATCACCGCTTCGACTTTTGATGGATCTACGGAAATCCCATCCTTATCAATTACATGCCCAAGAAATTGTACACGTTCCAGCCAAAACTCACATTTAGAGAATTTCGCGTACAACTTTTCTTTCCTTAATGTCTCCAGCGTCAAACGTAAGTGTTCCAGTGTTCCTCTTGAGTTTTAGAGTACACCAGGATTTCATCGATGAACACCACCACAAACTTGTCTAAAAATGGTTTAAACACCCTGTTCATCAAATCCATGAACGCTGCAGGGGCGTTTGTTAAACCAAAAGACATCACCAAAAATTCGTAATTTCCATACCGAGTTCAGAATGCCGTCTTCGGTACATCCTCCTTTCTTACTTTCAGTTGGTGATACCCACTTCTCAAATCTATTTTCGAGAAATATCTAGCGCCTTTAAGTTAATCAAACAAGTCATCTATTCTTGGCAACGGATATTTGTTTTTAATAATGACCTTGTTTAATTCTCTATAATCAATGCAAAGACGCATTGACCCATCTTTTTTCTTCACGAATAACATCAGCGCTCCCCACGGTGATACGCTCGATTGAATATATTTCTTGTCTAGAAGCTCTTGCAGTTGTACCATTAGTTCCTTCATCTCTACAGAAGCCATTCTGTACGGGGCCTTCGATATTGGAGTGGTTCCTAGCGCTCACAAACTCTATTTCTCTATCAGGTGGAAGGCCTGGCAAATCTTCCAAAAATAAGTCTACAAAATCCCTAACCACTGGTATCTCTTTCAGTTTTACACCCTCCTTCTTTTGAGTATCGACTATGTAGTCTAAGTACCCCACACAACCCTGACTCAACAACTTCTTGGCCTGTATCATCGTCAGACATCTCATTTATCTAGGCAATTTGCTACCATGAAAACTACATTTGACGAAGTCATAAAGTTTACACACTTCTTTTGGCTAATTATCGCTCCATAATTGAACAGCCAATCCATTCCCAAAATCACGTCAAACTCTCCAAGTTTTATCGGAATTAAATCTACCGTCATGATATTCCCCTTAATATTCACACCACAATTCTTGTATACAAACCTAACAGGAATTACTTCCCTATTCGCAATTTCTATGTTCAAAGGGAAATTCAGCTCTTCACTAGATATTTCTAACTTCTTAGTAAATTCATCATATATAAACGTGCAAGTAGCACCCAAATCAAATAATACATATGCTTTTATATCATTGATTGGGATAATACCTGACACGACATCTTTTGATTTCACCGCGTCCTGCACCGTCATATTGAAGGTTCTGGCTGTGGGCTTATTTGTTGACGTTGGTCCTTCAATAGCCAGTGAACCTCCACTAGCATTTCCCTTGCTTCCAACTGTCTCACCAGACTTCTTCTTTGGACACTCGCGAGCAAAGTGATCCTTTGACCCACAGGTGTAACAAACTTTCTTCTTGGGTTGAGTGCAATTTGGGGCGATGTGACCCTCCTGGCCACAGTTGAAGCATACTAGTTTCCCCATCAAGCACACACCCTTGTGAAACTTTCCGCATGTAGCACATGCTTCGAACTTCTTCTTTTGCTAGCTTCCTTACTGATTTCCAGCTCCCACATTTGTATTCCACTTCCTCTTCAAATTGTTGTTGCCATGCCCACCGTTATCACCACCACCATTCTTAGCTTCACCTCCACTCTTCTTCTTCCTTTGCTCTTTGTTGTGTTTTGTTACAGCCTCGCCTCCACTCTCAGCGAGAATTGCTTTCTCTATTACCGCTGCAAACGTCTTCAACTGGAACAGGGAGACCCTACTGTACAACCAGGGCTTCAGTCCCTATTCAAACCTCTTCGCCTTGTGTTCGTCTGTGCTGACTTGATATGGCGCAAACCTCACCAACTCATTGAATTTTGCGGCATACTTAGACACCGTCATTATTAGAGCTTCAGTTCTAAAAACAGCACCTCTAGCTGACTCTTCGAACTCTCTGGGAAATAGGTCTCGAAGAATATCTCCTTAAACCTCACCTAGGTCATAATCCCTTGACCCCCTCGGGTTTTATTGGCTTGCCACCAATAACTCGCCTCTGCTTTCAGCATGAATGTTGCAAAAGCAGTCTTCTGATCCTAACCTACTCTCGCAACATCGAATACCTTCTCTATGTCCATGATCCATGACAGTGCCTCCACGGGATTCATGGACCCACAAAACTCCGATGGCCCAACCACCTTGAAGTCCTTAAAAGTCGTAGCTTGATTCTGTGGCGGATTCTGTAATGCTCCCGTCAGTAGCGTTATGAATTCCTAAACCGAATTAGCCTCAGCATTATTGTTATTCTCGGGGTTCCTTTGTCGTGGTTGGCGTCTTGGAGGCATTTTCTGTTAAGATACACCCATTAGATTATATTCAATCTTTTACGTATTATATACTTAAGTTGCACATCATAAAATATTATCACGTAACACATAACACTTTGAATAAAATAATAACTTTTATTCCTTCATAATCTTTTTGAAAACATCATAACAATAGCATCTCAAAAGCACAAATTAAAACTAACATATGAATGAATGACTTCTTACCCTAAACTCAGCAATAATCAGCCCAAGTGTGCGGTCATCCGCATCCACCCACCTCATCCACGGGCTGGAGAATTGGTTGCGGACGATCCCAAGCAACGTGTTCCTTGGCGTCGCGTCAAGGAAACTAAAATTGAAATTACTAAATTTCCAAATTTTAAAGAATATATAAGAACTAAATAATTAATACAAATGTAATGTATATATTACCTAGTAGTCCCGACACGATATATAAGCGGCGCCTGGGGTGGATTCTCTAGCAATCCACGTGCTAGTCCCCGCGAAGGCCTACGTCGATCACCTATGTAGTGAAATACAATAATATTTATATAAACGAATATAATGTCAATATTATATAAAATTTAAAACAATAAGATGTATAACAGCAAAACATGTAATTATACCTGATGATCCGGCCTGATCATCACCAGCACTACCTCCACGGCCCCCACGGCCTGAACTACCAGCACGCCAACCACGATCGCCATGTGCACACGCCATATCTGTATATATACTGTCAAATCATCATCAAGAAGATAATATGCAGATACAACTAAAATGATACAACATAAATATCAGAATCGTCGTACACATACAACTAAAAGGATACAATATGCAGATATAACTAAAAGGAAACAACTATGACATTTGAATACAACTAAAAGGATACAACATGTAGATACAACTAAAAGGATACAACATGTAGATACAACATGCGTTTGTTCTTTCATTTTATTTTTATTTTATTTATTTATTATTTTTTATAGGCTTAAATATAAAAAATGGCAACAAAGCCACGATCATTTATGCCCCAAAGTGGTGTTTGCTCTGTTCCCGCCTATTATACAAAAATGGCGACTCTCTGTTTTCCTCTTCCATTTTCTCTCTCCTCCTCAATTCATATCATAAAAATTCAGACTATTCAGACTCTCTCTCTTCTTCTCCATCAAATCAATTCATTAGAACCTCAGTTTTCACTCTTTTAGTCAAAAGAACAAGAGCACAAGAAGATATATATATATATATATATATATATATATATATATATATATATATATATATATATATATATATATATATATATATCCTAATGGATTTTAAGTCTTGTGTAGCTAAAAGAACAAGAGCACAAGAAGATATTTACTTGGTAAAGCTTTGTGAAAAGATGAAGAGGGATAGAGAGGAGATATCAAAATTTAAGAACAGTGAGAAAAAAGGGAGATCAAGTAATTCTCTGATGAACTCCTCTTCACAGTTTAGAAGAAGAAGAGGGAGATCAAGAAAATATTCGACAGTTCAATCATCTAATTGACAAAATTGAAAGGTGAATCACCAAAGTGAAATATGGCCTATAGGTACTAATTTATATTTAAGCCTAACTAAAAAGAAACAACTATGACATTTGAATACAACTAAAAAGATATAACTAAAAGGAGACAACTATTACATTTGAATACAACTAAAAGGACATAAAGAGTACTCCTAATCATTTATATCATCAAAGCCATCAATATCAGAATCGTCATCTTCGAGCAGTAGATCTTCACTATCGTTGCCATCACCATCTTCGTCATCCTCAATGATTTCTTCAATTATATCTACCTCCTCAACAACATTGTCTTCACTTTCGACAGCGACAACATCATCCTCTTCTTCACTAGACTCACTAATAATTGTCACATCAGCAGGTGTGACACTAGTAGACTTGACTTGTAAAGGTTCATCGTCTGGACGAGGAGTTGTGCCTTGAAAACCACGGGCTTTGGTGGTTATAACAGAATGCCATGGGCTTGCAGGAGTCTTAACACTCCGCGCATAGTACACCTGTGTTGCTTCTTGACTTGCTAAAATAAAAGGCTCGTCCATACCAGTCATCAGTCTTAGTTTTGACTTAACATTAACAGTCACCCGTCCTGATTTTTTATCTACTTTAACTCCATTCTCAACATAAAACCAATGACAATTGATGCAAACTAATTCTTTATGACCCCCAATATTTGAGAACCACAACTTTTAGCAATCGTCCATACCAGTCATCCTAAATGTTATCGTAGCAGCTACCTTTCACCACAACACCAGAATCAGCAGAAGTGACTTCCCAAATATCACAACACTTAAATCTGTAACTGTTGACAATGCAGCATGTATAAGTATCTACAGATCTTTCAAGGCTGTCAGCTATAAGCTTTAGCCGATTATCAGCTAACTCATCTGTGAGGACCTAATGTACTAAACATATTCTAAAGTTAATTACGCCATAAGAATAAATCTATGATGGTAGATTCATTGAACTTGTAAAAGTTAGACTTACATGATCTTTAAACCATTGCACAAATTGTCAATTTCTTAAATTTTGCAAATCCCCGTCCGGTATACTCAGATTCGCTTCACATACTTCAGCATCATATTGACTGCAACACATACTTAATGTGTTTGTAAAGGAACCTCTCCCAGTTACACCAGAAATATATAGTTATGACTACTTACTTAATGTATGGCTCTACTTCATTCATGTTGACAAGTGCATACAATGTGGCAGCTGCATACTCACTATCGGTTAAGAATGGCCTTTTTTTACCATCGAATGGGTGTACAGGATGACTAAAGGCCTTTAATTCTCCATTTTCCTCGTGCGCAATAGCCTCATTCTAACGTAAGCGATTGTGCTTCGTCTGAACATTCGGCTTAAAGTACAACGAGCAGAAATTAACAAGTTCCTCCATAACATAACTTTCAGCAATTGACCCTTCTACACGGGCTGTATTCTTCACCTTTTGCTTTAGACATTGCATATACCTATGTGATATATAGATTAGCAAACAAGAATTCTAAGTTTACCATATTAAAAACATTAATGTCATTACCTCTCAAATGGATACATCCATCTATATTGCACGGGACCGCCAAACTTAGCTTCGTATGGCAAGTGAATAGGCAAATGCTCCATTGAATCAAAAAACGATTGAGGGAAGATAATTTCTAACTTGCACATTATTTTCACTATCTGCCTCTCCATTTTATCTATGTCTTTGAGCTGGAGCTCTGGCAAGCATAGATCTCTGAAGAAATTAGAAAGCTCTGTCAGTACTTCAACCACATGTTTCGATAACAAGTCGATAAATGCCACAAGGATCAACTTCTGCATGAATACGTGACAATCATGACTTTTGAGACCCCGAAACTTCAGCTCTTCGACTTTAACCTTGCTATATTCAAAGAATATCCATCTGGGAGCTTCAGTCCACTGATCCAATTACATATCAATATCAATTGTTTCCTGGTCAAAGTATATTAAGCTTTAGGCATTACCGTCTTATTACCCTCCTGATACAGCCACAGATCTTCCCTAATATTCATTTTTACCAAATTAAGTCTCGACTTGTTGTCCTTTGTTCTACCACTGTCATCTAGGACTATATAAAAAATGTTATCAAATACGCTCTTCTCAGTATGCATCAGATCTAAACAATGACGGATATAGAGTGTAGCCCAATAAGGCAGGTCAAAGAACATGGATTTGTGTGTCCAGTTGTGAACCTTATCGTAACCATAAGCTCGCTCCAATCTGTGATTCTTCCCTGGAGGTGGAAACTTCAAATGACTAATCCAACTCAACACTGCTGACCCAAAAAGACGGCCAGGTACTTGACGTTTCGATTGAATTGTCTACTCATCCGTCGATAACGATGTTCAACTGGCAAAATCTGTCTGGATGTTGCAAAGAAGCTCATTTTTCACCCATGTTTGAGCCGCATAGCTTTAACTATCCCCATGCACACGGGACATGACAAGCCCCCGTGAGTCGACCATCCACTGATCATTCCTAACGTCGGGAAGTCATTTATTGTCAACAGTAAAGTTGCCCTAATGTTAAAGTTCTACTTAAGAGATACATCATAAGTTTGAACCCCTTTTTCCCACAACATCTTCAACTCATCAACTAACGGCCTGAGGTATACATTAATGTCTTTACTCAAACTCTTATCACCCAAAATCAGTAAAGGCATGAACATGTAGGGATCTTTCATGAACATCAAAGGCCGGTTATACACCACAATAATCATCGGCCAAGTTGAGTAGGGCTTTGTGTAAGGCCCGTTAAACGGATTAAACACATCCGTAGCAAGTCCAAGCCTAACATTGCGAACCTCTTCAGCAAATGAGGGGTGCTTGTTATCAAAATTTTTCCACTCAAGCCCATCTGCCGAGTGCGTCAGTTGACCTTCGACTATGTCCCGTGTAAAGTGCAACCTCATATCATTGGCGGTATGTGTTGACATGAACAACCGCTGAAGCCTCGGGGCAATGGGAAAGTAACGTAAGATCTTTCTTGGCACGTCTTTTCCCTTTTTCTTGCGCTATTCACAGTATCTACTAGTACCACAAATATCACATGACCTCTTATCTTTATTGACATCACCGTAATACAACATACAGTCATTCTCACAAGCATCAATCTTCTCATACCCTAGATTGAGCCTTTTGACCATTTTTTCCATATCATAGTACGACTCTGGTAACATATTGCCTGTAGGTAAGCACTCCTTCACAATGCTTAACAGTTCATTAAAACCTCTCTCGCTACAGTCATGCTCGTTCTTGAACTGTAAAAACTTAGTCACGGCAGATAAGACGGTGTGCTTTTCCTGCCCGTCATACAGTGGCGTCGCTGCTTCATGCAATTACTCATAGAAACCATTAGCCCCATCATTCGGCTCTTGCTCGACGCTACTGCCATCCCTGTCTGTATTCCACTGGAAGTATGAACCAGCAGCTTCGACTATCATGGTAGTACATCAAAGGTTTCGTCACCTCTGGATTTCGCTTCTGATTCATGTTCATCTAACCAGGTTTCCCCATGATAGATCCATGTCGTATAACCCTGCTTGAAACCATATGCAAATAAGTCGCACATGACATCACTCCTTTCCTTCCACACTTCATTCACACACCTCTTACAAGGACATCTAATCTCATCGCCGCTGACTTGCTCCAACGCGAAGTTAAGAAACTGTTTAACCCCACTATGATAAGGCCACTCTTATCAGTGGCTACCCTACGTTCCATCCAACTTCGATCAACAGACATCTCGGTCAACTGTCTGCTACAAACACAATCAAGTCTCTAATTTAATGTATATGTAAGTTTATGAGTTTCCTAACTTCATCTCCCACTCTAACGGGTCAAGCTTCTATCCCATTCCCGGATGTGTCGCCTCATTAATGCCAACAACTTGAACACATCTTTAAATTTTTCAGAAATTTCGGCAGCACCTCCCCATGGTCTTCAAGTACACGAAATAGACTAACTCATCGTAGTCTAAATATACACCCGAAGAACATCAAGAGATGTATACTGACCGAAAATTCAAAAAATATAAAGACGTGCTCAAGTCGTTAACACCGACCTAAGTGAGATCAAAACATACAATAACAGTCCCAAAACGGGGACTATTTGAGATCCACTCCTACTAAGTGAACCTCAAACGGGTTTCTAAGCTTCCTAAACTATATGCTTGCAGTGAAATAGACTAACTCAAATAGGTAAGAAACAAATAAATATTGTTTTTGAATATGCTTGCTTTTAATGTACCATCTATATATTACATGTTACATATAAATCAGTTAAAATCAAATCAAATCTATCCACAACAAACTAATATTCGTCTGTATATTAAGAGAGGGCATGCAGATATAGATGCAAAAACATATTTCAACTTCAACCAGAAAGATACAGTTTTTAGCCAAAACCATAAAGTTGATCATTTCGATGTTTTCTCCTAAGTCAACTACTATTACCTTTCTTCAGTTATCATGTTAGTCTAAGTATTATTGCATTTCCATGACCTTTATGCTTTGGCGTTTGAGCATTCCATTGTAAACAATGGTTCTTATCCACACAGTCTTTAAAAAGGAGAAACAATAAAAACTCATTTGAAATCAAACAAAAACACACATGTAGAGGCAGGGATAATCAGTTTAAATAGGAAATCAACAATCTGTCCAATTCTCTCTCCTCTTGGCACATTTGAAGATGATGGTGGGCTAGGACTACGCCTATTTGTAACAAAATTCAACCAACCTGAAATAGTTGAAAAGGGTTTATGCTCCGAATTATGATGGGACTGAGACTGCGAAAACCTCTCAGGTGAGGAAACATCACTCAACCTATTGTTATTTGATGAAGTAGGAGAGCTTTCTAAATCTTCAGACTGGTTGGACATGATATGAAGTTTCTTTAGAAGGTTCTTCATATTATTTGTGCTAAGCTATGCAAGTCAATTCTAGCAAAGAAAAAAATCTAGCCATAAAACTCTCCATTGTCTGGGACCAAACATGAGAGCAGTGACAAAACCACAAGTACAAAATTTCAAGCCAACATAGAAAGGCAGATTAGGTCAACAACAAGAAACCTCAAATAAACCCATCAAATCCACGAACCAAAACAAGCAACTAAAGCACTAAAGATAGCAAAAAATAACAATACCCAAATGCCCAAATTGAAATTAAACCCCTCTCATACACGAGATATCCAACCTTTAAGTCAACACAAAAACAATAAATTCAAACAGATAAAAATACAATATACAGGGCAACATATGTTAAAGCAATGGTATACTCTTATACATACACACATACATATACTCTTATACATACACACATACAATTTTTCATCAAGTAGTGGGGTAAAAATGAGATTAGTGACTGGAAAGCAATTCAAGTGTTAACATATCAATATCCCATCAAAACTTTCCTATATTAAAGCACACAATTAAAGCAAACAATGACATTAATTAGCTATACTAACACAATTAGATTAACGAAATTATACCTATTGTGTGGGAAAAAAGGAGTAAAGAAGAAGGAGAGGTAGAGCTAATCGGAAGGAGAGGGGGAGGGTCGCCGAAGGTTAACAGGAGAGGGGGAGGTCGCCGGAAGGTATGGCAGAGGGGGGAGAGTCGTCGGAGGTGGCAGGAGGGAGGAGAGAGTCGCTGGAGAGGAAGCTCACATGCTCAAATTCGACAACCTAACTCGTGTGGGAATGATTGGGGTGAATGGGATTGAGGGAAAATCGTATTATCAGGTAGTATACTAGATGAGGGAAAAGAAAAGTAGTCGTTCCCGTCGAGTCCAAGGTTTTAAAACAAGACTCATTCTCGACGGCATAGCCGTCGATAGTAAACCCGTCGCTTATGACTTATTATCGACGGCAATAGCGACAGCATTCCGTCGCCAATGACTTTTCCCACGCCCGCGAAAAATTTCCCACCAAAATTGGACCCGGGAAGGGTCATTCTCGACGGTACACATTGGTAATGGCTAGGCCGTCGATAATTATGTTAATATCGACGGGGATTTTGTCGTCGCCAATGACCTATTTTTTTGTAGTGTAAGCTTAGGTAGGACATACTAGCGAAGGATTTACTCGTCTCTCCCCTCCTAGTTCTATTCCCTGATCTCCGCCAGAGACCATATCCATAATCTCTGATACCATCTCTGATGCCCCCAAAATAGGTCCACACAACCCATTTTGAGTACAGAAAATAACTACAATTTTATTATTACAATTGTCGTGTAAAATACGACAACACATATGTTGTGAGTTTAAATACAATATTGTCTTCTAGACAATATCCAAACTCAAATAAGTCCTCAATACAATTATTGATACACTATTTTATAAAATAGTGAGGACTGCTAAAACAACTGTCTGGACCCATCACTCCACACCCCGACTAGTTTCCGCTATATTCTCACCTCTTGAGAAGAAAAATGGAACAAAAAGGAAAAGGGTGAGCTCAACTAGCCCAATAAAAAATATTATGACTAAGATAATGTAGAACAAATTATCGTTAGCCTTCAATAAAATAGATAAAATATAATGGATAACAAGTTTTAGATCAATATTCGCAGCGAAAATAACAAATCATTAGAAGAGTTAATTAGAGAATGAAGTCTACTATCTACTATGATTTAAAAGTGCATCATCAATATTTTATCCATGTAACATTAATCAATATACATCTTGAACCAAATATTTATCTTTCCACTACGGGCCAAAGATATTCATTTGTATCACCAGTTGGTCATGTTCATCTCAATACTTATCCATTTTTGCACTACGGGCCAAAGATATTCATCAGGTAATCATTCAACTTTGCACTACAGGCCAAAGATATTCAGTTATATCACCATTTAGGACTGAGGATGGTGAAAAATATCTTAAAGAAAATGAATCCAGCTAGTGAGATAAAAGGACAAAGATTAGGGATTCATACTTCAGTTTATCCAAGTTCAAAAATACTCCATAATAATCAATTGTGGAGAAAAATTTAAGAATGAAGATCAAAATATGGATATAATCAAAGATAGTAACAAAAATAGACAACTTAGACAAATAAAAGAAAATTTAATTTTTATGTGAATAGTATCGTATTCGTGAATAGTGTCGTATACGTAAATAGTGACGTATACATGAATATTAACCCCGACACGAAAAGGTAAAAAATTTACAAGAAAAATCATACTTCGTGAATAGTACTCGTGAATAGTATCGTATTCATAAATAGTGTCGTAT
The DNA here is from genome assembly GCA_016801055.1 of Panax notoginseng. Lineage (NCBI taxonomy): Eukaryota > Viridiplantae > Streptophyta > Magnoliopsida > Apiales > Araliaceae > Panax > Panax notoginseng. The sequence continues at coordinate 72,570,513 of CM029014.1, read as the reverse complement.
ACGTGAATAGTGTCGTATACGTGAATAGTAACCTCAACATGAAAAGGTAAAATTTTCATAATAAAATTCATACCAATATTTCGGTATAATGATATTGAAAGAAATTACATCATTTACGAAGAAAATAACATCCCTTACCTCAAAAGAATAGTACTTCTGACTGGAATATCAGATATAATGTTGAAGGAAACTTGTACTGAATAGCAACTATCAAAGTATGTAAATACTTGTAAAAATACGCTCGATATAATAGAGAGAGAAAACTTCTGATTCTGGTGTGATTTTGAATTCTAACTAAGCACCCTATTTATAGGAAAATACCAGAACGCCAAAGCAGACAAAAATATAATAAAATAATATTTTAATAAAAAATTTGACTCACACACTTGACCAAACTCAGCACACCACAAGTGGGGCTCACCAAATTTAGAAAATTCCACAACAACCAAAAGTGGAGCCCATCCATGTTTTTAATAAAAATATTTATTTCCGAAACTTCAATAACTCATAATAAATAGCCATTTTATCAGACAAAATATGAATTTTATTCATAAAAAATTTAATTCTCTATAACTTTATTAAAGAAAGTTTTTTCAAATTCTAAATAGAAAATGACCGAAATCCACATACGTATGATTTTTAATACCTCCATTCCGACAAAATATTGATAAAATTCCTCAGCATTAATTCCTTCATTTATATCCATATAAAATAAATATTTCCTTGTCATATAAATTAATAATTAAATATTCACAAATTATATTACAAAATCACAATAATGACAACCAGGTCATTCCCAGGTAAGAGGGGGGCTTCTGATAAGGATTTCTCCTTACTGGGTGCACAATTAGGTGACCAAACACATTTCCTAAACAGAACTTCCTTAGACATTGCCAATAATGCTATCCAATAATATTATTCAAATATTTAGCAAAAAAAATAATATTATTCAAATAATATGAATTACTGATCTGATAATAGAAAATATTTTGTAGTGACAATTATTAAATCAACAATAATATAAAATATCAACGTAGTAATTATTGAATCAATAAAATAAAATATTAAACATTAAATACTGTAACAATTATTGAGTAGTGCCTTCTTACGTAAGAATCAATAATCCAAAAATACTGTGCAATACTGTGTGCTACTGTGCAACCACACGTATTACTGTACTTTAACCACTGGGTATTCCAACAGTGTTAACGGTAACAATTACGCCGTTATTTATAAAAAACTCATACTTGTCGTTTTTTTCATCCGAGAGTTTTCCGTTATGGGGCCCACAAATGGCTATGCCATTGTACGAATATTCCCCGATAGCAAGAATATTCCACGACCAAACGAATATTCTCCGACAACAATGAATATTTTATAACCACTTGCTTATTTTGCAAAATTTGCACACTTCACCCATAACCAAAGCATTATATCAAATTAACGCCTTTTTATTCAAAATAATAATTAGAGAAAATTTAATTTTATTTATAAAAAGTTGGTGTCTTACAGAAAAACTTCAATTAGGTACTAATAAACATCATTAAGTAACCTAATCATAAAAAACAAAACCCTAATCAAGATTAATTAGGATTAGGGCATAATTAAGCTACTAATTTGGTCAACTAGCTTACAAGTAGGTTAGGAGTCATCAACACAAGCTTCAAGACATCACCTGACATGCTTTCAAACTCCCAAGCACTGCCATAGTCACAGATCAGATCTTTTAGGAGGTAAGTAGGTGGAAAAATGACTAAAAAAGCCAAGTTAGAAAATTCTATAAAAGGAAACCCTAGCTCAGTGCAAACTCATGAAAATTATAAACATAAACACTCATATAACCTGCCTATACAAGCCCTGGTGATATCAACAACAGATTCAGTAGCCAGAAATTGAAAATTAAGTAAGAAAAGGTGCAAACCCTAATTGGTAGCTAGATCTTTGATGTTATGTTTAATTTGTTGTTTAGATGTTTAGATATATGTTATAACATGTTAGAAAGTATGCTAAGTTGATAGGACATGTTTTCATAACATCTAGATGCATCAAATTAGTGTTTTAAGCAATCTAAATTTTTTGGAAAAACAGGTCTGACAGTCGAATGTCAGAGCCTGTAGACCAGTGTTGTAAGACCCCAACTTTTTATGAATAAAGATGAATTTTTTATAAATATCATTTTTGAATATTATGGAGTGAATTTGATATAATGTTATAGTTGTGAGAAATATTTATAAATTTTGCAAAGTACGCAAGTTGTTATATAATATTCGATTGGTCGGGAAATATTCGTTTTAATAGAGAATATTCGTACGACGGCACAATCATTGGTGGACCCCACAACAGAATTATTGTCGGATTGAGAAAACGACAAAAATATCTTTTTATAAAATAACGGCGAAAGTTTTACCGTTAACTGTTAAAATACCCGGTGGTTAAAATACAGTAATATGCGTTGTTCCACAGTAGCACGCGGTATTGCACAGTATTTTTGAATTATTGATTCTTACGTAAGAAGGCACTACTCAATAATTATTACAGTAATTACTGTTTAATATTTTATCTTATTGGTTCAATAATTGCTACGTTGATATTTTATATTATTGTTATTCAATAATTCTTGCTGCACAGTATTTCCCATTATCAGATTAATAATTCATATTATTTGAATAATATTATTAGATAGTATTATTGGCAATGTCTAGAAAGTTCTGTCAAGAAGAGATTTGGTCACCTAATTACGCGCCAGTAAGGAGAAATCCTAATCGAAAAGCTTCCTCTTTCCTAGGAACGGCCTAGTTGTCATTATTGTGATTCTGTAATATTATTTGTGAATAATTAATTATTGATTTATATGATAAGAAAATATTTATTTTATGTGGACATAAATGATGGATAGAAAAATATTTATTTTATGTGGTTATAAATGAAGGAATTAATGTTGAGGTGTTTTATCAGTTTTTTTGTCGAAATGGAGGTATTAAAAATCAAATTAGTGTTCTTAAAGCTCTATTGTGTGAGTTATAATTTTAATTCGACTGTTGGATCGTTGTGATTTTTGGATATGTTATGCATATATAAGTTGAGTATATGTCCACAAATTTTGAACCGTTAAAAATTAATGCATGATTTGTTATGAATTTTAAAAGGTGTTAAAAATCATCCGTTTGTGGATTTCGGATATTTTTCGTCTGGAATTTGGAAAAACTTAAAGCTACAAAGTTGTAGAGAATTCAATTTTGTGTGGAATGGACATAAAATTCGTATTTTTCTGATTAAATGGCTATTTTATTTGAATTATTGATGTTTCAAAAATTAAAATATTTTTATTAAAACATGGGGGACCCACTTTTCTTTTGTTGTGGAAAATCTGAAATGGTTGGCTGCAAATTCAAAGTGGAATGCTGAAATTTCAATGTGGCGTGCTTGAATGGTTATATTAATATTTTATTATTTAGTCTGCTATGACATTCTAGCATTTTCCTATAAATAGACGCTTAAGTTAGAATTAAAAATCACACCAGAATCAGAGAATTCTTCTTCTATAATCTTGAGCGTATTTTTTTAGAGTTTTAGAAAGCTTTGAGCGTAGAAAGCAGTGAAATTTTTTTTCAAGAATATCCCCGCTATACCAGTTGGAATACTCTTCTTTTCAAGACAAGAGATATTATTTTTGTTCAATATTCGCTTGAAATAATATTTTCTTCCATACTCTGTAGTATGTAAGTAATATTATTTTATTTCAGATTTTGAATTCTATACTCGTTTTGTTAAAATTTTGCCTTCTATACTCCATGAAAATAGTAGAATATCCTTGATATTTGCGCTTCATCCAGTATCTTTTCATAAAAATAATATTCTGAGCATTCTTGATAAGTTTTAACTTTTTCATGCCGGAGTACTATTCACAGGGTTACTATTCCCTAAGTACTATTTACGGGATACTATTCCCTCGAGTACTATTCACCCGGAGTACTATTCATGATAAAAATTGATTCGTTTTCGGTCTAAATTATTTTTGGTACAATATTATTCTTGAATTTTACTCCACAAAGTAGTATCATGTTGACAATTTAGACGTTATTGATTTCTAGATAAATTAAATTATAAATCTTTAAAAATTTATCCTTGAACATGTTTTATTGAATTCTTATATCATTGTCATCATCCTCATGTTTAATATATGTTGAGAGTCATATGTTGCATGTAGTGCATAGATGGACTTGGTATGATTATGACCAGGGATTATTCGGTATAATCGTGACCGTTATGTTACAAATGATGTGGTAAAAGTCCTCATTGGCCCGTAGTGCATTGATGGACAGTTGTTGGCATGATCATGACCATTGATGAATACACGAATATCCTTGGCCCGTAGTGCATGAATAATTTGTGGTCGTGATACTAATGAATATCCTTGGCCGTAGTGCAAGGATGATGTAGATTATTTATTAAGCTGAGTCTCAGCGATAAAAGTGATGAAAAACCTTTTAAATCATAGAAGATAGTAGATTTTATTCTCTACTTGACTCTTCTAATGGATTGATTGTTCCGCTGCAGTTAAACTTGATGTTTGTTATATTTTATCAGTTTAACACTGTTGAAGGCTAACGATAAAGTATTCTGCATTATCTTAGTCATAATATTTCTTACTGGGCTAGTTGAGCTCACCCTTTTGCTTTAATTGTTCTCTTCATGAAATGAGAACGTAGCAGGGACTAGTCGGGGAACGAAGTGACGGTCCAGATGATAGCATTAGTAGTCCTCACTATTCTATAAAATAGTGTGATAATAAATGTATTGAGGACTCCATTTGAGTTGAATACTGTCTAGAAGATAATATTCGCATTAAAACTCTCAGTTTATGTTTTGTCGTATTTTACACGACAATTGTATTATTAAGTTGTATTTGAATTTTGTACCATGTATTTGGCGACTCAAGATGGGTGATGTATACCTATTTTTGGGGCGTCACAGTTGGTATCAAAGCTTAGGGATATGATCCCTAGCTAAGATGTGAGACTAGAACTAGGAGGGGAGAGATGGAGAATTCCTTCGCTAGTATTTATTTAGTATTTAATAGGTCAGTCAGAGTATTCCCTGAAAAACTTCCTGGCCTACCCCCAGAGCAAAAAATTGAATTTTATATCGACCTTGAACATGGTACAAAACTCATTTCCAAAGCCCCATATCGAATGGCTCCTATTGAACTTCAGGAGTTAAAGACCCAATTGTAGGAATTGTTAGACATCGATTTTATTCGTCCTAGTACGTCTCCTTGGGGTGCTCCTATTCTATTCGTGAAGAAGAAAGATGGGAGTATGCGACTTTATATTGATTATCGGGTGTAGAATCCTGTCACTGTCAAAAATAGATATCAGTTGCCACGTATTGATGACCTGTTTGACCAGTTGCAAGGCGCTAAATTCTTTTTAAAGATCGATCTTCGTTCTGGATATCATCAGTTAAAGGTTAGAATCGATGACATTCCAAAGACAGCTTTCAGAACTCGGTACGGGCATTATAAATTTCTAGTCATGTCTTTTGGATTAACTAATGCTTCTGCTGCCTTCATGGATATGATGAACCAAGTATTCAAGGAATATTTGGATCACTTTGTGGTCGTCTTTATTGATGATATCCTCATATATTCCAAAAGTCGTGAATATCATGAGCAACACTTGAGGCTGATACTCCAAAAGCTTCGTGAAAACAAGCTTTATGCCGAGTTAAAGAAATGCGAGTTCTGGCTTGAGGAAGTAGCATTCCTTGGGCATGTAGTATCAAGTCATGGAATATCTATTGACCCGGTAAAGATTGAAGCTATTCAAGGCTAGGAGTAACCTAAATCAGTGACCAAAGTACGTAGCTTTCTCGGCTTAGCGGGTTATTATCGGAGATTCGTAAAAGGGTTTTCTCGAATCGCTACTCCATTAACTCAGCTGACTCGGAAAGATACAAAATTCAGTTAAAGCATGGAATGTGAGAAGAGTTTTCAAGAACTCAAGAGGAGACTCATTTCAGCACCTGTTCTTACAATACCATCTGGCTCGGAGGGATTTGTCATCTACAGTGATGCTTCGGGTAAAGGGTTAGGATGTGTTCTCATGCAACATGGAAAAGTCATAGCCTATGCCTCTCGGTAACTCAAAGAATATGAGAGGAATTATCCTCATGATCTAGAGTTGGCATCTGTTGTCTTCGCACTTAAAATTTGGAGACATTACTTGTATGGGGAGAAAGTGGAGATCTTTACGGATCATAAAAGCCTCAAATATTTCTTCACCCAAAAGGAACTCAACATGCGACAACGACGTTGGCTTGAACTGTTTTATGATCATACCATTCAATACCATCCTGGTAAAGCAAACGTAGTAGCTGACGCATTGAGTAGAAGATCATATGCGGGTACGAGTGCGATAAAGTCAACACAAAGGCCCATTTTATATGACTTGCAAAGGATGGAGATAGAGTTAAAGACTCCAGGGACCCATGTGATGATAGCGAATATACGAGTAGAACCGACTTTAATCGATAAAGTTAAAGCTGCTCAAGCTACAAACTTAGAGCTGATGCGTATAAGGAAGAAAGTGCAAGAAGGTGCTGCCGGAAGCAAGAATCGATGAAGAAGGAATACTTCGAGTCAACTCTAGACGTTGTGTTCCTAACGACCCTGATTTAAAGTATAAAATCATGATGGAGGCGCACAACACACCGTTTGCAATCCATCCTGGGAGTACCAAAATGTATCATGATCTTCGACATACATTTTGGTGGAGCAATATGAAGAGAGAGATTGCGGAGTTTATCTCAAGGTGTCTAACTTGTCAACGAGTCAAGGCAGAGCATTAAGTACCAAAAGGTCCATTGCAACCACTTGAAATTCCAGAATGGAAGTGGGAGCACATTACCATGGATTTTGTTACCGATCTTCCCAAAGGTTTCTCAAGGCATAGATGCGATTTGGGTCATTGTTGATATAGATTGACCAAGTCGACTCATTTCTTACCTATACGAGAAACTTATACACTTGAACGTCTTGCTCGTATGTACATAAACGAGATTGTAAGATTGCATGGCATGCCAGTATCCATAGTTTCTGATCGATACCTAAGATTCACTTCATGATTTTGGGTTAGTTTGCAAAAAGCTATGGGCACGAATTTACGATTTAGTTCGGCTTATCATCCTCAAACGGACAAGCAGTCAAAGAGGACTATTCAAACTCTTGAAGATCTATTAAGACTCTGTGTCCTTGACTTCAAGGAAAGTTGGGACAAGTTCTTACCATTGATGGAGTTTTTCTACAATAACAGTTATCGAGCAAGTATTGACATGGCTCCATTCGAGGCGTTGTATGGAAGAAAGTGTCATTCTCCAGTATGTTGGGATGAGGTGGGTGAAGCAATGTTGTTAGGACCGGAGTTGGTACGTATGACTACAAAAAAGATTCAAACGATCCGACGACGTATAAAAACCTCACAAGATCGACAAAAGAGTTATGCTGATCTTCATCGAAAAGACGTGGAATTCGATATTGGAAATCATGTGTTGTTACATGTTGCTCCATGGAAAGGAGTTACGAGATTTGAAAAGAGAGGAAAGCTCAATCCTCGATTCATTGGCCCATTTTTAATTCTCAAACGAGTAGGAACTGTGGCCTATAGACTCGCCTTACCGCCAAGTATGTCTCGTGTTCATAACGTTTTTCACATATCTATGTTACATAAATATGTGAAAGACCCGAACCACATTATTGAGTTAGAACCGGACGAAATAGCGAAAGATTTAACGTATGAAGAGGTTCCTATTAAAATCTTGGATAAGGAAGAGCATATTTTACGCTCCAAGGTTATACCTCAAGTCAAAGTTTTGTGTAGAAACCACGATGTTGAGGAAATGACCTGGGAGTTAGAATCTAAAATGAAATCAAGGTATCCTTACCTCTTCGACATACCAGGTACGTACCCTAATTTCAAGGGCAAAATTTCATAGGAAGGGGAGGTTGTAAGACCCCAACTTTTATGAATAAAGTTAAATTTTCTATAAATATCATTTTTGAATATTATGGAGTGAATTTGATATAGTATTATAGTTGTGGGTAATATTTATAAATTTTGCAAAGTACGCAAGTTGTTATATAATATTTGATTGGTCGGGAAATATTCGTTTTAACAGAGAATATTCGTACGACGGCATAATTATTGGTAGACCCCACAACGAAATTATTGTCGGATTGATAAAACGACAAATATATCTTTTTATAAAATAACTGCGAAAGTTTTACCGTTAACTGTTAGAATACCCGGTGGTTAAAATACAGTAATATGCATTGTTGCACAGTAGCACACGGTATTGCACAGTATTTTTTGAATTATTAGTTCTTACGTAAGAAGGCACTACTCAATAATTGTTACAGTAATTACTGTTCAATATTTTATCTTATTGTTTCAATAATTGCTACGTTGATATTTTATATTATTATTGTTCAATAATTATCACTGCACAATATTTCCCATTATCAAATCAATAATTCATATTATTTGAATAATATTATTAGATAGCATTATTGGCAATGTCTAGAAAATTCTGTCAAGGAGAGGTTTGGTCACCTAATTTGTAAGACCCCAACTTATTAACGAATAAAATCAAATTTTCTCTAAATATTATTGTGAATAATAAGGTGTTAATTTTATATAATACTTTGGTTATGGGTAAAATGTGTAAATTTTGCAAAATAAGCAAGTGGTTATAAAATATTCATTTTGTCGGGGAATATTCGTTTGGTCGTGGAATATTTTTACTAACGGGGAATATTCGTACGACGGCGCAGCCTTGTGTGGGCCCCATAACGAAACGCAATTGGATGAAAAAAATGACAAGTATAAATTGTTTATAAATAACGGCGTAGTTATTACCGTTAATACTATTGGAATACCCGGTGGTTAGCACACGGTATTGCACCAATTATTGATCATTACGTAAGAAGGCACTACTCAATAATTGTTACAGTAATTACTGTTCAATATTTTATTTTATTGATTCAATAATTATTGCGTTGATATTTTATATTATTGTTCTTTCAATAATTGTCACTGCACACTATTTTTCATTATCAGATCAATAATTCATATTATTTGAATAATATTATTAGATAGCATTATTGGCAATGTCTAGAAAGTTCTGTATAAGGGGAGGTTTGGTTATCTAATTGCGCACCAGTAAGGAGAAATCCTTATTGGAAAGCCCCCTCTTTCCTAGGAATGGTCTAGTTGTCATAATTATGATTCTGTGACATTATTTGTGAATAATTAATTAGTGATTTATATGATAAGAAAATATTATTTTTTTTGTGGATATAAATGAGGGATATATTTTTGTGGTTATAAATGAATGAATTAATGCTGAGTTATTTTATCAGTATTTTTGTCAGAATTGAGGTATTAAAAATTAAACCAGTATTTTTGAGTTATATTGCGTGAGTTATAATTTTTAATCCGACCGTTGGATCGTTGTGATTTTTGGATATGTTATACATATATAATGTCCACAAATTTTGAACCGTTAAAAATGAACGTATGATTTGTTATGAATTTTAAGAGATGACTGGTTCAGAAATTGTTGAAGTTTCGAAATTTATCATTTTGGTAGAAAATTCTAGAATTAGTGGGCCCCACTTTTGGTTGGTGAGAAATGTGCTGAATTTTTTATTCAAAAGTGGTGGGTGGAAATAGTAGCAGGTAAAGCCATCAGGTTGCAGGTCAAGTCTGCTTCGGCGTGCTAACATTTTCTATAAATAGAGGGCTAAGTTAGAATTGAAAATCACACCAGAATTCATAAGTTTTTTCTCTTTCTCTCTCTGTATTCTCGAGCGTATTTTGTGAGTATTTTGATACTTTGAGAGTTGCTATTCAGCACAAGTTTCATTCAGCCTCATATACGATATTCTGTTCAGAAGTACTGTTCGTTTGAGGTAAGGGATATTATTTTTTTCTTAAATGATATTATTTTCTTCAATATCATTATGCTGAAATATTGATATAAATTTTTTATCAAATTTGGAACTTTTTGTGTCGGGGTTACTATTCACATATACGGCACTATTCACGTATACGACACTATTCATGAATACGACACTATTCATCGAAAAATAAAAATTTTTCTTTTTGTCCAAGATGTCTATTATGGTTACTATTTTTGATTGTATCCATGTTTTGATCTTCATTTTTGAATTCTCCTTCACAATTGGTTATTATGGAATATTATTGCACTTGGATAAACTATAATACAAATCCCTAATATTTGTCCTTCTGTCTCATTGGATTCATTTTCTTTAAGATAATTTTTCATCATCCTCAGTCCTAAATGATGATATTATTGAATATCATTGGCCTGTAGTGCAAAGATGAATGATTAATTGATGAATATCTTTGGCCCGTAGTGCAAAGATGAATAGGTGTTGAGATGAACATGACTGACTGGTGTTACAAATGAATATCTTTGGCCTGTAGTGCAAAGATGAATATTTGATTAAAGATGGTTATTGATTGATGTTACAGGGATAAAATATCGTTGATGGACTTTTAAATCTTAGAAGATAGTAGAAGACTAATGATAAGTTGTTGTTTATTATCTTAGTCATAATATTCTTTACTGGGCTAGTTGAGCTCACTCTTTTCCTTTTTGTTCCATTTTTCTCAGGAGACGAGAATATAGTGGGAACTAGTCGGGGTGTGGAGTGATGTTTTCAGTCAGTTATGTTAGCAGTCCTCACTATTTTGTAAAATAGTATTTCAATAATTGTAATGAGAACTTATTTGAGTGTGGATATTGTCTAGAAGACAATATCTGTATTTAAACTCACAGTATTTGTGTTGTCGTATTTTGCACGACAGTAAGGGATGTTATTTTTGTTCAATATTCGCTTGAAATAATATTTTCTTCCATACTCTGTAGTATATAAGTAATATTATTTTATTTCAGATTTTGAATTCTATATTCGTTTTGTTAAAATTTTGCCTTCTATACTCCATGAAAATAGTAGAATATCCTTAATATTTGCGCTTCATCCAGTATCTTTTCATAAAAATATTATCCTGAACATTCTTGATAAGTTTTAACTTTTTCATGCCGGAGTACTATTCACGGGGTTACTATTCCCAAAGTACTATTCATGGGGTACTATTCCCTCGAGTACTATTCACCCGGGGTACTATTCATGATAAAAATTGATTCGTTTTCGATCCAAATTATTTTTAGTACAATATTATTTTTGAATTTTACTCCACAAAGAAGTATCATGTTGACAATTTAGACGTTATTGATTTCTGGATAAATTAAATTATAAATCTTTAAAAATTTATCATTGAACTTGTTTTATTGAATTCTTATATCATTGTCATCATCCTCGTGTTTAATATATGTTGAAAGTCAGATGTAGCCTGTAGTGCATAGATAGACTTGGTATGATTATGACAAGGGATTATTCGGTATAATCATGACCGTAATGTTACAAATGATGTGGTAAAAGTCCTCATTGGCCCGACTGCATTGATGGACAGTTGTTGGCTCATGACCATTGATGAATACACGAATATCCTTGGCCCGTAGTACATGGATAATTTGTGGTCGTAATACTAATGAATATCCTTGGCCGTAGTGCAGGGATGATGTAGATTATTTATTAAGCTGAGTCTCAGCGATAAAAGTGATGAAAAACCTTTTAAATCATAGAAGATAGTAGATTTTATTCTCTTCTTGACTCTTCTAATGGATTGCTTGTTCCGCTACAGTTAAACTTGATGTTTGTTATATTTTATCAGTTTAACACTGTTGAAGGCTAACGATAAATTATTCTGCATTATCTTAGTCATAATATTTCTTACTGGGCTAGTTGAGCTCACCCTTTTGCTTTAATTATTCTGTTCAAGAAATGAGAACGTAGCAGGGGCTAGTCGGGAAATGAAGTGACGGTCCAGATGATAGCATTAGTAGTCCTCACTATTCTATGAAATAGTGTGATAATAAATGTATTAAGGACTCCATTTGAGTTTAATATTGTCTAGAAGATAATATTCGTATTAAAACTCTCAGTTTATGTTTTGTCGTATTTTACACAACAATTGTATTATTAAGTTGTATTTGAATTTTATACCATGTATTTGGCGACTCAAGATGGGTGATGTATACCTATTTTAGGGGTGTCACACGTGTATGTTAATAGTTAGGTCTGTTAATTGTATGTGATTTGTAAATAAGGTCTTTAATCTGGAAAAGAAAACAAGTTCATTAGAACCATATATTGTAAGATACAGGTGGTCAAAAATGGTTGACCGATCACGAAGTTCTGTTTTCTGGGTTACCCAAGAAACTCAAGAATAGGTTGAACCAGCTACTTTGACCAGCCTTTTAATCGCTTTCTGTTTAATGTTATAATAACTTATTGTAATGAATTAATACCTTGACATACATACTACATCTATGACATTTAATTGCTTAAACAATTTATAGGATTACCATAATTAATGGTCAAAAGTCGTTGATCGAGTATGACTAAGTTTTCTGGGTTACCCAGAAAACTGATGAACATGAAGAACAACCTTTGGTTGTACTTTGATTATCATAGATCGAGACCTTAGAATCATATTTTGTCCAAATCAGTGTTTTATATAAGTACATTGACATAAAGACTACCTATTACAACAAACAAAACACAAATCTATCACATGGATTGAAAGATATAGAAGCTACAAAATCGTTGACTGGCCATGACCACTGTTCTGGGTTACCCAGAAACTCAAGAACAGCTCTGACAGTGACTTTGAGCCTCTATAACTTATTGTTATATATAGGTTAAAGCATAAAGATGGTCTGATGTCATACTACTGTATGAGTTCTATAACACCCATACTTGTCCAAACCCAAAATCATCAACGGTAGCAAATTAGATCAAGGTCAAAGTAGTCCCTTGACCATGACTAACTGATTCCCAGAAACTCAAGAACACCTATAGCGACACTTTTTGTCACTATAGGGCTTTAGCGACAAACAGAAAATATTTTCTAAGAAATTAATTAATAAAAATTGGAAATAATTAATAAATAAATATAAAAACAGTTTTAAAAATTATTTTAAGTTATAATAATTAACTTTTAATATTTTTACATAAATTCAAAAAATATTTTAATTTATTTGGATATTATTAATAATTAAGTTAATAATAAATTAATTAGAATAATTATTTATAAATAATAAATAATTATTTTAAAAATAATATTTATGATATAAAAATCATAATAAATGATTATAAATTATTTAAAAATAGTAAACAAAGTTTTTATAATATTCTAAGTAAATATTAAATTATTTATAAATAGAAATAAATGATTTAAAAATCATTTAAGGGATAAATATATACTTAAAAATTATTATAAACTCCTAGAAATTATTATAAAGGATATTTAAATATTCTAAAAATATAATAAAGCTTATAAATAAAATTTAGTCGAATTATCAACCTATTAAGTACTCGGTAAAGTCTTTGGACATCGAAACCATATCAAAGTTAACCCAAACATAGTTTATGTATTTGAGTATTGTTATCAATACTAATGTGTTAGATTTATATGAATGAACATCTTAGGTGTTTATTAACGAATCAAGTAGAATTACTTGACTGATCTTCGCTCAGGTAAGTTTACTAAATCCAAATTATTAATTACGCAAATTACTCAAACCCTACTTATTCGTTGTACAAGATTTCTATCTTGAATTGCTATTGATATGTTATGTAAAACCTAAACTTGAATTGCCAATTGTTGTAAAGTTACTGCTATAGCTTTAACATAACTAAGAAATGAATTGTTTATTCATATGATATAATTGAGCATAAACTATTGTGTCAAACCAAATTGCTTTGGTAAGACATTCTATACTGAAGTTGTGTATCCCGAAAAGGGATCGATGTTTGGTCAATTAAAATATTGACATTTAGTGCATGTGAGCACTAGTAGGATGAGATGCATACTCCTAGGATATTGAGTAGGTTGATCCTCTATCTCATATCTAAACAAAATTTCTAAGTCTATGTGACTGACAGAAATAAAAAGTCCAGAAATGGCTGAAATTGAAATTCCAAAAATGATAGCAACTATCAGTTGAGTTTTGAACTGTTATACTTCTTCAAATCATATATTGTTATAAATATAAAACCTGCTGAGCATGTCATAGCTCACCCTTACAAATTATTACCTTTGCAGTATTAGATGGTAACCCTGGCACTTCTGGAGTTAATAAAGGGAAGCGTCCATGCTTAGATTAGTTTATATTACTGTCTAGTTGAATGTAATACTTTGTAATAAGAAATTTTTTATGAAGAATCATGTAATCGAACCTTAATGATATATATATATATATATATATATATATATATATATATATATATATATAACATCTTCTATTTTCGCAACTGTGTTTTCTTACATATATAGATGTAATTAGAATTTTTAATCTAGTTTGAGATCCTTGGGAACTATTTATCTAAGTGAGGGTATTGACAACATGGACTGTTCATGTTGTTGTTGATACTCTGAATATTGGATAGATAGATACTATCGATACAATAATGTAATTCGCATGACATGGACTATACATCTGAGTGAGGGTATTGGTAATATGGACTGTTCATGTTATTACTGGTACTCTGAATTTCGAATAGATAGATACTATTCACAGATACAGTTCATACATCTAAGTGAGGGTATCCAAACACAGCAATTGTTCTCATCGGAATTGTTATCTGTTATGGGATACTGTGAATCTTGGATCTATAGGAATTGCATCTGGTTATAAATTGTATAGTCATTCAATTAGATATAAGCATATAATCAGATACCATGGGCATATAGATTTGAATGCATTATATACATTGACTTTTAGTAAGCACCATATCGGATACCGTGTGAGTATAGATATGGGGGCGTTACATTAATGGTATCAGAGTTGTTAAGACTATAGATATAAGGAAGAGAAATCTTAGTATATAGTCTTCGAGTCCGTAAAAATATTAAACTACACATAAAAATAACATTAAAAACATTATGTTTATGTAAATTTCTATGCCAGTAATAAAACAACAACAGCTAGATGCTGAGGAAGAGGAAGATCCAGTAGCAGGGCAATTCATGAGAATTGATGAACATGATGAGGCAATGGCATCGCTAATGAAGACTTCTGAATATGAGAATAATAAAATTAAGTGTAGGGCACACTTAGCTGAAGGAATGTTAGAGCATGAAAGGGGAACCAATAACCGACTGAAAGTACAACTGCATCATGCACAAAGGGGCGGGAAGGAAATACAGTCAAGGCTTCTCAAATCAACTCGAGATGTCTTCAATGATTTACAGAGCCGAGTAGTCCGATATCTAGTTGAGGAGAAGAAAATTACCTATTTGATAGATCGATATGTGGTATGCCACATGATCCAGGATTTCTTTGATGACATTAATGAATTCTAGAGGATAGTATAGAAGTCTAAATTTTCTATAATAGTGTGAATAAAAGAGCATTTAAAGTTTGTAATATAGCTAGTAGTATGTGTAAACTACTAAGTTATTTTGTATGAATCTTGTGGCATGAATAAAAGATATGTTTGCATTACTCAAATTCTTATGCGGATTTTTGTTGTTTTATGTAGAATCAAGCCACCAACTAGAAGACCTCAACGAGAGATAGATAATGATGATAATCCTACCCAAAATTTAGTAGAAAATTTGTTAGGTGCAATGAATAGACCCCTAACCCAAAACACTTCATTTAAAGATTTTGAACTAGTTGGTCCACCCGAGTTCAAAGAAACATCTGAACCTATTGATGTACAAATCTGGATTACTGAATAGAAAAATTTTTCTTAGTAACCAATGTCAATAACAATCAAAAGACAACTTTTACAACCTTTTTCTTGAAAGGTGAGGCGAATTACTGGTGGGAATCAACTAAGGGTCGAGTACAAACTGAAATTGTGCCATGAGATAGATTCAAAGAATTGTTCTTTGAAAACTATTTTTTCCAATCTTTGAAGGATCGTATGGAAGTACGATTCCTAGAATTGAAACAAGGAGACCTGACTATATCTCAGTATACGACCAAGTTTAACGAACTGTCCAGGTTTTCTCCTCACCAAGTCAATACTAAACTTAGAAAGACTCAAAGGTATCAGGAATGTTTGAAACCTCAGATACGAAGTAAGTTATCCATATTCCAATTAAAGACTTTTTCTAAAATACTCGAGAAAGCTTCTATAGCTGAGAGTGAAAATGAGAATCTCATTAAATTTCATCAGGAAAAGAAGAGTCAAAATGAGAAAGGGAAATCTAAGACTGAACCTAGTTTAGGTGTGTTTAATAATAAACGAAAATGAGATACTACTTTTTTTAACAACCCAGGGAAAAAGGTAGAGGGAATCTTGTCCTACCTGTGGAGGAAAACATAAAGGAGTATGTTTTAAAAGTATAAATAAATGTTACAATTGTGGATAAATGGGATACCTTTCTCTACAATGTCCTCTCCTTAATAAAAATAAATGTTTCAACTGTGGTTTGTCAGAACATTTAGCAAAGAACTGTCCCAAACCCAAGAACCAGGGAGGAAAGGGAATTAGAGTGCCAGAGAATAACAATAATCAGACAACAGTAGCTGTAGTTGGAGCTCAGAATCGACAAACCGCGAGAACATTTAATATGTCGGTGAGGGATGTTGTTGCTTCACAGGACGTGGTGATAGGTATCATCCCTATCAACAATTTAAATGCATATGTGTTATTCGATTCTGGTGCTACTTGTTCCTTTGTGTTTAACAGTTTTTCTAAAATCTGAATATACCATGCGAAAATTTAGACAAACCATTCTGTGTAGAAATTTCAAACAATGAAAAGATTCTGGTTAAGACCATATATAGGGACTGTAGTGTGGAGATAAAGGGACACAATTTTCTGGTAGATCTTATTCCATTTCAGTTGGGAGAATTTGATGTAATCTTAGGAATGGATTGGTTAGTTAACCATAACGCGATGATCAATTGTCATAAAAACGTATAAACCTTTTGACTGCGTCGAAGTCAAAGGTATTGTTCAACGGTGGTTGTTCACCTAAGCAATCTCGATGTTTGACCATAACTCTGGCAGAAAGGTTACTTAGAAAAGGTTTTTTAGGATATTTAGCCTATATATTTAATACTCAACAGGAAAGAGTAAAAACTAGATCAAATACCTATAGTTAAAAATTTTTCCGATGTATTTCCAGATGACTTACCAGGTAGGGAAATTGAGTTTGTTATTGATCTTGCACCGGGAACAACACCAGTTTCTAAGACACCATATAGGATGGCACATGTAAAACTGAAAGAGTTACTAGTACAATTACAGGAACTCTTAGATAAAAAGTACATACAACCTAGTGTTTCACCTTAGGGAGCACCAATATTGTTTGTAAAGAAGAAGGATGGAACCATGAGGTTATGTATAGACTATAGAGAATTAAATAAATTAGCTATTAAGAATAAATATCTTTTACCAAGAATTGATGATTTGTTTGACCAACTAAAGGGTGCCAAACACTTTTCAAAGATTGACCTTAGGACATGTTATCATCAGTTAAAGGTAAGAAAGGAAGATGTGCCGAAGATAGAGTTTAGGACACGCTATGGACATTATGAGTTCTTTGTAATGTCTTTTGGGATGACAAATGCACCGGCATCATTTATGGACTTGATGAATCGAGTGTTTAAACCATGCTTAGACAAATTTATTATAGTGTTCATCGACGATATTCTGGTATACTCGAAAACACGGGAAGAACATGCTGAACACTTGAGAGTCGTTTTGGAGATATTACAAAAGGAATAACTTTATGCAAAGTTTTCCAACTGTGAATTCTGGTTAAAGAGGGTTCAATTTTTGGGTCATGTAATTGAAAAAAAATGGAATATCAGTAGATCCAACTAAGATCAAAATGGTTGTGAATTGGGAACAACTAACAACTCCTACAGAAGTAAGAAGTTTTCTCGGTTTGGCGGGTTATTATCGACTTTTCATAGAAGATTATTCAAAAATAGCAACCCCGTTAACCAGTTTTACTTGAAAGATAGTGAAATACGTCTGGACAGATAAATGTGAAGAGAGCTTCCAAGAGTTGAAGAAGTGACTGAGCATGGCTCCAGTATTGTCCTTACCAGATGATACAGGAGGCCTTGTAGTTTTTAGTGATGCGTCACACAAAGGTTTAGGGTGTGTGCTGATACAACATGGGAAAGTGATCGCTTATGCATCACAATAACTCAAAGAATAAGAGAAAAGGTATCCTACTCATTACCAGTTAGCCGTGGTAGTTTTTGCCATTAAAATTTGGAGGCATTACTTGTACGGGGAGAAGTGCGAGATATATATAGATCATCCCGGTTAAGCTTTTTCTCACTTTTATACATACATAGCTATTCACGTTGAGAGTCGTGTTGTGTGTGTATGCCCGGGTCGTCGATCCGTGGCTTTTATTGCTTATATATATATATATATATATATAATTATTTATATATATAAAAGTAATAACGCTCCTAATATTATATTCGGCCATCAGTGCTGACTGAAGATGCCTCTGGCGTCTTCGTTGACTGACCGGCGGCGACTGTTGCGTCGTCGTCTCCGGCGGCTTCTCCGGTTGACTTGTCCGTCTCCTCCGGTGCCGGATGGAACTGCTGATCGTCTTCTCCGACGAGTCATCACCTCCATACAAACACAAGTTAAGTATTTGAATAAAAATAATTTTATTGATTCAAACTATTTACAAGTGCAGAAATGAAATTATTTTACAGGTTAACTTACAAGAAGATTAAGCTAAGAACATAAGAAGAAGAGGGGCTAGGTAGGCTTAACAGCGGTGGAGGCTAAAGATTAGTCAGAGAAGGAACTCTGAGTCTTTCTAAGTCTGCCTCATACAAATGAATTCGTATTCCTTTTATAGATTAAGGAAACGAACTATTACAATGACTGGGGTAAAGTAAAAGTAAAAAACATATTACATTTACTAAAGTTAAAGTAAAGGAAAAGAATCTGCTTTCGGTGGAAAAGCAGACGTCTTCTTTTGACTAAAGGGGCCATGGGGCCAGATGATTGACTGAGGGCTGCTTTCGGTGGAAAAGCAGATGCTGCTGGCGAGGCTGTCGGAGCAAAAGATGCTGTAGACGAAGCTGCCGTGCTGACTAGGCTGCCGGAGCAGGTGCATGTGCTGACTGAGCTGACTAGGCTGCCGGAGCAGGTGCATGTGCTGACTGAGCTGACTAGGCTGCCGGAGCAGGTGCTGACTGAAATGTTCAGGCAAAAGGATCCTGAGCATCCTGAAGATTAATCGTGCCATAAGGGTCACGATCTTCCTCCTCATCTGATAAGTTTTGACTATCTGATAAATTTTGACTATCATTTTCTCCTCTGGAATGAGAAGAAATTGCATCAGACTTTTCATCTAACTGATCTAAACGAGCCTGAATGGCATCAGTAAGAACTTTTAACTGAGAGCTAGAATAACTGGAAATATCAGTGACCTTATGTGGACTAGACTGAGCGACCGACTTTAATTTTTCAGACGCTTTAACTGAAGATTTACTGGAAGATTCAATGGCTGGAGAATTGATAACTGAAGGGGTCAAGGGAGTAGATGGAGAAGGAGGGAATTCCTTCTGAACTTGACCAACTATCCTATCGACACCAAATTTATCCCACCATTTGATATAAAAACGGCGAGAGACTTGAGAAATTGGGGAGATAACTGTCTGAGCTGACCTAATTCCTATGGAAGAAGGAGGCTGGAAAACTGTGACTTCTTGGGTGGCCGTAATGACATATTGCCATTTAAGGATCCAAGGGATTTTATATTTACTACAAAATATAAGGAATGCAGGAATTTCCTCATATTTTGGGAGATAGTTACTACGATGACAAAAATGTTCTAACTGGACCATAAGTGGCTCTGGGAAGATTGCATGATCAAGGCCATGCCTAGTCCACCAGAGAATGAACCACTTGGGAAATTGACTTTTGAACTTTTGATCGAACTGGAAAAACCAAGAATGACTATGATCATCATTCTGGTGAAGCATAATTTTAAACCAAGCCTCAATATAATCATAATAGCAATAAGGGCTAGAATGATTAGAGAGTGACTTGAGATCGGAAGGATGACTACCCCAATCAGAAAGATTGAGAACCTGTTTAATATACAACGAATGATAGAGAAGCTTGGAGCTATCATCGTTGGCATAAATAGGTTTAATGAATACTGACTCTGTTTCAATAAGAATATCCTTATAAAAGACCAAAGATTTATAAGGAGCGAGAGGAAGAAAATGCCATCCAGCAGGAAAATACTGGGCAGCTAATTTGACTGGGTCATTTTTTGGTTTCATTGGTAACTCGATGTGGAATAAGTGCTGATCATACTTAGCACGATATTCCGAAGCTGGGTTACTAGGGTTTGACGCAGATGCTTTGGATTGATTAGCAAAAATGTCAAACGGTTTAGGCTGACTAGCAAGGACTGACGCATAGGGCTTGGGGACTGTACCAAGCACCTGGAATTTATTATGTGTTTGAGTTACTGGATGAGGAACAATAGTTCCTTTTGACTGAGTAACTGGGCCTGAGGAACGGCCATGACCTCGAGAAGATGATCCTCCTCGAACACTCATGGTGCTGCAATAGTACCTGTGTTAATGAATTCACGTGTCAGGAAATCAGGAACTGAGTTGTTACTACCTTTAATATATTCAATATCAAAATCAAAAATACTTAATATAGCTTGCCATCTAGCGAAAGAATGCTTAGAGGCGACGTTTTCAACGTCTTTTTCAAGAATGAATTTGGCTGATTTGCAATCTATCCTAACTAAGAATTTCTGATTTAGTAAATCTCTCTGAAATTTTTTAATACACAATACAAGTGACAAAATTTCCTTTTTAATAGTACTATATTTTAACTGTGTAGGGTTCCATGCGCCCGAATGGAAACGAACAATTTGTTCGTCAGAAGTGGGGGTTAACTGCTGCTTGAGAATGCCACCAAATCCAATATCGGAGGCATCTGTTTCAACTATTTTGAATGCTGAATCATTAGAGATGCCAAGGCAAGGCAAAACCTTGACATATTTTTTAACTTGTTGGACGACAGAAGTATGAATGTCAGTCCATGGAGGGGGATTACTCTGTAAGCGCTGAAAAAGAGGCTTACAAATCTTCCTGAGATTCTTGTAAAACTTGCCAATATAATTAAGCGAGCCAAGAAATCTCTGTAGCTGAGTTTTGTCGGTAATCTTATCTGGAAATCGGTCGGCAAATTGAATAGCTCTGTCAATAGGCCGAGTGAGTCCGTGATAGAGGATTAGACCGAGAAACCTGACTTTTGTCAGAAACAGACTACACTTGGAAGGTGAAAGAACAAGACCATTGGTTTTAACTGTTTTGAAGAAAGAATTCAAATGTTTAGTATGTTCTTCAATAGTCTTGGAGAATACAAGGATATCATCGATGTATACAATAATAAAATGACTGAAAGGATTCAGAATATTATTGAGAATATTCTGAAATTCACTAGGCGCGTTTTTTAGTCCAAATGACTGAACATTCCATTCGTAATGACCGAAGGGAGTGGTGAACGCTGTTTTATACCTATCGTCAGGATGAATAGCTACTTGCCAGAATCCTGATTTAAGGTCAAATTTACTAAAGATGGTTGAAACACTTAACCTGCTAAGAAGGTCTTCCTTATTAGGTAAAGGGTATCTAATCCATTCAAGAACTTTGTTTAATGGTTTGTAATTAATAACTAGACGAGGGACACCTCTCTCTTTCTCAGCTTCATTATTAACATAGAAGGCTGGGCAAGACCATGGTGACTTACTATGTCTAATTAATCCTTTACTAAGGAGATCATTAATTTCTTTTTTACATAATTCCATTTGTTCATGACTCATTGGATTGGTCTGGCTTTAGTGGGAATTAAGTGTTCTTTAAATTCTTTTGCATATGGTAATCTAACTGTGTGCTTCTTCCTATGCCAAAAGGCATTGGGAGAGTCAGAACATAGATTTTTTGTTAAATATTCCTTTAATTCACTAATTTTTTCTTGAACCCGATTGCTTTTAAGTTGTTCTTCAACTTGTTGATACTTAACTTCTTCCTTGAGGAAACTTAAGTGGGTAACTTTGCAGTTTAACAGGTTTACTGACTTAGAGATTGATTCTTCTTGAATAAATTTTAAATCTCGTTCTTTAGGTTTGATTAGGAATCTAAATGTTATTTTCTTTCCTAAATGCTCACAGCTTAATCCTTTATTACTGGTAGTGAATGGATACAATAAATAAATAAATGGTAAACCTAAAATAATTTTATCTGTAAGATTGCGGATTAAAACAAAAGAAGTTTTAAAACACATTTCATCTTGACAGATATGGACTCTAGGTAATTTATATTTTATTTCCATATTACTACCATTAGCTGAATTAAGTTTTTCAGTAGTTTTTCTGTAGTATCTGGTGGGAATAAGACCCTCTTGAATACAGTTCAAATCTGCTCCAGTATCAACTAAAGCAGGGAGCTGAATAGAGAAGGTTTTATCAATAACTAACTTAATAGAGATGTACCACTTTTGAATGGTAATGTCTTTAATTCTTTTAAGTGAAAGACCTTGAATAAAAAGATCAGGTTCATCTTTAACACCTGATGATTCTGGTTCTTCATGACATTCATCACTGGAAGAAGAATCGTGTATTTGAAGATCTGACTTTTTATCATCAATTTCTTTTCTTAGATTAGAAATATCTAATTTTAGATTGGAAATCTCTTTCTTTAGTTTATTGACTTCATGATTTAATTCAGGGAGCGTAATTTCTCTAGCTGGTGATTTAAATCTCTCAAGTGTTTTATTAAGACTAAAAACTGGCTTTTCTTTGGCTTTAAGAACCTTATCGGTAACTTTCTTATCTTTATTCAATAAATCTTTCAATTGATTTAGATATTGGGTTTTTAAGCCTGGGTCTACGATTTTACTAATTAGATCAACTAATAACGAACACTCTTCGTCTTCTTTATTAATTACATTAATTCTTTTGCAACAATTGTTACTGCAATTTTCAGTGCAGACAGTAACTTCGTTTTCTGTATTTGATTCATCGTTACAAGTACTGCTAGTGCTGGAAGATTCAGGAGCATCTGAAACTTCATTATTACTATCGTTATTTTCAATTCTCATTAACTCAAGTATATGCTCAGTGTCTTCGGCTGAGATGTTTAATTGATTTAATTTTTGCTTAACTCTACACTCACTCTTAAAGTGTCCTTTTTGCCCACAATTGTGACAGATAATTTTACTTTTATCAAATTGTTTTGATTTTTTAGTTGATTTCTTGTGTGTTGACTGAGGTTTTTTATAGTAAGAGTCTTTATTAATTATTTTCTTATCTTGAGTATACCGATGTTTGTGACTCTTATGTGACTCAATATGTTTATGGGGATGCCGGTGCTTTCTTCTAGAGGGAGCAACGGGCGGTAAACCATATTGTTCACAGAAGGTGCCTAACTCATATTTAGCTTTCTTTTTATCTTTATTGGCTTGCTTAGCTAATTTAAAGTCAATACACATTTTTAATCCAATTTTTTGAATGTAACTTATAATGTCTCCATAAGTTAGATTATCATAATCAATGTATCCTAAATTTTTACTCAATTCTTCTCTAACTTTATGTGCAAATAACGACGGTAAACCATTAACAAACTTTTCTTTCCAGAAAGGCTTATTACTGTCACTTCGCATCATAACTCTAGAGGTGAACACATCCTTGTACCATCTAAAATCACTTAGAGTGGGACAAGTAAGATTACTTAATTGGTCATGAATTCGTTCTGTGATGTTACTGGGGGTTCCAATAAAATGTTTTAGTATAGTGAAGATTAAAGTATTAACTCCATCGGGTAAACCCATACCAACTTCCTCATTGAAGATGGGATTACCATCATCATCTCTTTGGATAGCATGAACTATTGATATCCTAATGTCTTCTGTGAGATGCTTCTCCCACCAAGATCTAAGAATACCAGTAAATCCACTAGCTATTAATTCAACTATGTCCGGTTGGGATAAATTGTTGAATTTAGTGATATAACTATTTGCTACCATTGACATATGATTTAATTTATTAAGGATTTCTTGTTCACTAAATCCATCAATATTCCACTCATATATTTTATTTGATGAGACAGAAAATTGCTTATCTAGATTTCTCTCTTCGAATTGTAGATCCGGAGGAGTGGGTCTAGAGTACCAATTTCTGGTGATACTAGTGTTATTAACAGTTAATTTATTTAGCTGTTCATTAAGGTTAGAGGTTGATGAGTGAATAGAAGAACTGTCATCGTCATCATCAGACTCTACATGATCAATGACTGCAATAGTTCCACTCGTACCTGCTTCAGATTTAATTTTTTTAAATAATTTATCTATGGATTGAACTAATTCTTCATCCTTAATAGGTAAACCTAATCTGCTTCTATTTTCTGGTAATTTGATTAAGGGCTGTTCAATCTTTGAATCAGGTTTTGTAATTATATTTTCTTCAAATTTTTCTTCAATTCTGTCAAGCTGTTTTCCAACAGTTGCTAGATACTGATTGCTAAAGTTTAATTGTTCAATTATCTTTTTATCATCTTTAACTCCGTCGGGAATTTTAAAGGGACTAGCGATAACTGAAGTGTTCTTAACTGGGATTAAAACCGTTTCTAAGGGTGGGTGACTAGACGAAATCTTTGTTTTGTCTTCTTTAATCCACTGTGTCTTACTAATAACATTACATTTACTTTGGTACTGTTCATACCAATCGTAAAACGTAATGTTAATCTGTTCATTTTGAATGAATCTCTTCCATCTATTGACTATCTTATCTCTTTCCTTTTCAGTGGGGTGATTAGATCTAAATAGATGTCGTTTTTCTTTATTAGATTTTGAATTGAAATCTTTTACTAAGTTATCCCATTCTAAAATAAATTCCTTTTTAATGACTCTAAGTTGATTATGAATAGGGGCATTAAAGTCAGACTGTGTGGGATACACAGATGACGCTGGGGACGAAGATCCTTCATCTCCATCAGGGTCGTTATGGGTATAACAGGGATGACTAACTTGTCCTTGATTAAAAATTCCTTTTAGTTTGACGTCTTTAATCGAAGGGTTGCCAATTATTTCTGAATCTCTTCTAGTATGAATAACTGAAGGGGTTGAAGAACTAGAAATATCTTCAATAATAACTGGAGTTCTAGTGCGTTCAAAACTAATTTTAACAGTTCCATCAGAAAACTGTTTGATGTTTTCAATATTTAATGAATTATTAATTATGGGTTGTTGTGGTAACTCATTTGGCAAAGTCCATTGGCTAGGTAATGTAATATCCTTCCAGAGAATTGTTCTCGGGATCTGGATATTAGCATCACAAGTTGAACTTTGAATTAAAACTGTCTGATCCTTAGGACTTTTATTAAGAGCATGAACGTTCAGGTTTGACTTCATGGTCTTATAGTAAATCCGATAGATCAAAGCAATAGGCTGAGATCCCTCAATCATCTGAGTAATCTCTCCTTCAGTTTTAATATTTAAGGTTAATGCTTTAAATAAGTTTTGATCACTAAGACTTAAAGTGAAATCTGGAAAACAATTAAAGTGAATTGGTCCATTATGCAGACTGGCTTCCATGGCACCAATTATACTAGGATAATAATTTAAAAATCTAGCGTCTCTAAGACAAAGGTAGATTGATGAATTAATTCCTTTTCTATTAAGTGGTTTAACTGCAACTTGAATTAATCCTATATGAATAAAATTATAACCCTTTTTTCTGTGTTTTTTAATAACTTCTGGGGATAATAGGCTACAATTTTCATATTCTTTGTTAATTGCAAAAACTCTTTCAACTGTTTTAACATTGTAATCTGTTTTAAATTTATCGGAAAATGTTGACTGATAAATTTCTTTAGGGGAAACCCTAGGTATGTTCCAATTATTCAAAACTTGATTAAGATTTTCATAACTCTGTTCTTCTTGGTTGACAATATCTGGGATTGGAGGTAAAGTCGACCTGTTACTAACTGAAGAGTTGGATCTAAATAACCTACTCATCTTGACTGTTTCAAAATGTATTCTGGTTCAAGGTTCATTCATGCATACCCCTTTTACCCTTAGTAAACTCATACCTATGTTCTATAACCCGACACTGCTCACACCCTGGAGACTTACAAAAGGTTAGATACGAACTAGGTGGTCTACAGGTAAATAAGGTGACTTTAGAAGACTTGAAGAAGAAGATAGTTTTGAAAGAGAAAGATGATTTTGGTTAAATAAATCTAACTAGGCAGATAGAAACAACATACAACTTGGTGCCATGGAAGCCAGTCTGCATAATGGACCAATTCACTTTAATTGTTTTCCAGATTTCACTTTAAGTCTTAGTGATCAAAACTTATTTAAAGCATTAACCTTAAATATTAAAACTGAAGGAGAGATTACTCAGATGATTGAGGGATCTCAGCCTATTGCTTTGATCTATCGGATTTACTATAAGACCATGAAGTCAAACCTGAACGTTCATGCTCTTAATAAAAGTCCTAAGGATCAGACAGTTTTAATTCAAAGTTCAACTTGTGATGCTAATATCCAGATCCCGAGAACAATTCTCTGGAAAGATATTACATTACCTAGCCAATGGACTTTGCCAAATGAGTTACCACAACAACCCATAATTAATAATTCATTAAATATTGAAAACATCAAACAGTTTTCTGATGGAACTGTTAAAATTAGTTTTGAACGCACTAGAACTCCAGTTATTATTGAAGATATTTCTAGTTCTTCAACCCCTTCAGTTATTCATACTAGAAGAGATTCAGAAATAATTGGCAACCCTTCGATTAAAGACGTCAAACTAAAAGGAATTTTTAATCAAGGACAAGTTAGTCATCCCTGTTATACCCATAACGACCCTGATGGAGATGAAGGATCTTCGTCCCCAGCGTCATCTGTGTATCCCACACAGTCTGACTTTAATGCCCCTATTCATAATCAACTTAGAGTCATTAAAAAGGAATTTATTTTAGAATGGGATAACTTAGTAAAAGATTTCAATTCAAAATCTAATAAAGAAAAACGACATCTATTTAGATCTAATCACCCCACTGAAAAGGAAAGAGATAAGATAGTCAATAGATGGAAGAGATTTATTCAAAATGAACAGATTAACATTACGTTTTACGATTGGTATGAACAGTACCAAAGTAAATGTAATGTTATTAGTAAGACACAGTGGATTAAAGAAGACAAAACAAAGATTTCGTCTAGTCACCCACCCTTAGAAACGGTTTTAATCCCAGTTAAGAACACTTCAGTTATCGCTAGTCCCTTTAAAATTCCCGACGGAGTTAAAGATGATAAAAAGATAATTGAACAATTAAACTTTAGCAATCAGTATCTAGCAACTGTTGGAAAACAGCTTGACAGAATTGAAGAAAAATTTGAAGAAAATATAATTACAAAACCTGATTCAAAGATTGAACAGCCCTTAATCAAATTACCAGAAAATAGAAGCAGATTAGGTTTACCTAATAAGGATGAAGAATTAGTTCAATCCATAGATAAATTATTTAAAAAAATTAAATCTGAAGCAGGTACGAGTGGAACTATTGCAGTCATTGATCATGTAGAGTCTGATGATGACGATGACAGTTCTTCTATTCACTCATCAACCTCTAACCTTAATGAACAGCTAAATAAATTAACTGTTAATAACACTAGTATCACCAGAAATTGGTACTCTAGACCTACTCCTCCGGATCTACAATTCGAAGAGAGAAATCTAGATAAGCAATTTTCTGTCTCATCAAATAAAATATATGAGTGGAATATTGATGGATTTAGTGAACAAGAAATCCTTAATAAATTAAATCATATGTCAATGGTAGCAAATAGTTATATCACTAAATTCAACAATTTATCCCAACCGGACATAGTTGAATTAATAGCTAGTGGATTTACTGGTATTCTTAGATCTTGGTGGGAGAAGCATCTCATAGAAGACATTAGGATATCAATAGTTCATGCTATCCAAAGAGATGATGATGGTAATCCCATCTTCAATGAGGAAGTTGGTATGGGTTTACCCGATGGAGTTAATACTTTAATCTTCACTATAATAAAACATTTTATTGGAACCCCCAGTAACATCACAGAACGAATTCATGACCAATTAAGTAATCTTACTTGTCCCACTCTAAGTGATTTTAGATGGTACAAGGATGTGTTCACCTCTAGAGTTATGATGCGAAGTGACAGTAATAAGCCTTTCTAGAAAGAAAAGTTTGTTAATGGTTTACCGTCGTTATTTGCACATAAAGTTAGAGAAGAATTGAGTAAAAATTTAGGATACATTGATTATGATAATCTAACTTATGGAGACATTATAAGTTACATTCAAAAAATTGGATTAAAAATGTGTATTGACTTTAAATTAGCTAAGCAAGCCAATAAAGATAAAAAGAAAGCTAAATATGAGTTAGGCACCTTCTGTGAACAATATGGTTTACCGCCCGTTGCTCCCTCTAAAAGAAAGCACCGGCATCCCCATAAACATATTGAGTCACATAAGAGTCACAAACATCGGTATACTCAAGATAAGAAAATAATTAATAAAGACTCTTACTATAAAAAACCTCAGTCAACACACAAGAAATCAACTAAAAAATCAAAACAATTTGATAAAAGTAAAATTATCTGTCACAATTGTGGGCAGAAAGGACACTTTAAGAGTGAGTGTAGAGTTAAGCAAAAATTAAATCAATTAAACATCTCAGCCGAAGACACTGAGCATATACTTGAGTTAATGAGAATTGAAAATAACGATAGTAATAATGAAGTTTCAGATGCTCCTGAATCTTCCAGCACTAGCAGTACTTGTAACGATGAATCAAATACAGAAAACGAAGTTACTGTCTGCACTGAAAATTGCAGTAACAATTGTTGCAAAAGAATTAATGTAATTAATAAAGAAGACGAAGAGTGTTCGTTATTAGTTGATCTAATTAGTAAAATCGTAGACCCAGGCTTAAAAACCCAATATCTAAATCAATTGAAAGATTTATTGAATAAAGATAAGAAAGTTACCGATAAGGTTCTTAAAGCCAAAGAAAAGCCAGTTTTGTAAGAAAACCTCACCTGAGGTCCGCTCTCTCCCTTCTCTCTAGAGTTAGCCGGAGACGAAGCTTCCAGCTTCGATCTTCTTAGTTAGAAGATGAAGTCGAAGTCTTTCATACTTCGATCTTCCTCAAACAGTTAGTCTAGGAAATAATGTAATCCTTCCTCAACTGTTTATAAATAAAAAGAAAGAGATTACTTTACCGATTCACCGGTCATATACCATTTGGGAAGGAAGCAGGAAATACGGTTGACTTGTCCATTTGGGAAGGAAGCAGGAAATAGATGAACAGAGGATAGATGCGCATACAAACACAAGTTAAGTATTTGAATAAAAATAATTTTATTGATTCAAACTATTTACAAGTGCAGAAATGAAATTATTTTACAGGTTAACTTACAAGAAGATTAAGCTAAGAACATAAGAAGAAGAGGGGCTAGGTAGGCTTAACAGCGGTGGAGGCTAAAGATTAGTCAGAGAAGGAACTCTGAGTCTTTCTAAGTCTGCCTCATACAAATGAATTCGTATTCCTTTTATAGATTAAGGAAACGAACTATTACAATGACTGGGGTAAAGTAAAAGTAAAAAACATATTACATTTACTAAAGTTAAAGTAAAGGAAAAGAATCTGCTTTCGGTGGAAAAGCAGACGTCTTCTTTTGACTAAAGGGGCCATGGGGCCAGATGATTGACTGAGGGCTGCTTTCGGTGGAAAAGCAGATGCTGCTGGCGAGGCTGTCGGAGCAAAAGATGCTGTAGACGAAGCTGCCGTGCTGACTAGGCTGCCGGAGCAGGTGCATGTGCTGACTGAGCTGACTAGGCTGCCGGAGCAGGTGCATGTGCTGACTGAGCTGACTAGGCTGCCGGAGCAGGTGCTGACTGAAATGTTCAGGCAAAAGGATCCTGAGCATCCTGAAGATTAATCGTGCCATAAGGGTCACGATCTTCCTCCTCATCTGATAAGTTTTGACTATCTGATAAATTTTGACTATCATTTTCTCCTCTGGAATGAGAAGAAATTGCATCAGACTTTTCATCTAACTGATCTAAACGAGCCTGAATGGCATCAGTAAGAACTTTTAACTGAGAGCTAGAATAACTGGAAATATCAGTGACCTTATGTGGACTAGACTGAGCGACCGACTTTAATTTTTCAGACGCTTTAACTGAAGATTTACTGGAAGATTCAATGGCTGGAGAATTGATAACTGAAGGGGTCAAGGGAGTAGATGGAGAAGGAGGGAATTCCTTCTGAACTTGACCAACTATCCTATCGACACCAAATTTATCCCACCATTTGATATAAAAACGGCGAGAGACTTGAGAAATTGGGGAGATAACTGTCTGAGCTGACCTAATTCCTATGGAAGAAGGAGGCTGGAAAACTGTGACTTCTTGGGTGGCCGTAATGACATATTGCCATTTAAGGATCCAAGGGATTTTATATTTACTACAAAATATAAGGAATGCAGGAATTTCCTCATATTTTGGGAGATAGTTACTACGATGACAAAAATGTTCTAACTGGACCATAAGTGGCTCTGGGAAGATTGCATGATCAAGGCCATGCCTAGTCCACCAGAGAATGAACCACTTGGGAAATTGACTTTTGAACTTTTGATCGAACTAGAAAAACCAAGAATGACTATGATCATCATTCTGGTGAAGCATAATTTTAAACCAAGCCTCAATATAATCATAATAGCAATAAGGGCTAGAATGATTAGAGAGTGACTTGAGATCGGAAGGATGACTACCCCAATCAGAAAGATTGAGAACCTGTTTAATATACAACGAATGATAGAGAAGCTTGGAGCTATCATCGTTGGCATAAATAGGTTTAATGAATACTGACTCTGTTTCAATAAGAATATCCTTATAAAAGACCAAAGATTTATAAGGAGCGAGAGGAAGAAAATGCCATCCAGCAGGAAAATACTGGGCAGCTAATTTGACTGGGTCATTTTTTGGTTTCATTGGTAACTCGATGTGGAATAAGTGCTGATCATACTTAGCACGATATTCCGAAGCTGGGTTACTAGGGTTTGACGCAGATGCTTTGGATTGATTAGCAAAAATGTCAAACGGTTTAGGCTGACTAGCAAGGACTGACGCATAGGGCTTGGGGACTGTACCAAGCACCTGGAATTTATTATGTGTTTGAGTTACTGGATGAGGAACAATAGTTCCTTTTGACTGAGTAACTGGGCCTGAGGAACGGCCATGACCTCGAGAAGATGATCCTCCTCGAACACTCATGGTGCTGCAATAGTACCTGTGTTAATGAATTCACGTGTCAGGAAATCAGGAACTGAGTTGTTACTACCTTTAATATATTCAATATCAAAATCAAAAATACTTAATATAGCTTGCCATCTAGCGAAAGAATGCTTAGAGGCGACGTTTTCAACGTCTTTTTCAAGAATGAATTTGGCTGATTTGCAATCTATCCTAACTAAGAATTTCTGATTTAGTAAATCTCTCTGAAATTTTTTAATACACAATACAAGTGACAAAATTTCCTTTTTAATAGTACTATATTTTAACTGTGTAGGGTTCCATGCGCCCGAATGGAAACGAACAATTTGTTCGTCAGAAGTGGGGGTTAACTGCTGCTTGAGAATGCCACCAAATCCAATATCGGAGGCATCTGTTTCAACTATTTTGAATGCTGAATCATTAGAGATGCCAAGGCAAGGCAAAACCTTGACATATTTTTTAACTTGTTGGACGACAGAAGTATGAATGTCAGTCCATGGAGGGGGATTACTCTGTAAGCGCTGAAAAAGAGGCTTACAAATCTTCCTGAGATTCTTGTAAAACTTGCCAATATAATTAAGCGAGCCAAGAAATCTCTGTAGCTGAGTTTTGTCGGTAATCTTATCTGGAAATCGGTCGGCAAATTGAATAGCTCTGTCAATAGGCCGAGTGAGTCCGTGATAGAGGATTAGACCGAGAAACCTGACTTTTGTCAGAAACAGACTACACTTGGAAGGTGAAAGAACAAGACCATTGGTTTTAACTGTTTTGAAGAAAGAATTCAAATGTTTAGCATGTTCTTCAATAGTCTTGGAGAATACAAGGATATCATCGATGTATACAATAATAAAATGACTGAAAGGATTCAGAATATTATTGAGAATATTCTGAAATTCACTAGGCGCGTTTTTTAGTCCAAATGACTGAACATTCCATTCGTAATGACCGAAGGGAGTGGTGAACGCTGTTTTATACCTATCGTCAGGATGAATAGCTACTTGCCAGAATCCTGATTTAAGGTCAAATTTACTAAAGATGGTTGAAACACTTAACCTGCTAAGAAGGTCTTCCTTATTAGGTAAAGGGTATCTAATCCATTCAAGAACTTTGTTTAATGGTTTGTAATTAATAACTAGACGAGGGACACCTCTCTCTTTCTCAGCTTCATTATTAACATAGAAGGCTGGGCAAGACCATGGTGACTTACTATGTCTAATTAATCCTTTACTAAGGAGATCATTAATTTCTTTTTTACATAATTCCATTTGTTCATGACTCATTGGATTGGTCTGGCTTTAGTGGGAATTAAGTGTTCTTTAAATTCTTTTGCATATGGTAATCTAACTGTGTGCTTCTTCCTATGCCAAAAGGCATTGGGAGAGTCAGAACATAGATTTTTTGTTAAATATTCCTTTAATTCACTAATTTTTTCTTGAACCCGATTGCTTTTAAGTTGTTCTTCAACTTGTTGATACTTAACTTCTTCCTTGAGGAAACTTAAGTGGGTAACTTTGCAGTTTAACAGGTTTACTGACTTAGAGATTGATTCTTCTTGAATAAATTTTAAATCTCGTTCTTTAGGTTTGATTAGGAATCTAAATGTTATTTTCTTTCCTAAATGCTCACAGCTTAATCCTTTATTACTGGTAGTGAATGGATACAATAAATAAATAAATGGTAAACCTAAAATAATTTTATCTGTAAGATTGCGGATTAAAACAAAAGAAGTTTTAAAACACATTTCATCTTGACAGATATGGACTCTAGGTAATTTATATTTTATTTCCATATTACTACCATTAGCTGAATTAAGTTTTTCAGTAGTTTTTCTGTAGTATCTGGTGGGAATAAGACCCTCTTGAATACAGTTCAAATCTGCTCCAGTATCAACTAAAGCAGGGAGCTGAATAGAGAAGGTTTTATCAATAACTAACTTAATAGAGATGTACCACTTTTGAATGGTAATGTCTTTAATTCTTTTAAGTGAAAGACCTTGAATAAAAAGATCAGGTTCATCTTTAACACCTGATGATTCTGGTTCTTCATGACATTCATCACTGGAAGAAGAATCGTGTATTTGAAGATCTGACTTTTTATCATCAATTTCTTTTCTTAGATTAGAAATATCTAATTTTAGATTGGAAATCTCTTTCTTTAGTTTATTGACTTCATGATTTAATTCAGGGAGCGTAATTTCTCTAGCTGGTGATTTAAATCTCTCAAGTGTTTTATTAAGACTAAAAACTGGCTTTTCTTTGGCTTTAAGAACCTTATCGGTAACTTTCTTATCTTTATTCAATAAATCTTTCAATTGATTTAGATATTGGGTTTTTAAGCCTGGGTCTACGATTTTACTAATTAGATCAACTAATAACGAACACTCTTCGTCTTCTTTATTAATTACATTAATTCTTTTGCAACAATTGTTACTGCAATTTTCAGTGCAGACAGTAACTTCGTTTTCTGTATTTGATTCATCGTTACAAGTACTGCTAGTGCTGGAAGATTCAGGAGCATCTGAAACTTCATTATTACTATCGTTATTTTCAATTCTCATTAACTCAAGTATATGCTCAGTGTCTTCGGCTGAGATGTTTAATTGATTTAATTTTTGCTTAACTCTACACTCACTCTTAAAGTGTCCTTTCTGCCCACAATTGTGACAGATAATTTTACTTTTATCAAATTGTTTTGATTTTTTAGTTGATTTCTTGTGTGTTGACTGAGGTTTTTTATAGTAAGAGTCTTTATTAATTATTTTCTTATCTTGAGTATACCGATGTTTGTGACTCTTATGTGACTCAATATGTTTATGGGGATGCCGGTGCTTTCTTTTAGAGGGAGCAACGGGCGGTAAACCATATTGTTCACAGAAGGTGCCTAACTCATATTTAGCTTTCTTTTTATCTTTATTGGCTTGCTTAGCTAATTTAAAGTCAATACACATTTTTAATCCAATTTTTTGAATGTAACTTATAATGTCTCCATAAGTTAGATTATCATAATCAATGTATCCTAAATTTTTACTCAATTCTTCTCTAACTTTATGTGCAAATAACGACGGTAAACCATTAACAAACTTTTCTTTCCAGAAAGGCTTATTACTGTCACTTCGCATCATAACTCTAGAGGTGAACACATCCTTGTACCATCTAAAATCACTTAGAGTGGGACAAGTAAGATTACTTAATTGGTCATGAATTCGTTCTGTGATGTTACTGGGGGTTCCAATAAAATGTTTTATTATAGTGAAGATTAAAGTATTAACTCCATCGGGTAAACCCATACCAACTTCCTCATTGAAGATGGGATTACCATCATCATCTCTTTGGATAGCATGAACTATTGATATCCTAATGTCTTCTGTGAGATGCTTCTCCCACCAAGATCTAAGAATACCAGTAAATCCACTAGCTATTAATTCAACTATGTCCGGTTGGGATAAATTGTTGAATTTAGTGATATAACTATTTGCTACCATTGACATATGATTTAATTTATTAAGGATTTCTTGTTCACTAAATCCATCAATATTCCACTCATATATTTTATTTGATGAGACAGAAAATTGCTTATCTAGATTTCTCTCTTCGAATTGTAGATCCGGAGGAGTAGGTCTAGAGTACCAATTTCTGGTGATACTAGTGTTATTAACAGTTAATTTATTTAGCTGTTCATTAAGGTTAGAGGTTGATGAGTGAATAGAAGAACTGTCATCGTCATCATCAGACTCTACATGATCAATGACTGCAATAGTTCCACTCGTACCTGCTTCAGATTTAATTTTTTTAAATAATTTATCTATGGATTGAACTAATTCTTCATCCTTAATAGGTAAACCTAATCTGCTTCTATTTTCTGGTAATTTGATTAAGGGCTGTTCAATCTTTGAATCAGGTTTTGTAATTATATTTTCTTCAAATTTTTCTTCAATTCTGTCAAGCTGTTTTCCAACAGTTGCTAGATACTGATTGCTAAAGTTTAATTGTTCAATTATCTTTTTATCATCTTTAACTCCGTCGGGAATTTTAAAGGGACTAGCGATAACTGAAGTGTTCTTAACTGGGATTAAAACCGTTTCTAAGGGTGGGTGACTAGACGAAATCTTTGTTTTGTCTTCTTTAATCCACTGTGTCTTACTAATAACATTACATTTACTTTGGTACTGTTCATACCAATCGTAAAACGTAATGTTAATCTGTTCATTTTGAATGAATCTCTTCCATCTATTGACTATCTTATCTCTTTCCTTTTCAGTGGGGTGATTAGATCTAAATAGATGTCGTTTTTCTTTATTAGATTTTGAATTGAAATCTTTTACTAAGTTATCCCATTCTAAAATAAATTCCTTTTTAATGACTCTAAGTTGATTATGAATAGGGGCATTAAAGTCAGACTGTGTGGGATACACAGATGACGCTGGGGACGAAGATCCTTCATCTCCATCAGGGTCGTTATGGGTATAACAGGGATGACTAACTTGTCCTTGATTAAAAATTCCTTTTAGTTTGACGTCTTTAATCGAAGGGTTGCCAATTATTTCTGAATCTCTTCTAGTATGAATAACTGAAGGGGTTGAAGAACTAGAAATATCTTCAATAATAACTGGAGTTCTAGTGCGTTCAAAACTAATTTTAACAGTTCCATCAGAAAACTGTTTGATATTTTCAATATTTAATGAATTATTAATTATGGGTTGTTGTGGTAACTCATTTGGCAAAGTCCATTGGCTAGGTAATGTAATATCTTTCCAGAGAATTGTTCTCGGGATCTGGATATTAGCATCACAAGTTGAACTTTGAATTAAAACTGTCTGATCCTTAGGACTTTTATTAAGAGCATGAACGTTCAGGTTTGACTTCATGGTCTTATAGTAAATCCGATAGATCAAAGCAATAGGCTGAGATCCCTCAATCATCTGAGTAATCTCTCCTTCAGTTTTAATATTTAAGGTTAATGCTTTAAATAAGTTTTGATCACTAAGACTTAAAGTGAAATCTGGAAAACAATTAAAGTGAATTGGTCCATTATGCAGACTGGCTTCCATGGCACCAATTATACTAGGATAATAATTTAAAAATCTAGCGTCTCTAAGACAAAGGTAGATTGATGAATTAATTCCTTTTCTATTAAGTGGTTTAACTGCAACTTGAATTAATCCTATATGAATAAAATTATAACCCTTTTTTCTGTGTTTTTTAATAACTTCTGGGGATAATAGGCTACAATTTTCATATTCTTTGTTAATTGCAAAAACTCTTTCAACTGTTTTAACATTGTAATCTGTTTTAAATTTATCGGAAAATGTTGACTGATAAATTTCTTTAGGGGAAACCCTAGGTATGTTCCAATTATTCAAAACTTGATTAAGATTTTCATAACTCTGTTCTTCTTGGTTGATAATATCTGGGATTGGAGGTAAAGTCGACCTGTTACTAACTGAAGAGTTGGATCTAAATAACCTACTCATCTTGACTGTTTCAAAATGTATTCTGGTTCAAGGTTCATTCATGCATACCCCTTTTACCCTTAGTAAACTCATACCTATGTTCTATAACCCGACACTGCTCACACCCTGGAGACTTACAAAAGGTTAGATACGAACTAGGTGGTCTACAGGTAAATAAGGTGACTTCAGAAGACTTGAAGAAGAAGATAGTTTTGAAAGAGAAAGATGATTTTGGTTAAATAAATCTAACTAGGCAGATAGAAACAACATACAACTTGGCTCTGATACCATTTGGGAAGGAAGCAGGAAATAGATGAACAGAGGATAGATGCGCATACAAACACAAGTTAAGTATTTGAATAAAAATAATTTTATTGATTCAAACTATTTACAAGTGCAGAAATGAAATTATTTTACAGGTTAACTTACAAGAAGATTAAGCTAAGAACATAAGAAGAAGAGGGGCTAGGTAGGCTTAACAGCGGTGGAGGCTAAAGATTAGTCAGAGAAGGAACTCTGAGTCTTTCTAAGTCTGCCTCATACAAATGAATTCGTATTCCTTTTATAGATTAAGGAAACGAACTATTACAATGACTGGGGTAAAGTAAAAGTAAAAAACATATTACATTTACTAAAGTTAAAGTAAAGGAAAAGAATCTGCTTTCGGTGGAAAAGCAGACGTCTTCTTTTGACTAAAGGGGCCATGGGGCCAGATGATTGACTGAGGGCTGCTTTCGGTGGAAAAGCAGATGCTGCTGGCGAGGCTGTCGGAGCAAAAGATGCTGTAGACGAAGCTGCCGTGCTGACTAGGCTGCCGGAGCAGGTGCATGTGCTGACTGAGCTGACTAGGCTGCCGGAGCAGGTGCATGTGCTGACTGAGCTGACTAGGTTGCCGGAGCAGGTGCTGACTGAAATGTTCAGGCAAAAGGATCCTGAGCATCCTGAAGATTAATCGTGCCATAAGGGTCTAGAAGAAGAGGGGCTAGGTAGGCTTAACAGCGGTGGAGGCTAAAGATTAGTCAGAGAAGGAACTCTGAGTCTTTCTAAGTCTAGCTGGAAGTATGACCGGTGAATCGGTAAAGTAATCTCTTTCTTTTTATTTATAAACAGTTGAGGAAGGATTACATTATTTCCTAGACTAACTGTTTGAGGAAGATCGAAGTATGAAAGACTTCGACTTCATCTTCTAACTAAGAAGATCGAAGCTGGAAGCTTCGTCTCCGGCTAACTCTAGAGAGAAGGGAGAGAGCGGACCTCAGGTGAGGTTTTCTTACAAAAGAAAAGCCTTACAAAAAAATGCCTGAAGAACTCTAACACTTCGAGTTCTTTAAATAGAAAAACTGAAAGTAAATTACTATTTGATTCACGCAGGAATCACTATTACATTAACTGAAGTAAAAGTAATTTACTTAAGTAAAAGTAAAACGTAAGAAATATTTTACATTTACTTTTACATTGGTAAATGTTAAAAATATTTAACTAAGTTAAAAACATTTAACTTAAAGTAAAAGCAAAAGTTATTCTTTTACTTTTACTTTTACATTTTACTAAAGTAAATGCTTTTGCTTTACGGAAAGCAAAAGCTGATCTGATGGCTGTCGGCCATCAGTGCTGACTGAAGATGCCTCTGGCGTCTTCGTTGACTGACCGGCGGCGACTGTTGCGTCGTCGTCTCCGGCGGCTTCTCCGGTTGACTTGTCCGTCTCCTCCGGTGCCGGATGGAACTGCTGATCGTCTTCTCCGACGAGTCATCACCTCCATACATTTCCACCTCAAAATTTTTATCCAGGAAATAACCCTTTCACCCCCAAAAATTTGCTTACAAAAAGAAGGAGGGGAAAATTTTTTCACCGAAAAATTGGTCAAAATCTTCAAGATTTCTTAGATTTTGTAGAAAGTTTTTGTTTAAAAACAAATCAGATGAAATCTGAAACAAAGGATCACTCGATCGGTCCTGATCTATCAGTGAAATCGGTCTAAACAGTTTGACAAAACCCTAACCGTTTAAACAAAAATTCTTTCTCTTGAAGGTCCACTTAAAAGGCCTTACTTGCCGATGAATCATACCCCTTAGATCTAATGATTCCCTTTGGCCTTACACTGCTCACTTACTTGAGACTTACAAACAGGCACTAATCGGGACTTAAGGCGATCTTGGGTGTTTAACGGCGAAGGTCCGGTTACTAAAAGCGGAGCAAGAAAAATAAAAGTTTGTGAAAACGTTTAAAAACCAAGAACAAACTATTTTTTCTTCGAAATCGCCGATAGCATCAAGAACCAACCGTGTGGCTCTGATACCATATAAACAGCGGATAAGTTTTAAGAAGAAAACTTAAACAGAAAAAGAAAAGATTAAGAAGATGACCGGTGAATCGGTAAAGTAATCTCTTTCTTTTTATTTATAAATAGTTGAGGAAGGATTACATTATTTCCTAGACTAACTGTTTGAGGAAGATCGAAGTATGAAAGA
This sequence comes from Panax notoginseng, assembly GCA_016801055.1. Taxonomy (NCBI): domain Eukaryota; kingdom Viridiplantae; phylum Streptophyta; class Magnoliopsida; order Apiales; family Araliaceae; genus Panax; species Panax notoginseng. The sequence continues at coordinate 72,531,071 of CM029014.1, read as the reverse complement.
CTTCGACTTCATCTTCTAACTAAGAAGATCGAAGCTGGAAGCTTCGTCTCCGGCTAACTCTAGAGAGAAGGGAGAGAGCGGACCTCAGGTGAGGTTTTCTTACAAAAGAAAAGCCTTACAAAAAAATGCCTGAAGAACTCTAACACTTCGAGTTCTTTAAATAGAAAAACTGAAAGTAAATTACTATTTGATTCACGCAGGAATCACTATTACATTAACTGAAGTAAAAGTAATTTACTTAAGTAAAAGTAAAACGTAAGAAACATTTTACATTTACTTTTACATTGGTAAATGTTAAAAACATTTAACTAAGTTAAAAACATTTAACTTAAAGTAAAAGCAAAAGTTATTCTTTTACTTTTACTTTTATATTTTACTAAAGTAAATGCTTTTGCTTTACGGAAAGCAAAAGCTGATCTGATGGCTGTCGGCCATCAGTGCTGACTGAAGATGCCTCTGGCGTCTTCGTTGACTGACCGGCGGCGACTGTTGCGTCGTCGTCTCCGGCGGCTTCTCCGGTTGACTTGTCCGTCTCCTCCGGTGCCGGATGGAACTGCTGATCGTCTTCTCCGACGAGTCATCACCTCCATACATTCATACTTCGATCTTCCTCATACATTCATACCTGACTCAGTCTATTACATAGAGAGCTTGACCAAACGATATTTTGTAATTTAATTTTAATATTTATTGAATTAAATAAATATTTTCGATGATTTAATTATTAGATTAAATAATTAATTGATGAAGTTGTGGTAGATTAATTTAATTATATGTGTTATATTTATTAAATTAATGTGGAGAATTTTTATTATTAAATGTATGTAATTATGTGAGCTTATTGAATTAAAAGAAATATTTAATAAGCCTAATATTATTTTAATTAATAAGAAAAATTAATAATTTGACATAATTAATAAAGGAGAAAATTAATTATGTGACTATGTGAATTAATAAGAAATTATCAATTTTAATTGAATTAAAGTAAATAAGATATTTGATTTATATTTTATAAAGGGGTGTGACACTATTAAACTATAGTATAAAAGATCTATTAAATTAAATGGTTATAATTCTTTTAAGGTTAGCCAAACAAGGCATTAGGGGAGGTTGAGGGCAATTAACCCATGATCAGTTAACTGCGTCAGTTTCAAAATATTATATACGTCTTCTATTATTGTTAAGTCTTTTAGTTTTGTTAAGTCTGGAAAAGGAGAATCAGAGAGAATTTCAGAGAATTAGAGAGAAACAGTGTGAGTTATTGTGATATTGTAGAAGAGCGTGAAAGTCAGATGAATTGTTTAAGGGTAAATTTCTATTTTTATGATTGTTAAAGTTTTCATGAAAATGGCTTTAAGTTTTGTTAAAACTTCTGTAATTGGAAAATGGATTATGTGTTATATATGTGGTAAGATGTTATTATAACATGTGTTACTGTATGTTGTATGAACCATAACATCCGTTTCATAAAAATTATGTCGTACGTTGTTCTTCAAAATTACAGAGTATGAAAATATGGCCATATGGCCTTACATACCAAATTTAACACGATAATCATAAGTTGTATCATAAATTTATACATGTATGTGTTAATATGTTAACGTAGTATGTTTTTACTATGTTGTATGAACCATAACATCAGTTTCATAAAAATTATGTCGTACGTTGTTCTTCAAAATTACAGAGTATGAAAATATGGCCATATGGCCTCACATACTAAATTTAACACAATAATCATAAGTGGTATCATAAATTTACACTTGTATATAATTATGCATGTTAAAATGAATGAATCAAACTCCAAATGAACAGATTCAGTGTTATAATGAACCTGTAATATAGATTTTCATGTTTTGTGTTGAAAACTTTCAAGAAAATCAAGAACAGTAATTTATATGTTTTGATTATGCAAAATATGTATTTTAACATGTTAAAATAATGCTAGAAGGGTTAAGTAATAGTTATATATGTATGACAATATTTGGGTATGTCTAAATTCGTGTAGAAATAATTTAATTGAAAGTTATGGCCATGTTTTGTGTTCTTCAAGAGAACATATTAACTTGTGAAAGATTTTTTTGGCCTAATTTGGCCTTGTTATGCAGGAACTGCAGAAACTGTGTCTGGGTAACCTCGCCCCTGGCGGGCGTTACCAAACTAAAATAAAATAAAATAATAATAATAATAATAATAATAATAATAATAAAATAAAAATAAAAATTATTATTTAAAATATTTATCAAATAAAATGAATATTTTAATTGAGATATTTATGGAATAAAATAAATAATCTATGAAAATTATTATTAAAATATTTATAAAATAAAGTAAATATTTTAATTGAAATATTTATGGAATAAAATAAATATTCGATAGAAATTATTATGAAATAATTTATTCGAGTGTAATAATAGTAAGGGAATGAAAATATTCTAATTTAATTAAGTAATTAAATTAGAAGGGTAATGATTCGTTAAATAAAGAAAAGTTTATATTATTTAATAATTAAGTGAAAATGTAACTAATGAATGTCGTGAATACATATGGTATGTGTGTAGGATTTGTGGTGAACGGAAGTAGTAATCGTTTAGCCTACGCACGAGGCAAGTTCCTTATTCTATCTTGTTTATTATTGTTCAAGTCAAGATTTTATATTAGATGTTATCATTCTTTAAAAGCATGATTCCTGTTATACAATACTTATTCGATTGCATACATCTTGAACTTTATTATTCAATTTGAATATCAAATATTGTTGAACCTTGTAAGACTAGCGAACCCTTATTGATTCAACTAGTCCATAGTTGATGAACATTCTAAATTTCAGAACCATTGTTGAGCTTATCCAAACCAAACTTCCTTTAGTGCGGACTCTAATGTCAAACTGAGATGAACAACCCTGTTATAGGGGATTAATAATGCTTCAGCGTTAAGATATTGTGCACAATATGGTACTAAGGGCTGATCCTCCTAAGTACGAGAAAAAGAGTCCATAGTCTTATAACTGTTAAAGGTTTCAAGTATAAATATTTGACAACCTAGGACGTAGTTCAAGGTCTTATGACCCTCAGAAGTTCTTTTGATTCTTGTTATTCATTCTTGATTCAAATGCCAAGTTTTCTTATTTCAAAAGTTATTGATTCATTCACATGTTATTATTTTATTGTTATATTATTATACTTGTGGGCAATCGTGCTCACTCTTGCGTAATAATAACATTGCAGTTAACATTGCGTAATAATAACATTAGGAATTTAACGTTGTTTAATAATAATTAAACGAAGATCGTAAATGATAAAAAGTGAAGATAAAACCTATATACGTACTATATAGAGTCTGATGTCGGTAATTCGACAGGAATTCATCTAAGTTAACGTATCAATTAGGGTTTCAACTACTATGGTACTTAACCAATGGTTGTTAAGTATTGGTTTAGTGACGTAAGAACGTTAATAAACTGTAAAGAAGGATAGGTTAGAAACGAATATTATTAATGAAATAAATTCGGTCATGTTATAGAAGAGAAAGAAGTTGGTAAAAATACTGTGAGTAGATTGTTTGGTAGCTAATTTCAGTGTGCTATGTGAATATATCATATAGAAACTGTAAAGACCAAGAACTGTTGAATTTTAATTGAAGACGCTTGAAGGTAAGTTTTCTTAACGCTTGTCTAACCTTCGTGTTATCCAAGTTTCTGTGATTCATGTTAGAAGATGCATGAATTGTTTTATGAAAGACTCGATGCCAGTTTTAACTCGGCTAGACCAATCTTAAGAGTTTGATTGATTTGTTTACAAGTCTTTCGATATAGAATTGATAACGCTATCCTATGCCAATTATTTGGTACCGATTCAAAGGTAAGCCTGAGTATAAATAAACAAAAATGTTTTACATCGATTATTCGATGGGCATGTGAGGTTGCCAAAACTTAAACATAGATACGTTAACGGATGAGTGTTGATCAACATAGAGTACTATAGGCTGATCACCTAGAAGTGCTCGTAAGATATATCGGACTTACGGACTTAGTGTCGGATTGTCCTTTTTCATGAATGAAAATCAAAAGAGAATGTTCATGGTCTTTTAGCCTACTCAGAATTCCTAAGTTACTATATGTACTTTGTAATGGTTTTATGTGAATGAAAAGTGCTATTTAATGTTTTATAGTACTTCATAGCTATTTGTTCAGTTATTAAAGAATAATCATATAATTCTTGATGTAGTACTTGTATTATATATTGCTAGACTTTCTGAGCTAGTTATGTTCACTTCTTGCTTGAATTATATGATTGCAGCTAAGGCCGAGAGAATCGAGGGTTCTAGTAAAGATAAAGGCAAGGCTAAGATGGATAAGTAGATTATCCTATAATAGACTAGTATATTTGTATGAATTATACTATGATAAATGAAGAATGTATTCGGTTACAGAACCTTAGAAAGGATTCATTACTATTGTAATAAGAATGTAGTAAATACAATCATTTTGATGTTGTTTCGATGAAATGAATGTATAATTATGAGTACCGTGTATCACTATATCTGTGGGTTGAAAGTACCCGGATTTGGGGGCTTCACAACAATTATAGTTACAACTCAAATTTTTCAACGTCCTACACATTACTTGCATTCAAAACATTCATTAGTTACCTTCATATAACCTTATAGGTTTAGTCCCTTCTTTTAAATCCAATTTGTTAACATAATTCAAATTCTGACTTTTGTATTAACGTCACGTCATCAGTTTGAAATCATAGGTTTATCATAGCAATGTAACCTTTAATCACATCTCAAGACTTAAACAATTAACAAATTAAAGCTTTTGATATGTAGGAAGGATGGGCTAGTCTCTCACTCTAGAAATGTGCTCTCCCTTCTCACTAGGATCCTAGGTATCTTGGTTTGGAACCGGCTCTCTTATTCCCCCGTCCCTTTGCTCCATCCTTTTTACCGTTAACTCCTTATTTCCTTTTTCAGCCTCCCGCCCATCCTCACCTACCCTTTCCATCTTCATCAACTTTTTCTGTTTACTCCTTTGGTTTCTCTCATCTCCTTCCCCAGCTACCGTTCCTCATCCCTTCCGGCCTCCCTGGCGTCTAGCCTAAACACCTCCTCGCCACCATGGTTAGTCATTCCCATCTCTCCGCTGGAACTCTCTGAGCTCTGCCTCCAGGGATCTCTTCGCTGAATATGGTGTCTCCAACCTGAACTCTCCTTCTCTTACCTCTCCTCTGGTGCTTAGCAGTGTCGACTTGGCTGCCTCCGCTGATCTGTCCTTAAACGTGGGACTTGACTCGATTGAAATGATAAACTCAGACCCAAATCCTGTTGCTACTGCTCTAAGCTCCGAAGACTCTACCTCTTTTGTAAATGAGATTGAAAGCAACTTGGGTCAAGCTTTCAACTCAAACGTTTCTGAAATTTTTAGAGCTGCACAACATTTCTCCCAAAAGGATCGAGAAGAAAGTTCTTTTTGAAAGGAAGAAAAATGCTGATCTCATAAACTGCTTGTTGGCGCATGGACTTTCTACTAGCGATGTCAATGCTTTTGTCTCTGCAGGGAAACTAGCAAATATTGGTCATGCCCACAAGATGTTAAATGAAAGTCCCCACTGTTGCCCCCTTGCTGGCACCTTGCTCTGTTTCTGACCAGTCTATCCTTGGCAAACCTCTGGACCTTAATCCCTTTTTTGGAAAGGTTGTTGAGAAGGAGCTTGAGATCCAACCTCACCTGGCCCCTCCTCCTAGGGCTGACGATGCTTTTGAACCCACCCCCCTATGGATAACACCTCAGCCTCTATTCTAAACAGCTCCCCTGCTCCCCCGGTTTAAAAAGGTGAAATTCCTTGTTTGAAACCTGGTCCATCTAAATCCTGGTGTGATGTGGTCTCTACTAGTTCTGGCAAAACTTCTCGCTCCCTCTCCTATCACCCTCCCTTATCTGAGGACGGTTAGATTCTAGTTAAACCTCCCACTGATGTGCTCAAGCGTGGAAATCAGCTATGGTCTTCCAGCCTTGTGGGTTACTTCTTGCACTCAAACATCCCCTTCAAGGTTGTTGAACCCATTGCCAAGCGCCTTTGGGGCAACTTGGGCCTCACAGGCGTCTTTCTTCATAGCAAAGGTTACTATATTTTCAAAATCAAATCTGTCTCTAATAGAGACAATGTCCTTGCCTCGGGCCCATGGCAGTTCGCCTCAAAAGTGATCGTGTTGCAACCTTGGAAAGAAGGAGTTGAATTTTCAAAAAATGATCAGTTCAAATTTCCCATTTGGGTTAAGTTGAGCCAAATTCCGCTTTCTTATTAGTCTGATGAGGGTATAAGCTACCTAGCCAGTGCCATAGGTAAGCCTCTATTTACTGATGAAATGACATCCAAACATGACTTAATGCACTTTGCCAAAGTTTGCATTGAAGTCCAAGCTTCTTTCTCCTTCCCGTCCTCAATTAAAGTTGTTGTTCTGAATGAAGACACCTCTAAAGACATAATTGTCCCGGTTAGTGTTGAATACCAAAGTAGGCCACCATCATGCCCTACCTGCAAAGTCTTTGGTCATTCTCCTTTGAAATGCCCCAAATCCAACTTTATATGGGTGCCTAAATCGAACGCTCAATCTGTTTCTGATCCCAAACCTGCTGTGGGCACTTCGGCTCCTACCCCCTACCTACAAACCCTGCCCCTGCTGCTACAACCACAACACATGCTGATTTACATGCACATGGCTGGGTAACTGTTTCTCGAGGTGCCAAAGCTGGGAAAGATTTGACTCTTTCTCTTCCTACCTTGGCCTCACCAAACTCTTTCTCCCCCATTGCAAATGCTATTGTCACTGATACTCTCACGCCCTCTGATCTTGATTCACCTCCTGTGAACTACCCCATTCTGAACAAGCTCATTGCCATTGATAAAATGGAGTGTAAAGACCTGAAGCAGAAGCATAGAACTGGGATGGAGCTTCCTCAAGATGCTAAGCATAGAAACAAAGGCAAGGGCCGCGGGGGTAAATCTTCCCATTGACTGGATCATTACTCTACCTAGTTATTTATGTTAATGTTAGCTTCCTATAATATTAGAGGTCTGAATAACAAGCCTAAGCAGGCTTATGTTAAACAGTTAATTTTGGAAAATAGTATCTCCCTCATTGGTCTTTTGGAAACCAGAGTCAAGCAGCATAAAGCTAGTAGAATCTCCAGAAATATTTGTAGAAATTGGACTTGGTTTCATAATTATGACTATCGCGTGGCAGAAATTGGATTGGATGGAACCCCAATATTTAGCAGGTGGACATCCTTTATGTATCCTCTCAAATAATTCATTGTAATATCAAGCACTTATCAAATGATTGTTCTTTCTTGGGTTCCTTTGTCTATGGTTTGAACTCTATATCCGAAAGGAAAGACTTATGGGCTTAATTATCATCTCTTAGCTCCTCTCTCGACTGGTGTATCTTGGCTGATTTCAATGCTATTAGAAGCCTAAATGAAACTGACAGGAATGGAACCGAATGGGATTCTGGAATGGAGGATTTCAAAGAGTGTCTGCAGACTCTTGAAATGGATGACATTAGGGGCATTGGTCCCTTCTATAGTTGGTGGAACTGTCAAACTGATAATCCAATCCACAAGAAGCTTGATAGAGCTTTGGGAAATGCCTCATAGCTCAGCTCATTTCCTCATGCTCAAGCCACCTTTGCTCCTCGAGGATTGTCTGACCACTCACCTGTCATGATCAGCCTTGGCATCCCTTCTACACGGTCCAGGAAACCTTTCCAGTTCTTTAATCACATGATCCTCTTGGATGGCTTTCGTGATTGTGTATCTGCTGCATGGCCGCAACCGGACTTGGGAAACCCCTTTCATATCCTGGCTGCAAAAATCAACAGAACTAAAAGAGCCTTAATTAACCTTAATCACTCCATTGGGAATTTATCATCCTCAGTAAAGGAAGCTACTGCAAATCTCCACAGCGTCCAATCCTTGCTAGCAAACAGGCCACTTGATTCGGATCTCATCTCCCAGGAACAGAGCTGCCTTCATGTACTTTGGAACTCATTGGCTCTAGAGGAAACTCTTCTCCATCAAAAATCTAGAGCTACCTGGCTTGGTACTGGGGATAGAAACACAAAATTCTTCTCCAATTTGGTAAAAAGCAGGTGGAACATATACAAAATTCTTTCTATTCATAACCCCTCGGGTGAACTAGTTCAGGGTCAGGAGAAGGTTGAAAATGTGGCCATGAACTACTTCAGAGATTTGTTCAACTACCAGCACCTACCTCCTTCAGCTGATTTTGAAAATTTTGGAGTTCTCCCTGCCAAACACATAAATGATTCCCAAGCTACCCTCCTTTCGGCTCATATCATAGCTACTGAGGTTTTCAAGGCTCTTATTGTATGAGGAGAAACAAAAGCCCAAGCCCGGATGGATTTAACGTGAACTTCTTTATTCACTGTTGGGACATTGTTGGTGCTGACTTCACCAAAGCTGTTCTTTACTTTTTCTCTTCCTGTCGTATGCCAAGAGGTATAAATTCCACTGCCATTGCTCTTATCCCAAAGTGCTCAAATCCCTCTCTCATGTCTGATTTCAGACCAATATCATGCTGCAATACAATCTACAAGTGCATCTCAAAAATTCTTGCTGATAGACTAAAACTGGTCCTTCTTTCTATCATTGACAAAGCACAATCTGCTTTCATCAAAGGCAAAAGTATAAGTGACAACATCTTCATTGCCCAGGAGCTATTCCGAAATTACCACAGGAAATCTGGTCCACCTAGATGTGCCTTAAAAATTGATTTAAGCAAAGCTTTTGACACAGTTAATTGGGATTTCTTAATGGGCACCCTTTAATCCTTCCACTTTCCTCCACAATTCATCGACTGGATTTACCCATGCATCTCAACTGCTATGTTTTCTGTAAAGATAAATGGCTCACTTGCTGGATTCTTTGGTAGTACCCGAGGCCTAAGGCAAGGTGACCCTCTTTCTCCTTACTTGTTTGTGCTAGTAATGGAAATGCTCTCCCTCAAACTCAACTGAGGTTCCAAACAATCTGGGTTTCTTCACCACTGGCGCACTAATGCCAGTGACATCTCTCATCTCTTTTTTGCTGATGACATCTTAATTTTCTGTCATGCTAACCTTCAAACCATCTCCATCATACATTCATGTATCCATTCCTTCTCTCTATTCTTGGGTCTCATTCCTAATATTCAAAAGAGCCACTGTTTTCTAGCCTGTGAAGATCCTGAAACAAAATCATCCATCCTATCCTTTCTGGGCTTCACTCATGGTACCTTTCCCACCAGATTTTTGGGTGTCCCTCTCATCACTTCAAAGCTCTCATACCAGGATTGTATTCCTTTAATCCACCGAATCACTCAAAGAGTCTCCTCTTGGACTGCTACTGCTCTTGCTTATTCTGGTAGGGTCCAACTCATAAAATCTGTGCTCTTTGCAATTCAATCGTATTGGAGTACTCATTTCTACTTGCCCAAAGCAGTCATTAGAGCCATTCAATCGATTCTTTGTCGTTTTCTTTGGAAAGGCACCTCTCTTAATCCCTATGGTGCAAAGGTTGCATGGCAAATTATTACACTCCCTACCGAGGAAGGAGGTCTGGGCATCAAAAACCTCTTGGACTGGAATAAAGCTTTACTTCTACTACACCTAACCCATGTCTTGCAGCCTAACACAACATCATTATGGGCTAAGTGGGTGCAGACTACTGTCCTTCTCGGGAAATCTGTTTGGCAGATTCAAATTCCCACTGATTGTTCGTGGATCTGGAGACAACTTCTCAAACTCAGGCCTATTGCTCTTCAGCATATCAGATACGTTGTTGTCCATGGTGAAAATTTCAATCTCTGGTATGACCCCTGGCTCAATGGCTCTGCCATTAACCCCAGCAATACATTGATCTCCAATTCAGGCCTACCTATCTCAGCCAAAGTCAGGGATATTATGAATAACACCTCCTGGAACCTCCCCCTTTCAAACCATCATGAGGTGATTCTCTTCCGGCAACTAGTACAATTTGCCCCCTTTCCCTCTGCATCAATGGACTGTATATTTTGGGATTCAATGGATATTTACTTCATCAAAGCAAGACACATTTGGGATAGCATCAGAATTAGGAAACAGGTTACTCATTGGCACACAATTCCCTGGCATAAATTGTATGTGCTAAGATACTCTTTCATGCTCTGGCTTGAATTCCATGGAAAGCTCCAAACAAATGATATAACTCGAGCTTATACAGGACGGACCTTCAATTGTCAGCTATGCAACAAGCATCCTGAAACATTTTCACATCTTTTCTTCATCTGTGAATATTCCACTGTTATTATCAAAGCTACCTTACAACTACCTCTCTTTACCCCTGGACTGGATCGGACTTACTGCCTTTATATCATCTTTCCAAGGGAGAAAATTATCAAAGAAGATTCTTAGCCTATCTCTGGCCGTCTCTTTCTATAAGATATGGGAAGCAAGAAACAAAAAGATGCACAATGGGACACTCGTCCCTCCAACCTGCCTTGCTACGGATGTAATTGCAATCATCAAATCTAGATTATCTACTAGTCCATCTTTCCTCAAAGCTACAAACCTTTGCCAATATTATTGTAATTGGCTTTGATAAATTCTGACTAGATTATGTTACATGGGTTGATTTTCTAAGAAATGTTCTTTACTCTAGCTAGATCCTCTATTGGTCTGTGTCTCTAGATGATCTAGCTATAGTATGGGGTATGCCCCTTTGCCATTGTATTTTTGGTTCCATCTATATACTCACACAAGTTTAGCAAAAAAAAATAAAAAAATTAAAGCTTTTCACAACTTATTAACTTCACAATTTGAAATCGTTGAACACACGTGGAAAGGTAGTCGTGTGAGGAATGGCTAGGAAAATGCTCTCCCTTCTCTCTAAAAATCCTTGCTTTTCATTTCCATTCCCTTGACTTTCAGATATTCTGTCCACTCCCAATATTACCGTTATAACCCTTTTTTCCTCTTTTTGGTTTCCCGCTTCCTCTACCTACTTCCTCCATCCACACCTATTTTTTCTGTTTTCCCCTTTAACTATTCCTCACCCTTTCCGGCATACTCTCCCTTTAGCTCCGACCATATTCCTCGCTGCATCCTTTTCTTCTCTTCTGTGTCTTCTTCTCTTTAACCATGGTCGACTACTCTCACCTCTCAGCTGGAAACTCCTTAAGCTCTGAATCCAGGGACATCTTTGCCGATTTTGGCATTTCAAACCCAAATTCTCCTTCTCTCTCCTCTCCTCTGGTTCTCAGCAGTACTGTCATGGCTGCTCCAGCTGTTCTGCCTCTAAATGTGGTTTCTTCTGGTGTAATCCCACCTACTGTGGAGATTGGTTCTATTGACATGGTGGAATCTGAGCCCATGCCCATTGCTATTGATGTTAGCTCTGATGACTCTACCTCCTTAGCTTGTGAGTTAGGGGAAAATTTTGGCCCTGCAGTTGAGTCTAGCGCTGCTGAAATTCTTAGAGCTGCCCAACACTACTCACAGAAAGATCGAGAAGAAGCCTTGTTTGAAAGAACGAAAGTTGCAAATTTTATGAGCTTCTTGTCTGCACATGGTTTTTCTTTAAATGATGTAAATGCCTTTGTCGCAGAAGGAAAACTGGCAAAGTTAGGACACCCGCGTCAGGTGCTTGACAAAAGTCCTATGAAGAAAGCTGTCTCTCCTTACTTGATGTCTTACCCCTCATCTGAACAAAACTTCCTTGGCTCACATTTCATTCCTACCACCTACGTGGGTGAGACCTCTGGGCTGGAGCGTGTGGCTCAATCGCTGCCGACTGCGCCTCTCAAAATGGTATCTGTTCCTTGTACTGTTACTAGTTCTGTCCCTCATGTTGGAAAAGGAGAATTTCCACGCCAGCAGCCCGAGGTCACAAAGTGTGATATTGTCTCTACCAGTTCTGGTAAATCTACTCGTTCACTCTCCTATCACCCTCCTTCCTCTGAGGATGGAAATATTCTGGTCAAACCACCTTCTGATGTGCTCAAGCGTGGAAACAAAATTTGGTCAACCAGCTTAGTGGGTTATTTCCTACTTTTAAACCTCCCCTTCAAAGTTGTTGAGCCTATAGCCAAGCGCCTTTGGGGTAATTTGGGGCTCTTAAATATCTTCCTCCATAGCAAGGGCTACTATGTCTTCAAATTTAAGTCTGCATCTGATAGGGATAGTGTTCTTGCCTCTGGTCCTTGGTATTTCTCCTCCAAAGTGATTGTACTACAACCCTGGAAAGAAGGTGTTGAGTTTTCCAAATCTGATAGAGAAAAGTTCCCCATTTGGGTAAAGCTGAGTCAAATCCCACTTTCTTACTGGTCAGATGAAGGAATCAGTTATCTTGCCAGTGCCATAGGGAAGCCATTGTTTACTGATGAAATGACTTCCAAAAACGATCTGATGAATTTTGCTAGAGTTTGCATTGAAGTTCAAGCATCCTTCTCCTTTCCCCCCCTCCATAAATGTTGTTGTTCTAAATGAAGAAACCTCTGAAGACATTATCGTTTCTGTTGATGTTGAATATCAGAGTCGACCTCCTTCATGCCCCTCTTGCAAAGTTTTTGGACATTCTCCTATTAAATGTCCCAAATCAAATTATAAATGGATTCCTAAAGCTCCTGTTCCAGTCCCATATGCTACAAACCCAACTCCTGCTGTGGACCTTTTGGTCCCTGTTTCCCATTCTCCTGATGCAATTCTTGCCTCCCCTACAAATGATTGGGTCATTGTCTCTAGAGGAGCAAAGGTCGGAAAGGATCTTCCCTCTCCTGTGCTCACACTGGCCTCCACAAACTCATTCTCCCCCATTGCCACTGCCTCTGGCCATGAAGCTCTTCTCCCCTCTGAATATGATTCCCCTCCCATAAACCATCCTATTTTGGATAAGCTGATAGCTATTGATGAAAAGGAGGGTAACCTGAAGCAAAAATAGAGAACTGGAAATGAACCTTCTCAAGATGCCAAGCAAAGAAACAAAGGAAAGGGTCGTGGAGGCAAATCCCCCCATTAATCATCTTTATTTGTTTTTAATGTTAGTTAGCTATAATATTAGAGGCATAAATAAAAAGCCTAAACAGGCTTATGTTAGACAGTTAATTCTAGATAATAGTATCTCTCTTGTTGGTCTTTTGGAAACTAGAGTCAAGCAGCATAATGCAAATCGAATTTCTAGAGCTATCTGCAGAAACTGGACTTGGGTTTATAATTATGATTACCATTGTAATGGCAGAATTTGGGTTGGATGGAATCCTACTGTTTGGCAGGTGGATATCCTTTTTGTATCCTCTCAAGTTATCCACTGTCACATCAAGCTTTTATCAAATGATTGTAATTTTTTGGTTTCCTTTGTCTATGGTATGAATTCAATCTCAGATAGGAAAGCCTTATGGACTGATCTGTCTTCCCTTAGCTCCCCTCTAAGCTGGTGTATTCTGAGAGATTTCAACGAAATAAAGAACCTCAATGAAACTGATAGGGAAGGGGCTCTCTGGAATTCTGGTATGGAGGATTTAAAAGAATGTCTTAGCCCTAGAGATGGATGAGATTAGAGGCATTGGTCCCTTCTTCACCTGGTGGAACAGTCAAACTGAAAACCCTATACACAAGAAACTTGATAGAGCTCTGGGAAATGCCTCTTGGCTAAATTCCTTTCCTCTTGCACAAGCTCCCCAAGGGGAGTTTCTGATCACTCTCCTGTTATATTAAACACTGGCATCCCTCTTGTTAAATCCAGGAAACCATTCCAATTTTTCAACCACTTGATTCTTTTAGATGGATTCAATGAATGTGTTGGCCTCAGCCTGGCAGCAACATGATCCGGGCAATCCCTTCCATGCCCTTTCTGCAAAGCTCAGAAGAACCAAACAAGCTCTTATCCACCTCAACCATTCCATTGGTAACCTGTCTTCTTCGGTCAAGAATGCTACTGCTGAGCTACACAGAGTGCAGAACTTAATCTCAAGTAGGCCTCAGGATGCTACTCTCCTTTCCCAGGAACAAAGTTATCTTCATGTTCTTTGGAACTCCTTAGCTTTAGAGGAGACCATGTTACATCAGAAATCTAGAGCTACTTGGCTTGCCACTGGAGATAGAAACTCAAGATTCTTTTCAAATCTGGTGAAGTCTAGATGGAACACAAACAAAATCTTATATATCAGAAACTCTGCGGGTGATTTTGTCCATGGGCAGGAGGAAGTTGAATCTGTTGCTGTGAATTACTTCAAAGATTTGTTCAACCCTACCCCTCCCACTTCTTACGATGACTTTGCAAATTTTGGAGTCCTTCCATCAAAACAAATTAGTGGATCTCAAGCTGCTTCTCTATCAGCCCCTATCACTTCTTCAGAGGTCTTCAAATCGCTAAATGGTTTGAAAAGAAACAAATGTCCGGGCCCAGATGGCTTCAACGTTAATTTCTTTATACACTGTTGGGGAAGCTTTTACAAAAGCTGTCTTATTTTTGCTCTCTACAAACAGAATGCCAAAGGTATAAACTGCACTGCCATTGCTCTTATTCCAAAATGCTCAAACCCTTCTCTCATGTCCGACTTTAGACCCATCTCTTGCTGTAATACTATTTACAAGTGTATCTCCAAAATCCTTTCCGACAGACTCAAAGTTGTCCTCCCCTCTATTATTGACAAAGCACAAACTATTTTCATTCCGGGAAGAAACATTAGTGATAATATTCTCCTTGCCCAGGAACTCTTCAGGAACTATCATAGAAATTTTGGGCCACCTAGATGTGCTTTAAAAATCGATCTCAAGAAAGCTTTTGACACAATCAATTGGGAATTTTTGTCTGACACTCTAAAATCTCTAAAATTTCCCACTTCTTATATTGACTGGGTATAATACTCTTGTATCTCAACTGCCATGTTCTCTGTTAAGATAAATGGATCTCTAGTCGGTTTTTTTGGCAGCTCTTGAGGCCTCAGACAAGGAAATCCTCTCTCTCCGTACTTGTTTGTTCTTGTCATGAAAATGCTTTCCCTGAAACTGAACTGGGTATCCAGGCAAATCGGTGTTTCCTTCCACTGGCGTACCAAAGCTACTGACATTACCCATCTTCTGTTTGCCACATTCTTATCTTTTGCCATGCAAATCTTCAAACTATTTCTATTATTAACTCTTGCATCCACTCTTTCCCCTTATTTTCTGGCCTCATCCCATACATACATAAGAGTCAATGTTTCCTAGCTTGTGGTGATTTGAAACAAGGGATTCTATCCTTTCCTACCTGGGTTTTGCCCCAGGTTCTTTTCCAGCCAGATTCCTTGGAGTTCCTCTAATCTCTTTAAAGCTTTCTTACCAAGATTGTATCCCTTTAATTCATAGAATCACCCAATAGGTGTCATCTTGGACTGCAACTGTTCTTGCCTACTCTGGTAGATTACAACTCATCAAATCTGTGCACTTTGCAATACAAGCATATTGGTGTAACCACTTCCTCCTGCCCAAAGCTGCCATCCAAGCCATTCAATCCATTCTTTGTAGATTCCTTTGGAAAGGTGCAACACTAGCTCATCATGGTGCAAAGGTTGCTTGGAAAAACTTAACATTACCTGTTGAGGAAGGTGGTCTGGGCATCAAAAACACTCTAGATTGGAATAAAGCCCTCCTTATCCTGCACCTAACTCATATCCTACAATCTGAGTCCAAATCCCTCTGGGCTAAATCGGTGAAATCCACTGTTCTACTTGGAAAATCAATTTGGCAAGTAAAAATCCCCAATGATTGTTCTTGGATATCGAAGCAATTGTTAAAGCTTCGCTCCACTGCAATTCTTCATCTGAGCTACACGGTTGGGTCTGGGAGTAACACTAACCTTTGGTTTGATCCATGGTTAAATGGCTTTGCTTTAAATCCCTCAGATACACTGATCTCCAATTCTGGCATTCCGGACACAGCAGAATTCCTCTTGGAATCTTCCACATTCAAACCATCATGAAGTTATTATGTTCAGGAGAGCTCTCAATTCTGTCCCAGTCCCTACTGCCTTAAGTGACTGCATTCTTTGGAACTCTACCAATATATGCAACATCAAGGCTCGACACATCTGGGCATTAGACACCGACAGCAGGTAGTAGACTAGCACCCCATCCTGTGGAACAATCTTCATGTTCCAAGATACTCCTTCATACTTTGACTTGGGTTTCTAGGAAAGTTTCAAACAAATGACATCGCAAGAGCCTACTCTGGAAGAATCTCCAACTGTCCCCTATGTAACAATCGTCCGGAAACTTTCTCTCATCTCTTTTTCAACTGTGAATACTCAACCATCGTTATCAAAGCTGTTCTTCTTTTGGGTGACTGGGCTTGGACTGGAATGGTATTACACACTTCATTTCATCATTTCAAGGAAGGAAGTTATCAAAACACATCCTTAGTCTCTCTTTGGTTGTCACCTTCTACAAAATTTAGGAAGCCAGAAACAAAAAGCTTCACAGTGGAACTCTCATCCCTCCCAGCTGCCTTGCTAATGATGTTATTAATATTATTAAATCTAGGTTATCTACATATTCAAAATTCCACAAAGCCACAACTTATAGCTACATCTTTCTGTCTCTTGATGATCTAGCTATAGTCTGGGGTATGCCCCTGTGCCATTGTAATTTTGGGTTTATATGAATACAATCACACAAACTTAGCAAAAAAAAAAATTCGTTGAACACATGCTTACAATTAATTATAAAATCTCATTACATGTTTAACATACTATCTTGCACCTTAGACTATGTTAGGTCAACATATCATGGCCTGCAAACTAAAAGAAAACAAACTGTTCTGCTCAGGGTAGGGCGCAGTTGCGCTGCCCCAAGCCTTGGCACCGGCGCAGCTGCGCTGGTGCTTAATACACAGAATACTCAGCCGGCGTAGCTGCGCCGTTTTTGCCTTTGGTACCGGCGCAGCTGCACCGGTACACAGACAAAAACTTGCAGACTGGGTACTCTACTTCACAGGACAACCTAAATAATTCCAATTAAATGCAAATTAAACTAGTACTGTGATTTCTATGAAGTATAAATGTCATATAAACATCATACAATGTTACTAACATGCTTTTAACACCTTAAATCATGCCATTACTTGAATCAAATAACATAATTTCACTGTTTTTGCTAGAAAACTCATTTTTTGACATTCTTAGCGAATCACCACACCACGGATTCGTTTCTAGACCAAATCAGTTTGTATAACTTGTGTTGTTTTCGTATTTAAACATATTAACATAATTAATCGTCAATTTATAGATTTCAACATGGATTGAACATAAATTTTAGTTCTAAAATCAACCTTTTTGTACTTTTTATAACAAAACCCAAATCTTTACTTGAAAACCTGTTTTATACAATTTCAACTTCTGAAAATCATTTTTAATTCACATATAATAGATTATATATACATATCAACATTTATAACAATCTATTTAACCAATTTATCAACCAAAACCCAAATTCAAACACCAAAATAACGTATATTGTATATTTATCATCAAAACCCAAGTTCTTCATGCTTTAACAATTTGATTACTCTAAATCATATACAAATCATATAGAATTGGACTATGCATGCTAATAAACGTATATACTCAATTTCTTAACAAATTGGCCAAAAAAATTCAATTACAGAAACTTAAAGCCAATTTTCATGAAAATTTCTAAGTACGTAAATTAAAAGTTGGGTTAAGGAATTACCCTGCTAGTTTGCGTATATGATTCAAAAATGATAAAACTCTTCTCTTTTTCTTCTCTAATTCACACTTTCTCTTTGAACTCTCTTTGTTTTCTCAGACTTAGGCCTCAAGAATAAAATGCATAAATGAAAAAAATAATAAACTGATATAAGTGCACATACTGGCAACTTGAATGGTCGTGGTCGGTTGATCTCGTAATGGGTTAACTTGCCAACTTCCTTTAGGGCCATGTTTGGCTATCTTATTAATACTTTTTCCCCATTAATTTAATTAAACTCTTATTATATAGTTTAATAATGTCACACCCATTTACATCAAATATATATTATTTAATTCGATTAAATAAAATAGAATAATTTTACATTAAATCACACAGTCACATAATTAATGTTGGGATTTTGGCATAAAAACGTAGCGGAAAATAGAAAGTATAAAGCCAAATTCGAAACCCTAAAATAGGATCCATGCGAAAATAGAATAATTTAGTGTTTAGATATTATACCGATTATAGTATTTTCTGAAATGCTTCAAATCTCCAATGCAATTCCTCACGGTACTACGTCTCTACGGTATCCAAACGAACGCCGGCGAATCGTCACACGATCTACAGTGAAGAGAACTGCAGTACTAGCCACTAAGGATCAGGATTTTCAAAGGTTTTCTCTCAAGTCTCTCTCTAAGAGCGACTAGGGTTCGTGAGGTTATAATGATTATACCTAAAATGGCTGCTACATATCATATATATAGCGGTTAAAAAGGGATTAATCAAAAACCCTAATAAAATCCGAATTTATATATATATATATACATATCTTAATTAAGTCTTACTTAATTAATATACCTATATATAAATTATCCTATTAATTTAAACTCGTAATTTAAATATTATCAATCATATTGACATTTAAATCTTTACAATTTAAATTAATTCTCTTTTAATTACATTCTATGTGTGTAACCCTATATGATATTATTACGTTGGCAATAATTTTAAAATCATATTATAAAATTATAAACAGTGAGCGGCATCTAGTAATGCATCACTGCTACTCATGTAATAATAAGATCGATGATTCGATGCAACCTTTTTGTAACCAATATTTCAATGTAATTTAATCCTTTTTACCTTGACATCCTAGATTAAACTCGAGTCATGGAATGTGTCATACTCTTCATAATTTAATCTGAGTTTTCTTGATCAATGAGTAGACTATATGAAACAAATTACTATTTGAGCATGGCCATGCATTTCATAGTCCTACTCAATCAAGAGGCCTATGGATATCACCCCTATTATATAGGAGGGTTAAATTCCATCTAAATCACTCATATTCCTCACACGATTCATGATGTACCCAATAATCACCTTTATAGTCCACCCTATTAAAGGTGACCTTTGATGATATCAAAGTACATAAATTTTCGTGTAGTAATATATTGATTTCAGGTCGGAGGATCATTACATCATTGTCACTATGAGAATTGCTAATGACACTTCGCATAATGCTCCATATAGAATTCTCATTGTGGGTCTGTCCGGTACATCGTTGTCTAACATGTACCTATGCATTGACTCAATATCTCATATATTTATGACCAATGGGATTTGGTCATTAGTCAATCCACATACTAGTCTCAATGTATCATTGTTGTCCCATTAACAATGATACTCGATTAGGGATATTTAAGAGCAATGATACTAATTATAATTATATAATCTCATGTTCAAGTCACTTACTTGAAGTAATATAATTTGTATAACTATTCTAAGGACTTTTATTATGTTAACATTTATATAACGCAGTAAATAAAATCATAATAAAATCATTCATTTATTCAATCAAATATAATATCAAAATGTTAAACAATTATATCAAATAATTGGCCTCTAAGGTATAAACTCTAACAATTAAATCCTCATTTATTAATTATGTCAAGCCATTAAATCTCTTATTAATTAGAATAACATTATACTTATTAAATAATTTATTTAATCAAATAAGCTCAATTAAATGCATACTTTAGAATAATAAATTCTCCACATTAATTTAATCAATGTAACACATATAATTAAATTAATCTGCCACAAATTCATCAATTAATTATTTAACCCAATAATTAAATCAGCAAAAAATATTTATTTAATTCAATAAATATTCAAATTAAATCACAAAAATTTCATTTGTCACATTAAGAAAATGGGTTATATTTGTTATTGATATACATATAATCTGTTATAGGTAATCCTACAAGCGATTTTAGAATTGATAAATTTATGAAAATCATGTTAAGGATGAAGAGTATGAGTTTTGTTTAATATATTTATTTTGGGTCTATTTTGAGACTAACATTGGTTAGGAGTTTATGTTATAATTATAAAATTGGTGATGGATTATGTTAATATGATAAGAAACGAAAAGAATGCAAGTTAAATGAATCAATTTGGTAAAGAAACAAATTCGTAGTGAATGAATTTGCTAAAAATGTTAAAACATGAAAATAGAATATGAACATGAATTTTGGGTCAAGATTTAGGTTGGTTAGTGTCTCTGTAAATTGTTATAATTCTATTGTGTTGTATTTCTATGAATTACGAATCCATAGCAACGAAAACGGACTAATTTGGATGTGTATAACTCAAGTTATGAAGATTAGAAGGAGAAAAAGTTTAAAAATCGCAAGAACAGTAAACTGCAAATTCTGACCCTGCTAATGGGCGCAGCTGCGCTGTGCCCAAAGTATTTTGGGGCGCAACTGCCCTCTTGGGCACAGTTGCACTATTTCCAAGGCTTAATTGGGCACAGCTGCGCTCTAGGTTTGTCCCGTGTGACTGTTTTGACCTCCTGTAGTAAAACAACCATAATATTTTCATACGAACACCGATTGAGGAGATCCAAGATGATTCGGAAGGAGGACGAATAGACCTATAACTTTCTTTCTTTAAGTATTTTGATTTGAGGTCGGTAACAAGGGTCACAAAGGCCATATTTGGGACTTATATGTATTCGGAGGCAATCAGAGGGCGTCGGGCATGCACGTATGGAAGTGTAGTGCTTTTGACGATAAAATATGTTGTTCTAAGTTATAAAAAATGAATATTATGAAGTATAATGATGCTTAACATTAATAAATGATGTATTAGATAAGTTGTATAAGAATCGAGTGTGTGACGAATGAACGTCGAAATGTCGTAACAAGTGTTAATGAACGTAAAAAGTGTTTTAAGTCAAATGAAATGAACATTATAAGATATAAAATGGGATTTATATAAAACCAATAAGTAGTTCTAGCAAGACTTAAACACTTGAATGAACTTCGATTGTGACCTAAGCAGAAATATAGTGAGATATAAGTCAAAAGTTAACACAATCAAATTGAACATTGTGTATTGATTAATAGGAAGGGTTTTGAGATGTAGAGTAAAGTTTACATTTCAACTACTATGCGTTGCTATGTGACTAATAGTTAATGTGCATGATTATATAATTGTGTAGGGCACGTGAAGTGCAGATAGCTGTAAGCTTTTAATCTATTATTGGTAAACAACGATCAAAGCAAGTCTTTCAGTTCGTATTTGCTATGTGAACTTGATGATGAACTGTTTTAAATCTTTGTTGCAAAGAGCATGATGTGTTGTTATATATATGTTGAAAGTATGAAACGTTAAAGTCAATTTATGACTACGTTGGTTGAGTAATGAATGTTGATTGAGTAAGGAACTCAATCTTTATACTTATTATATGAACTGCAGCATGTTATTATGTGCTACGTGATGCATAAAAACTATTAGATTTTGCTGGGCTGTCGAGCTCAACCTTGCAAATAACTCCTTTTGCAGGTTAAGGGTACAAGGTAATTCTATGTGCTACTTGAAAGACATGAATCAGATGTAATGCATGAAGATTTATATACTTTGGCTGAGTTGTTATTATTTGAACCATGTTTAAGGTTCCAAATATGTATGATGTTTAATAGATGTTGAGTTATAAAGTTTAAATTTTGTCGTTGTATAAAGGGTATTGAACTTGGATGTAAGTTCTATTTATTAACTCTGATAAAGTGAGTACTAAACTAAGTATGGTTCAAAGGTAGGTAAAGATAAAGGTTTTGAGAAATGTACTTGATTATTATGATGTAAAATTTCATATGTAGTTATAAAGTTTGAGCTACCCAATGTATAAGGGATATTTAGCTGAGATGTAAGATTTTATATAACAACTCTGATGAAGCGAATCATAAAATAAAATTGATTCAGAGATGTGTAGATGATAATGATTTTGATTCAGGGAATTAAAGTAAGAAGACAGAAAAGTTTTAATTATTCTGCATTTTATTAAGTTTAACATCGAATAATGACGTAAAATCAGAAGTTAGACGTATTATTAATGACCCAAGTTTAATTGTTTGAATTTTGGGGTCGTTACAGTTGGTATCAGAGCTGTAGGTTATAAACCTTAGGTAGGAGTACCTTAAGCTACCCTAGAGAAGGAAGTTGAAGATAATGAAAGAATAAACTCAGATAGAGTTTAAGTGATAAGAAATAAATTTTGAAAATTTATAAATAAAAGATTAAAATATATATGACTAGATTCAAGGAAGAATCTTGAAGACTATACAAGACAAGAATTTGGAGTTACCTGACTCCAATAATAAGATGTTAAGCGTTAATGAATAGACGATGTCTACAAGATGAAGGTGATTAAATTAATAATAATAATGAACTCCAATAGAGTTTAATTGATGAGATATTCAGAGAATGCTTATGAAACAAGTTAAGATAATATGTGTGGGTTCAAAGAAGAACCTAAAGAGTTAAAATTGAGTCGAATAATCATAAGAAAACATAATTAAAGAGGAAGTAATGAGGATCGTGAAACTAGAACGATCATAATATAAGAAAGGAATCATAAAGAAGATGATTGTAGAATAAGATCATGCCGTGATTTGGTTAAGTTATAAAATGATATATGATTTGTAATGAATGAATAGTTATAGCTTGATGCTATAAGAGAATGTACTATGAAATAGTACGAGGCAAACTCACGATGAGTTATAAATGGTGAGATACGGAAAATTTGTATCAAGTAAAGAGTAAGTTATGAGTAAGATAGAGTTAGGTGGGATTTTAATTGAGGACTCATGTGATGGCTGAGTGGTACAAACCTTTGTATGGGCGAGGGTTTTGTGCTTGCACTCAATTTATCACATTGCCAATCATTAGAATGTTGGTGTCGCGCTATCAATGTATATGTGGTGAAAAGGTGATTCTTTTCTCATGTGTATATTTAATAGTTAGAGACTATAAGATTAATAAGATTTTATTAGGATTAACTGCGAGTTCTTAAAACTCACACTTATGGTAAGTTGATGACTCATAATCATATGTATGTTTTTGAATCCCTAAGCATATGGACAATCTCTGATGGGTTCTTGGACTACGTATTGCTAGGACAAGTTCTTAAATTTATATTATGGTGGCAAGTTCTTGAACTTTCAAAGTTTGGTAAGTTTGATGAACTGTATTGGGTATAGAAAAGTTGTGAAGGTAGGACTAAGAATTTTTGGTGTACTAAGCATTGATGGTGCTAAAGATTAGTAGAATGATTAAGTAACAAAGTAGTGGAGTAAGAATTTAAGATGATGGAGGAAAATTGGATATTCTAAATCTTCTAGCTATGCAAGTTTTTCGAAATTTATTGACTTCGTTCTGATGTTTGCACTTCTATTTTCTTAAAAAATATTGGTTCAAATGATGGAACCAATGAGTTTTAAAAACAATACCATTATTCGTATGTCTATGCTAATTGTTTTGGTTAGACAAAAATAATTTAAAAATATCAAAATGTATTTTATTTTTTCGCAGTCATTAAAGCATCACTAAATATAATACTGATATGACAAATGAGGAAGTCATCAATGCAGTTGAACCTAGTGTTGGATGTGATCACAAGATCGTCAGTCCACTATGGTATGATGTAGCATGACAAAGTCATATAATGATTGAATCCTTAACATACTAACGAGATAGTACGGTATCATGACATCATACAAAGGATTTTTAGTTTTCTTTAACTAAGAAAAGATATGCCATATGAATTGGCTAAAACTATATCGACTGATGTTCGAGTTGTTATTAGAAGTCTTTGTTATTTGATTCAGCTATACAAATATTAAAAGATGTTTATGCAGTTCAAGCGTTTCTTAAGAAGTTATGCCAAATCAAATTGTTTTGGTGTGGATTCAGATGTTGAAAAGTTAAGGTAAACAACCCTTTTATAAGGGATTACGCGGAAGCGTTTAGATGTTTGTGCACAATATATGGTACGAAGGGCTGATCATCCTAAGTACGGGAGTCCCTACAGTCTAATGACTGTTTAGGTTTAAGTTGAAAAAAATAATACTTATAACCATGGACATATTTCACAATACATGGTACGAAGTGCTGATTACCCTAAGTATGGGAGTCCCTACAGTCTAATGACTATTTATGTTTAAGTTGAAAGAAGTACTTATAACCTTGGACGTAGTTCAAGGTCTTGTAACCCCTCAGCATGATTCGAGAATCTTTTAAATTCCTGAGTTATTCATATCGCTTCCAAATTATTGAGCAATTGTGGAAGATTCTTATTATTCTGAAACGTGAAAGTGGAAAAGAAGGTATTCCTTAGAAGGACGTAAGTTGTAGATTCGACATGTGATGATGAGAAAATTAAGGAAAACATAATAATTCAAAGGAATGATAGAAATTCTGATGGGAGAATGAATGAAGTTGTCCTTAATGCAAAACTTTTAAAAGAGAAAGATGTAAAGAATGCGATGATTTTAGAAGGATCTTTAAAAAGAAAATCTAGTTATAGAATCTAGTGAATTTCGAGGACGAAATTCTTAGAAGAATGGGTGAATGTAAAGTTCCGAAAGTTTGAGAATCTAGTACATGGTAATGATCGTTAGAGAAAGATAATGAACGTGTCGAAGAATATGTAATACTCAAATATAATTGACTCTAAGCAAAGGTTACCATCAGACCCGGACTCCGTGCGTCATGATCCCATTACCTTCCAAACACACATCATTATATAGCTAAATATAATGACATACATTCTCAAAACCCAGGTTCTCAAAACCTTAAAATCTCTTTCAGTACAAATAATGGTAATTACATTATTCTTTTCATCTTACACGAGTGACTTTTATCCGCCACCACCAAGGATACATAACTGTTCATTAAACTAGTCTATAGTTTAATTTTATCATTCTATATTACAAGTCTTCACTTGTTCTTCGTACATTCACATACTGAATGGCACTTCGTCTGGATATCGCTCAGCTTGATCTTTACGGGATCCTTAAGTTCTTTCTAACATTGTTCGCTAAAAATGTTTTTCATTTAAAGCAAGTGTGAGCATTCCATTGCCCAACAAGTCATAACAGTTGAACAAACAACTTCAAGAGTTTAAACATTCTTCAGAACTTCAATAACCGAACAAAGGTTATGAAGCAGCTTGAATAATAGGAGTAGTCTCGATTCTTATCATCTTAAAACATCAGTCACTTTCATTTTGAAATACTTTCATTCCTCTACCTTTTTCATACACATCATATCTGGCTAGAATCATTAGCACAGACTTAACAATAACGGTTCATGTATAAACAGAACATACTTGTATTGACAGCTCAATCACAGAACAGTTCATATCATAGAAACACCGAAGTGTTCAAATTGTGGCACAAGGCCGAATACGTTCTACCACTTTGTACAAATATCACACATTGGCGCACATACAGAACTTCTCAAGTTCAACATCTGAGAATTTTAAGAAACTAGCATTCATGTAAAATATGAATGAAGTTAGAAAACTTGTCATACGCACAGCTACAGCTTAGTTTACGCTGAACTGCTCACTCCAATTCCTATGTAACATATAAGGAACATATCACGTACACCAATTAGTCATATACTTGACTTACACCTTGGTTTACTTAACTTTACTTCTTAAGGTTCGCGTTCTTGTAATTTAAGCTTATGCGACTAACTTTCTTTACCGACTTACGACTTCATGACATACGGAGATGTAACTTCTATAATCGCTTCTCTGCTAGTAGTCCATATGGTACTCTGAGTGATTTCCCACAAACAACCAACAAACAAGTTCTCGTCTCATCTACACTGCCCACACAGTGAGTTAGATCGGTTGCCAGTTTCGTATATACCTTCGCTCTCTGAAGGAATTGTTTAGCTCAGCTCCCATATGTCAACCATCAAAGTTACGATTGTACCACAACCTAATTTCTCTTAACTTATATGAACCATTAAACTATAATGTTCGTTAAGTCAACTTCTTATTCCTTACGGCTTTCTGGCAACTAAATGCCATACCTCAGGATTCATTCTTTATCGTCCAAGTCATACAGTCTTCTATATACTCGAAACGATTATTCAATGTCAATACTATGAGGCCATAGCGTTAAACATTTCATATTAACTTATACCTTACAACATCCGATTCCTTTAACTCGGAACGTTGTCCAAGTTATACTTATTAACTCGGCTTCTTAACGTTGTACGTTATTATCTTTAACTCAGTTTCTTCACCGTTCACGGTTAAACAACATTCTTCATTACCTTACGGTCAAACCATACACGGAGTGTAGGTTCTGCTCGTTTAATATTCACGTACACTCAACCTTTACGTTGGTTAAAGTATTTAACGCTTACCTTTCATTCTAACATTCTCTATCCGACTCACTCTCGGACTTTCATTAATCTTATAACCGTTTGCTACGGCTTTTTACGATAATTCATATCTTACTTACTACTTTCGTCAACGTCCAAGTTATACAACCATTGTACACTTAGAACGTTCATCCAACTCGAATACGATTCACGAGGATGGTTTACGTATTCCACGTTCACGTTGCTCGTCTCTAAATCTCTTATTCAACCTTTACTAAAGGTTTAAGTCACTTGATTAAGTGTTACGTTACGTGAACTACATGTTCATATTTCTTTCTTGCACATCCCCCAGTAATTGAGCAATAAAAATCTCATTACTGGGCCTTGCCCTGCACCGGCGCTGCGGCACCGTACCCCTTCCTTTCTCTCACGCTGCGGCGCGACCTACTTTACCCTCTTCCCTTGGCCTGGCGCTGCGGCGCCGAACCCTTTGTTATCACTCGCGTTGCGACGCCAACTAACAGTGCCTGAGGTTCCGAGCTCGCGCTGCAGCACCACTTCTCAAAGCTCAGCCGGCACTGCGGCGCCAAGCCTAAACCCTAGAAAAATTTCTAAGTCTTTACTCCGATTGGAGACGCTTACTTCCCGATCTCATAACTTCTTCGTTATAACTCAGAACGAGGTCGTTCCAAATATTCTTCCTTATCTTACGTACTTGAATACCCCTCAGACAGAACTTCATTTTGAATCCGTTAACTTGCCATTCGATTGGCTTAATCTAAACCCTTCGATCATTTTTACGCTTTTAACGTTCTTCGCTCATTTGTCCGTAATTCGGTCATCCGAACTCAGAACTCAATTGTTCTTGAGTTCATGACTCACGCTTTCTACGTTCTCTTACATTGTTATAAAACCCTACACGTTCGGGTTCATTTATTAACTTTCTAATTGTCGTTCGTCTTTTACGAAAATTTCGCCATAACTTCGTTATAGCTACGTTTTAATCCGTTCTACATGAACGTTTCTTCTGTTCCTAACCAAGCAATATGCAACTAACTTATACGCGATGGTTTTAAGCTTGTCCATCAATAACAATTATCCTACGATGGTTTTAAATTTGTCCATCAACAACGTTCTTCGTGTTCTTCGTTCGTTCTTCATTTTTAATCAATATTTTGGATTACGATTCCCCTTTTTCATGGAATTTGATGTTATAGAACACCATTCCTTACTTATTTCACCTACTCGTTCATAATATTCGTTCAGATCGCTCAAAATCCTCATGAATCTTATACTTCCTTAAGAAATTTATAAACTAAATTTCTAATTCTTATTTTTTCATTTTCTCATGATTTCAACCATATGAAATTATTTCTAACTTCTTCTACTCCTTATTCTCATTAAGTTATGTTTTTGAACATAGAAACTTAAAGAAAAATATTAGAAGAAACTAGGGTTCGGATTACAGTTCTTCTTTATATTTCTTCCGCTAGACAAAGCCGGCGATTTGTAAGCTTTTCTATTTCACGATCACTTTTGATCCGAGCCTTCATGCTCAATCTCTTCCTTCTCCCTCTTCATCTGAGCTCTCTCTCTCTCTCTCTCTCTCTCTCTCTCTCAAGTTATAGGATTTTCAAAATCCCAAAATAATGAACATAAGCTTTCTATTTATAGAATTTCAAGGCTAGGGGTAGTTTGGTCATCATCCCCCACCTCCTTACTATTCCCACCTCCTCCAACACTTAGCCACCAAGTAAACTTGGCCTCCACCCTTACTTGGTGGCCGGCCCACATGCCCATGGGTCATCCCATGGATTGCCCCAATGGGTTCGATTCGCGGTTTCTTTTCTTGGTTTGGGCCTTAACCCTAATTCTTATTGGGCCTATCTTGTGCTTGATTTCACAAATCAATGGCTTGACATAATCTAAGTCAAGTTGGATTCTACAAAGTCCATGAACTCAAAGTTCATCAAGACTAATCGTATTCTATGCATTCCATTCTCGTATTCTCGTATTCTCTTTGTATATCATTTGTACGATATTCGTATTATACGTCGTACTAATACTTGTACTATACTGGTATAATAACTAGTATTATACTCGTATCTCTCAAGCATAATAACCCTAGTTATTATACGTACTTATTAAAATTCTCGAAAATCACTTTTCCTAACCCTTAGGTTTTACGTCCGCAGGCGAAAACTTAATTTCTGCCATAACTGAAATATTATTGAATATTCCATCACATCTCAAAATTTTACGTAATCATTAACTTCTCGGAATTTCAAAATAAATCTCCGAGCAGAAATGGATGAATAGTGCCTATTTCGTCTTTTTCCCCGAAAATATTTTGTTCCCGGAAAATTTTTATTTTCGTCTTGAAAATTCCTATTCGTTCAATCTAGCTCGTAGCCAGAATCCTCTCGACTTATAATCATCCTAGGTTATAGAACGATTAATAACATATAGCACATAATAGTATTAATAAAAATTAGTTTTATTAATAACTAATTCTTTAAACCTAAATTCTGGATGATCCGAATTTTTGGGTCGTCACAGTTGGAGTGGTAATTAATAAAACCTATATTAAGGTAATGTGTTGAAGATATTAAATGATAAATTTTGAAAAGACATTTGGTGAAAACCGAGTAAGGGAGATTTCGTTGATTCCGAGGATGAAATCCTTATAAGAGGGGAAGCATGTGACAACCCAAATTTTTATAAGTTATTAAAATAAGAATTTAATAATTAAAATTCTTATTATGAGATGTATATATTTTGAATTCTGTGTTTTGGTGTGAAGAAATTAAATTTTTATGAGATTTAATAGTTGATTAAACTATTAAAAAAATAAAAGAAATTAGTCACGATAAAGAATTTGGTGGCAAGGGAAATTAACCCTATAAATATTGGGTAATTTAAATTAAGGTGAAACTATATTATGAAATAATATTGTTTGAATATTTAAACCTTACTTGGTAGTGGTGTTGTAGTAAAGTGAATAAAAGAGTTAATTCACTTAATTAAAATAGTGAGTTAATATATTAGTTTTGCTAATTAAATTTGGTATTCTTAATTTATATTACATGTCATGGTAATATATGAAAATGTTTAGTATATTGAATGATGTTAATAAAATATAAATTGACGGTGAGAGAAGAAAAACCAATATACCTATAAATAATTATTGGTTAGAGATTAATAAATTAGATTAATAATTAAGTAGTGATTAGATGTATGGATTAAATAAATTGTATTGAGACAATTTATGTGAGAAAAAGGAATGAAATGATTATATATAATAATTGTATAATTCATTTGAGTTAATTAAAATAATTATGGAATAAATATTAACTATTTTAATGAAAATATTTATTATTTTAAACGGAGGTGTTTATGAATATAATTTCATAATGTATAAGTGTAATAATTATATAAATTATAATTGTATAATTATTTAGTGTAGTAATTTAGCAGCATAGTTAAAGTGTGATATTTAGAGAAAAGAAGATATACCATATAATAATGAGAATTATTAAAATAAAGTAAAAAGGGGTTAAGGGTTCTAGCCAAACATGGCCTCTCTTTGTATTTTATAACTGCTAAAACTTTTTAACTGATAACCCAACTTAAAGTTCACGTATTCATCAGTTAGGGGGTTACGCTTATTATTTTCCTAAAGCTAAGAGTTAGAAAACAAAGAAGAAGAGAAAAAGAGAGAAATTGAGAGAGAAAGAGAAGAAATTCTCTATAAATTGACAAGGTTTTGAGAATCAAAAAAGGAAGAAGAAGAATATTCATTTCATCTATTCTAGGTTTAAAGAAGAACCAAAGGCAATATTCTAGCTTTAAACTTTAGTTAATGTTTTTCAAAGTTTTCTTTGTAAATGATTTTGATGAGGGAATTGTTAAGAAAATGGGTTATATTTGTTATTGATATACATATAATCTGTTATAGGTAATCTACAAACGATTTTAGAATTGACAAATTCATGAAATTAATGTTAAGGATGAAGAGTATGAGTTTTGTTTAATATATGTATTTTGTGTCTGTTTTGAGACTAACATTGGTTAGCAATTTATGTTATAATTATAAAATTGGTGATGAATTGTGTTAATACAATAAGAAATGAAAAGAACGCAAGTTGAATGAATCAATTTGGTTAAGAAACGAATTCGTAGTAAATGAATTCGCTAAACATGTTAAAACATAAAAATAGAATATGAACATGAGTTTTGGGTCAAGATTTAGGTTGGTTAGTATCTTTGTAAATTGTTATAATTCTAGTATGTTGTAGTTCTATGAATTAAGAATCCATAGAATCGAAAAAAGACTAATTTGGATGTGTATAACTCAAGTTATGAAGATTAGAAGGAGAAAAAGTTCAAAAATCGCGAGAACAGTGAACTACAAATTTTGGCCCTGCTAACGGGCGCAGTTGCACTATGCCCTAAGTCTTTTTGATAGTAGATGCCCTATTGGGCACAGCTGCGCTTTTTCTAGGGCTTAATTGGGCGCATCTGCGCTCTAGGTTTGTCCTGTGTGACTGTTTTGACCTCCTGTAGTTAAACAACCATAAATTTTTCATACGAACTCCGATTGAGGAGATTCAAGATGATTCGGAACGAGGAAGAATAAGCCTGTAACTTTCATTCTTTAAGTGTTTCTATTTGAGGTCGGTAACAGGGATCACAATGGCCATCTTTGGGACTAATGTGTATTTAGAGGGCATTGGGCATGCACGTATGGAAGTGTAGTGCTTCTGACGATAAAAGATGTTGTTCTAAGTTATAAAATATGAATATTATGAAGTATAATGATACTTAACATTAATAAATGATGTATTAGATAAGTTGTATAAGCATACAAAAGAGAGACAAATCGGGCGTATAACGAATGAATGTCGAAACATCGTAACAAGTGTTAATGAACGTAAAAAGTGTTTTAAGTCAAATGAAATGAGGTTTATATAAAACCAATAGGTAGTCCTAGCAAGACTTAAATACTTGAATGAACTTCAAGTGTGACCTAAGAAGAAATATAGTGAGATATAAGTCAAAAGTTAACACAATCAAATTGAACATTGTGTATTGATTAATAGAAAGGGTTTTGAGATGTTGAGTAAAGTTTACATTACAACTACTAGTTGATGTACATGATTATATAATTGTGTAGGGCACGTGAAATGCCGATAGTTGGAAGATGTTAATCTGTTATTGGTAAACAACGATCAAAGTAAGTCTTTCAGTTCCTATTTGCTATGTGAACTTGATGATGAACTATTTTAAATCTTTGTTGCAAAGAGCATGATGTGTTATATATATGTTGAAAGTACGAAACGTTAAAGTCAATTTATGACTACATTGGTTGAGTAATGAATGTCAATTTATGACTACTCGATCTTTATACTTGTTATATGAACTGCAACATGTTATTATGTGCTATATGATGCATGAAAATTGTTAGATTTTGCTGGGTTGTCGAGCTCAACCTTGCAAATAACCACTTTTGCATGTTAAGGGTACAAGGTAACTCTATGTGCTACTTGAAAGATATGAATCAGATGTAATGCATGAAAATTTATATACTTTAACTGAGTTGTTATTATTTGAACCATGTTTAAGATTTCGAATAATGTATGATGTTTTGAGTTATAAATTTTAAATTTTGTCGCTGTATAAAGGGTATTGAACCTGGATGTATGTTCTATTTATTAACTCTGATAAAGTGAGTACTAAACTAAGTATTGTTTAAAGGTATATAAAGATAAATGTTTTGAGAAATGTACTTGATAATTATGATTTAAAATTTCATATGTAGTTATAAAGTTTGAGCTACCCAATGTATAAGGGATATCTAGCTGAGATGTAAGATTTTATATAACAACTCTGATGAAGCGAATCATAAAATAAAATTGATTTAGAGATGTGTAGATGATAAAGGTTTTGATTTAGGGAATTAAAGTAAGAAGACAGAAAAGTTTTAATTATTCTATACTTTATTAAGTTTAACATCGAATAATGATGTAAAATCAAAACTTAGACGTATTATTAATGACCAAAGTCAATAGTTTAATTGTATGAATTTTGGGGGTCTTTACATCCCCTCTTTATTATGTTTATGCAAATCATTGTAATGAACATGATAAAGATTTACTAAACATTTGAAGTATGCCTAGATGCAATGTAATTGATACGATGTAATGCAAATGGAATGGAATGATGCAATGCACATGAGATACCGTGACTTAAGAGGAGTTAGATCGTGTTGATCGCCTTAGGGATATAGATATCCATGATTTCTTCTGATAGGCTTTTGTTAGATGTTGGGTGGCTGTGTCCCATTTCCCTGTACTTTTTATTTTCATTTGTAGGATAGAGATGATGTATTTAATTTCATGATGTATTCAGTTTTATATTTTACAGAGATGTATATATAATACTTTTCATTTAATGCACCTATTGAATTGTCATTTATCATGATACACACATTATATGTCATGGATTTGCAATTTTATTTTTATGAGTTAGAATTAACCCTTGTATGGTCACATGATACGATTTTATAGATGTCTTCATCTTCAGTGGTACGCATCGACCCCCTTCCTCGTACCCGCATTACTTTCAACTTGAGATCCTAGTATGATAGTCTGTCGGATTTAGATCTCATGTCAACAGGTCAGATGATGAGACATTTCATGTCTTTCTTGATGTTTCAGGTACTCGAGGGTTTTGTAGAGAGTATATTATCTTGTTTGATCCCTGATAGACTTGTTTTCAGGTTTGGATCGGTTGAGTTGACTCCGACCTTAGATGAGTACCAGCGTGTTACTAGTTTATTATTGGATGTACCCTGTGTGCTAGGGTAGTTGTTGGCCATACGTGTCTCCAGTTCATGAGTATGACTGGTTAGAGACAGACCGTTATTTTAGATGAGGTCTCTTCTAGACATATGGTGTCCATGGATTTTTAAATCGACCACTTTGGGGTTGGAGATAGTTTTATACTGCATTAGGGTGATTTTGTCATCTCCGAGGAGGTTTGGAGGGTTGCCTGAGTGGACGCTTTATTAATGTGCGTTATAGCATATTTGTATATACCTTTTTAAATGTATCGCCTAGACATTGGTTTAGTCATAGCTGTTATGGCTCTCAGGGATGATCATACCATCCTTCCCATGGTTTTGGCAGAGACTTAGATTTTAGCTTTTCTTTGCCGCGCTCGTTTTTTCTTCGAGGCAGTGATGTATTATTTTATGTTTGGTACATTTCGGCGTCATGGATATTGCTTCGGACATGACATAGCGATGTCCTACTCTTTTCGCCTTACTAACTGTGTAGATACGGCGTCATGGGTTGTCTTTTTGACTGTGATTGAGGATCCATTTTCCATATTGGTTTATCCTGGCTATTGTTCTCCATTTAGATTTATCACACATGCCTCTGGTATGGAATTTCTCCCCTTGGTAGATTTAAGAGGTGTGACTACGTATTATCCCTTAGCTGTTGTTATAAGACAATTTGATCAGTTTCTGGGCTTACATTCCTTTGATGGAGCTTTAGGTCAGTGATCATCAGCTATGTTTGTATCTAGGGATGATATAGCAAGAGTATATGATTTCTGGACTCATCGGGAGAGAGCTAATTTTTCAGATATTCACCCTGGTCAATCTTTAGAGTACACTACCTGGTTGGAGATTGATTTAGCAGCGTCTCTTGCTGCTCATTCACCTTGAGTTTTGATTCTGATGATGAGGAGCCTATGGAGGCTCCACCCTCCCCTACAGAGGATGAGCTATTTTTTGGCTTGACATCAGCTTTAGTTAGCGCCGCTCCTACCTCTTCAGCTGCTACTCCCCCACTTCATAGATTGGCTTTAGAGCAGAGTGTACAAATTTTGACTTTTTAGTGGGACCAGACTAGGGAATTGATATTGACAGCTTTATTATGACAATCCGGAAAGTCGGATTGTCCAGAAATTAAGTTTAAAGAAATAGTTATTAATAAAATGAATTTTTATTAATAATATTATGTGATATGTGTTTATTAATCGTTCTAGAACCTAAGGTGATTATAAAACGGAAGGATTCTGGCTACGAGCTCGACTGAATGAGTAAGAATTTTCACGACGAAAATAAAATTTTCCCGAGAACAAAAATATTTTTGAGGAAAAAGACGAAATATGCATTATTCACCCGACGAACCCTAAGGGTTAGGGTTTGAATAACCTAAGCCTTTTTGAGAGATCAGTATGTCGAAATGAATCCATCAAACTATTTGACGATATTATGTCGTGAAAGTTAAGTTAGCCGATAAAAGTTTTTCACAAAAAACGTACAGAAATCGGATGAAATAAAAACACGAAAATTACTATTATGTACTTTTTATTCGTTTAATACGTTTTGGGAAAACATGACAGAAAATACTATTCATCAAAAAGTATTTTTCAGTTTTTGGAATTACGGAAGAACGCGTAAAAGTTAATATGTAGAGGAAAGACAAAATATCTAAAAATATTTGGATTTCAAGAATCGTAGTTTTTCAAACTGTCAGATGAATTTTGAAAGGCGAAACTACGGAGCTTCCAAGAGAAGCTTCGTGAATAGTAAGGAGGTTAGGAAGGAGGTGGAAATAGTAACTTTGGGGTGAAATTACTATTTTATCCCTAGCCTTGAAAGCTTATAAAAGGAGAGACTTAGCTCATTTGTTGGTGATTTGAAAAATCACCAACACTTGAGAGGGAGAGAGAGAGAGGATTTCGGATTGGGAAGAAGAGAAGAAAAGCTAGCAATTCGCCAGTTTTATCCTTCGGAAGAAGATTAAAGAAGAAAGGTAACCTAGCTCTAATCTATA
Organism: Panax notoginseng; assembly: GCA_016801055.1. Lineage (NCBI taxonomy): Eukaryota > Viridiplantae > Streptophyta > Magnoliopsida > Apiales > Araliaceae > Panax > Panax notoginseng. The sequence goes on along the minus strand of CM029014.1, from coordinate 72,495,805 downwards.
TTTTCTGTTAGTTTTTATATGGAAATCATATAACTTAATAAAAGTAGAAGTAAAAGATGTTAAGAATGATTTTCATATGGTTGAAATCATAAAGAAATGAAGAAGTAAGAAAGTGAAGTTAGTTTACAAATTTCTTGTAAAAACTTCCTTAAGGAGATATGAATTGCTTGATGAAGTTGAACGATCCAAACGGATAATATTAACGATTAGGGGAAATAAGTAAGGATTGGTGAGTTATAACACCAAATTCCCAGAAGAAGTTAAATCTTAATCAAAATATTGATTAAAAATGAGGAACACGAAAAATACGTGAAGAACGCAAAGAATTTTGTTGATGGACAAATATAAAACCATCATAATTAGAAGATCTTGTTGATGGACAAGTTTAAAACCATCGCGTATAAGTTAGTTGCTTATTACTTGGTTAGGAACGATAGAAACGTTCATGAAGAATATATTAGCTAATAACGAAGTTATGGCGAAATTTCGTAAAAGACGAAACGATGATAGAAAGTAAGCTAATGAACCCAAATGAGTAAGATTTCATAAGAGGGTAAGAAAATGTAAAAAAATGTGAGTCGTGGACTCAAGAACGAATGAATTGCGAGTTCAAATGGTCGAATTACGGACTAACGATAATAACGTAAAACGTACAAATAATGAAATTTAAGCCAATCGAATGGAATTTTAACTGATTCAGAATAAAATTCTATCCAGAGGAAGTTGAAGTACGTAAGATAAGGAAGAAAATGGCTTTGGAACGAATCCGTTTCGAGTTATAATGTAGAAGTTATGAGATTTCAAAATCGGTGTCTCAAACATGTTCGAAGACTAAGAAAATTATTTCAGTTTTAAAGGAGGTGTAGCAGTGCCGTCCAACAAAGGGGAACTTGTGCCGTAACGCCAGACCAGGGCTTCGAGTACTGTCAACCCGCGCTACAGCGCTAACCTACACACCATGTATGGTTTGAATGTAAGAGAATGAAGGGTAATAAATAACGTAAACATTGAACAAGCCGAGTTAGCCATAATAACTGAATAACGTTCCGAGTCAAATGGATCGAACTTTGAACGATATGAAGATAAGGAAATGTAAAATATTTAATGGTATGAATACATAGTATTAACATTGAATGATTTTTCTGAGTATACAAAAGATTGTACGGCATAGACGTTAATAAATAAATCCTAAGGTATGACATTTAGTTGCCATAAAGCCATAAGGAATGGAAAATCAACTTAACAAACATTATAGTTTTAATAGTTTGGATAAGTTAAGTTTAAGTTACAGTACAATCGTACTCTTTAATGGTTGACATATGGTAGCTGGTCTAAACAATTCCTTTAGAGAGCAAAGCTGAATACGAACTAGCAACCGATCTAATTCGTTGTGAAAGATAGTGTAGATGAGATGAGAAACTAGTTTGTTGGTTGTTTGTGGAAAACCACTCAGAGTACTATATGGAATATTGGTAGAGACTCGATGTGTGCTAAGTATAGAGTTATGAATACGTATGTTGAAAAGGTGATTCTTTTTATATATGTTGATGTATAGGATGAGTTAAGTCCTAAAAATATTATAAGAAGAAGATGAGAATGTAAATCTATTGTAAAAGATGATTATAAGGTTTATGCCATCTCCGTATGCCATAATACCGAAGGAATAAAAGAAAAGTTGGTTGCGTAAACTTAGATTACAAGAACGCGAGACATAGGAAGTAAAGTTAAGTTTAAACCAATGCGTAAGTCAAGTATATGACTAATTGGTATTTGTTATTTCCTTATGTGATATATAGGGATTGCGGTAAATAGTTCAGCATAAACTATAAGTTGTAGCTGTGCTTAAGGCAAGTTTCCTAATTTCATTCATATTTTTATTTTTTTTTGCTAAATTTGTTTGTTGTATAGAGGACCAAAATACAATGGCTAAGGGGCATACCCCAGAATATAGTAACATCATCTAAGGGTCAAAGATGAGGATACGATACAAGGAAGAGACCCCGACCATTCTAGTGAGTTATCAACCAATTACAATAGTGATTACAATTAGTAGCCTTAATAAAAGATTTACTAGATGAGAGTCTTGACTTTATGAGATTTATAGTGTCTTTGGCTAGAGACTGAGGTGGTATAATGATACCCTTGTGCATCTTTGTGTTCCTAGCCTCCCAAACTTTGTAGAAGCATGTGGCTACCGTAAGGCTCAGAATATTCTTGGTCAGTTTAGTGCCTTGGTAGTTGGTTAGGTATCCAATGAGAGCATTCCATGCTATTGGAATGGAAACCCAATTTCCTAAGTCAAGTGCACTTTGTATTATTACCGAAGAATAGGTACATTCAAAGAACATGTGCTCAAAGGTTTCTGGGTATTGGTTGCACAGAAGAGAATTCCATGATCGACCAGTGTAGACGATGGTTCGGTCATTTGTAGATAGCTTCCTTAGCAGCCCAAGCCACATCATAAAGGAGTACCTTGGCACATGGAGTTTGTGCCAAAGGATAGAGCTCCAATACACCTGAGGTTCTCTAGCCCGAATAGAATCCCATATTTGGTTAGCCGTAACAGTATTGATAGCATGTATGCCCCACAAAATCTGGTCATCCTGCATAGGAGGGATAGGAAATTGCATAACTTGTTGCCGAAAGAGAATTACTTCATGGTGGTTGTTAGCTGGGAGATTCCAGTGGGAGTCTGTGATCATATGGCTGACCTTGGCAGAGGCTGGAAGCCCGGAGTTGGTTAATAGAGTGGCAGAGGGGTTGATAGGAGCTTCATTCAACCAAGGATCATACCAAAGGGAAGTATGATTTCCATAACCAATAATGTATTTCAGATGTTGTAAAGCACTGGGACGTAGTTTGAGGAATTGTTTCCAAGTCAGTTTTGGCTTACCGTTACCTGCCAGATTGACTTATCCTTCAATAGGGTGACTTGAGTCCAATGGGCCCAAAGAGACTTTGTATCTCGATTAATAATTTGAATGAAGTGTTGCAGCATCAGGGCAATATTCCATTCAAGAATGTTCTTGATACCTAAACCCCCCTTCAATGGTAGGTAATGAGATCCGAGACCATGCCACTTTAGCTCCAAATTTGCATAGAGATGGACCTTTCCACATGAATCTGCCGAGGAGGGAATGCAATTCCCGGAGTATAGCCTTAGGAAGCATTAAGTGTTGGCACCAGAAGGTTTGAAAAGAGCAAAGAATGGATTTTATCAACTGAAGCCGACCTGAATAGGCGAGAACCTTGGAAGTCCAAGAGGAGATTCTTGATGTAATCCTTTGTACAAGAGGAACACAGTCAGCAGAAGATAACTTTCGAGATAGTATTGGAACTCCAAGAAATTTGGAGGGTAGAGTTCCTATCTGAAAACCCAGCAGCGATAGAATATTGTTCACAGTGGAGGGGGGAGTATTAGAGAAGAAGCACTAACTTTTGTGAGCATTAGGGATCAAGCCTGAGTAGAGAGAGAAGGATTGAATGCAGGAATTGATAATGTTGATCGAGGTTAGGCTCGCATGGCAGAAGATGAGGATGTCATCTGCAAACAATAGGTGGGTAAGTTGGCACTCTTTGGTCCTCCAATGAAAAATGAATTCTTGTGCAGAGGTCTCCTTGTTGATTTTTAGTGAAAGCATCTCCATCACAAGAAAAAAAAGGAACGGTGAAATGGGATCACCTTGACGAAGCCCCCGTGAACTCCCCGAAGAAATCGAGAGGGACCAGAGTTCCTTGAGTAACCTTTGAAGAGCTCCTATGCCAGAAGGATGTTGTCACTAATGCTCCAGCCTTTAGCAAATGCCGATTGTTCTTGGTCAATTAGCAGAGGCAAACCACTGCACATATGTTAATTGCTTAAACTTTCACATATGTTAAACTTGAGAAGCTTTATCTATATGCAAGTGTGTGATATTTGTACAAGGTAGTAGAATGTATGAGGCCTTTGCCACAATTTAACACTTCGGTGTTTCTATGAGATGAACTGTTCTGTGATTGAACTGTTCAATATGAAAATGTTTTATTTATTCATGAACCATTATTGTTAAGTCTGTGCTAATGATTCTAGCCAGACAGAATGTGTATGAAAAATGTAAAAGAATGAAAGTATTTCAAAGTGAATGTGACTAATATCTTAAAATGATAGGAATCAAATTTATTCCTATTATTCGAGCTGCTTCTTAACCATTGTTTGGTTATGAATCATTTTAAAAGAATAAATGATTCTTGCTTAGTTGTTATTCAACTGCTATGATTTGTTGAGCAATTAACTGCTAAAACTTGCTTTAAATAAAAATATTTTCAGCGATCTATGTTAGAGCAAACTTAAGGATACTGTAAAGATCAAGTTGTCCGGTATCCAGACGAAGTGCCTTTCTTTACATGAATAAGTGCGATGATCAAGCCAAGACTTGTAATGTAGAATAGTTTAATTGAGCTATAAATTAGTTTAATGAACTATGTATCTTTGGTGGCGGATGAAAAATCACTCTTGTAATATGTAAAAAATAATGTAATTATCATTATTTGTAATGAACGAGATTTTAAGATAATAGAACCTGGGATTTGAGAGTGTATATTGCTATATTTAGTTATATAATGATCTATGCTTGGAATGAGATGTATTCGTGATGTATGGAATTTGGGTGTGAAGATAGACCGGATTTTGGGGCGTTACAAAGTGGTATCAAAGCTGATAGGTTATAAACCTTTGGTATGAGTACCTGAGGCTATAATCGTATAGAGAAGGATAAGAAAATCGTTGACTTAAACGATTAAGTAAGAAGATCACCACGTGATCATATTAAATCTTAATAATAGATTTTTTGTTAAACGATGGATGTTTTATAGCCGTACGCTGTAAATGTATGGTACTATGAAGTAGTACGAGAAGAATAACTCAGAAGAGTTGTAGAGGACAAGGTACAAATTAAAAAAAAATTGTATCAAGTAAAAGAAAGTTAGAATGTTGTGAAATTTCAATTCGTGTACTCATGTAATAGTTGAGTTATATGAACTTTTGTTATGGGCAGGAGTTTGTGCTTTGGGGTAACAACCACTCAGTTTATTACAGTGTTAGTCATTGGAATAGTAACGTTACGCTATCAATATGTATATGAAGAGAAGGTGAATCTTTTCTCATGTGTGTATTAGATAATATAGAATGTATTATGATAGGTGCGAGTTCTTGAAACTCATACTTATGAAAAATTTGTGACTCACAGTTATATGCTATGTTTCTGAGCCCTAACCATATGGATAGTCCTTGGTTTATTCTTGGATTACATATTACAAAGATAAGTTCTTAAACACATATGGTTGTGGAAAGTTCCTAAACACAAAGTGTGGTAAGTTGATGGACTATACTAAGGTATAATAATTGTAGACACTCAAAATTTTGTATTCCTGTTACTAACCTTGTAAGAGGGTAAAATTATCTTCTAGAGATAACCCTGGGAGATACAGTTTTAATCTCAGAGATAACCCCGAGATATTTAGTTTTAATCCCGGAGACAAACCCGGGATACTCGGTTCCAAGCTCGGAGATAAGCTCGAGGAATGCAGTTCCAGTTCTAGAGATAACCCCGAAAAAGTCACTTCCAACCTCGGAGACAACCCCGAGGCACTCAGTTCCAACCCCGGAGATAACCCTGGGAGGTCAGGTACACCTCAGAGATAACCCTGAGGACATTCAATACCCACATCGGCCCAATCTCAGAGATAACCCTGAGCAACGACTTCTACATCTGCGCAAAGCCAGAGATAACCTCGGTGAGGGGTAAAATTATTATTTTTCCACCTCGATACTACATCCACGTCGTCTCAGCATCATTCAAACACACACTGAATACAAGGTGTCCCACAAGAACCATAGCTCAAATTTCAAGTGACTACTACATAAGACAGCACATCAGATAGAATTTGAAGACTCAAAGATCTAGTCCCACCCATCTTCCCGGCTTTGTACAACCTCTAATCCCATGTCTTTGTGTAGCTCTCGACAACAACATTCTAGCAAAGGTACAGAACGCCTTAATCGAATTCCCAGATTGAAAGTTATGAAGGTTCGAGCGAATATTGCGTAGCCAAAGTGCACATACTTCGAGACGACAAGACCCACATGGCCTGGGGCACCCCGGGCAGCCGTAGGTGGACTCGCGGCTGCCGAGGGTGGATCCACGACCATCTGGTTTTTAAATATGAGCTCTTGGCAGCTCATTTGAAAAAAAAAAGAGAAAAATGAGATAAAACTCTGACCATTTCAGCATGTAAACACTTCTAGAGTGCTCTAAACTGAGTGATTCTTCTTTCTAAACACTTGTAAGCTTGTGTTTTCCTACATACTGAAATTTAACTGGTGGAAACCGAGTTTTCAACCGTCAAAAACTATCTGAAGTCTTCTTGGCTGCCAATAAAGATATTTCAAATTTGTCGCGTTGTGTGGGTATGCCCGGATAATTGATCTGTGGCATATATATATATATATATATATATATATATATATATATATATATATATATTCCCCTTCCATTCTTTGAGTATTAACAACCTCCCATTCAAAAATATGGCCCTCCCTCCATTACTTAATCCATTCGAGTTGGAATCAACTTTCAATTGGTTGGACAATAAGAAAGTGTACGTCAGTCGCGTACCAACATGGAAATTTATTCTCTTGCTAGCTCTCGGGTTCTAACGAATCTTCCTGCTACGCCCTAAATAATTAGGCTTTGCAAGAAGAGGTTTTTCTTGATTCCCACTGCTTTAATCAACAAGGCTGCTTTCCCTTTCTTTGCTAACTCAGCTAACATAGAAGAAGAAAAGAAAAAAAGCGTCACGGAGGCACGATTGAATCAATAGTAGTAGTAAAGGGGGAAGGAACTATATAGAATAGAAGGAGCTGGACATGAACCGTCACGGTCTTTCTGGTGAATCAGTGCTGTTTGCATAGCACTTATAGGCTCTGGGACTGATGACCTTACTCTTCTAGTCTTTTCTAGTAAGCCTTGTTGGATGACTTAGAGCTCTTGTGCTCCCTCTTTTCAATATCCCTTTGATGTCTTCGTAACCGCAGTGAGAGTAGGAGCTCAAGCAGTTGCCGCTGCAAGACTAGCCGCTGTTGAGTAAATAGCAGCTCTTACCCTATCCGCGCTTGATGGTGAATAAGCCTTGGAATCAGCTGCTGTTGAGAAAGCATCCAATTGCAATTACAAACGCATATCCCTTATCTAATTAGAAGGAACTTCTTTCCGGCGAAGTGACAATGGGGAAGGAAAGCAAGGGACTGATTACACTAGTAAGACATGCCCAGAAGAGGATAAGATCAGAAAAGGGCAGAATCCAATCTATTAGAGTACTCTAAAGGGAAAGAGGGGAAATCGTTAGCTGGTTAGCTCCTTACTACGGGAAGAGAAGAAAAAGATACAGCAAGAGGCTCGATCGGCGTTTCAGCTGTTACAGTGAAGTAAAGGACTCTTTTTGTTTAGCGGTCATGGATCGATTCTAGGTGGTTCACTTGTATACCCCTATTCTCAGAGTTCACGTTCTGATCTAGAAAATCTACTTTTCAGATGAGTTCCATAGTTTTGGACAGGACAGGTGGAAAGACGGAGGTAAAGCTTCTCTTAAAGCAATCGGGCAAATGCGTGTATACTAGCTTACTAGCTTTAGTAGCTTGTGTACTAGCCTCTTAAAGGAAGCAGGCAATAGCGCGATAGCAAACAACAAAGAAAGATGATTCAGTGCAGTAATACACTATGTGGGACGGAGTAAGGGCCTGTCAAAAGAAGAAAAGATTGCCTCTTTCTTACATTGACTCCGGTCTCTCTACCTTCAGCGTGCCAAATCCCAATCTGCAACAGAGCGAGTAGCCATTGCCAAAGAAGGGCTAAGAGCTTACTTGTTTGTTGCCTTGTCAAAGTTAGGGGATATCAGGAGTGGAAAGGAATAGTTATACCGAGAACTTTGTCAAGCAGTTACGGTAGCTTTGGTTTCTTACATTACAGCTTTCGAAGCAAGCTAGCCAAGCAATAACAGCGGGATCAGGGAATGTGAACTCAGACAGGGAAGAGCCGCCAAAAACACGCTACACCCAAGAAACAAGCGAATAAGTAAAACACATAAGAATAAGTCAAGTACACGCCGTCCCTGGTAGACAAAGAGGCAGAGTAATGCCAAAACTCACTTAATTTACATTGCTTCACCAGGACATAAGAAGAGCGTTCCCTGAGGATATGACCCAACCCTCTTTCCGACAAGCCTAGTGGAAAGGTGTTTAGTTGAAAACGAGGGATAAATAACACCATAAATTGTAGGAAGACCCAACAAGCCCTTGACTCACTTTATAGGGTTTATACCCTTACCACGGGTAAGCTGATTTTGCATAAAATCCTCTTCTAACTTTTTATGATATTCGAATAAGCTCCGGGGAGGAAGGCGCTGTTACAGAATCCGCTGTGGGACTTCACAAGCTCATGCCATCAAAAGTAAGCTCTTTCGGAAGAGAAGGGGTTGCATATATAAAGGCTGTTAGCAACTCAAGTCCTTTACCTAGGGGGAGGGCCATTTCACCTAGTAGGAGTTGTAGTCTTAGCATTTTAGCACTTTGAATTGGACAGCTTTCGACAGTTGGGATGGAGCCTCTCACTAATAGAAAGAGTTCAGTTGCAGATTGAACAAGATCCGATCTTGGCATCCATTAATCTTAGATGTCACTCGCAAGTGTGCAAATCCGGTAATCGACGAACCATGGGAACATCATTAGTATAAGAAGAGGCAGATAAGACGAAGAGCTGGTGCTATAATAGGCCAGATGCCGGTGAAAGAAAGGGAATTGCACATTCACGCTATGACTCTAATGCTTTCGATCTCTCCATCACAGAATAGGCTGCGACGAAGCCAATCACACAAAAAGAAGGGGAAAAGTGTATTTTCTCCTTTGCCCCCAATCCCGGTCTTTTAGAAAGTAGCACTAGATATCCTCGTAGAAGGTGCGTAGAATTTAGGCTACGGCAACAAGTGTTCTTTAAGGAGCTGTGGGACTAATAGAAAAGGCTCTTTGCCACGAAGGGCATTCTGAGGTTGTATTTCATCAGCCAAGCACCCATTTATGGATTTGTTGAAACCAGCTCCTTTGTCTACCGTGCCTATTTGTATTGCTACAATCATGCTTACCGATATGCAACTGACTAAACATATGGCCGGGTAGGACGGCTTTGCTTAAGACCGGAATGCTACCCCACCTCTAACTCCCCCCTTCTCTAATGCGCATACTGAGCTTGCTTGCATCTGATCTAAAGCCTATCGCACCTCCCTATCGCCTGCCTCCAACTGCCTTTCTATTGCGCCTTTGGTTAACTCCTGTTTACCTTCCTTTCGGAGACTTCCTTACTCAGAAGTAATATACTGATGAGATTAAAGGGAGGAGATATCTTTCATAAAAGTCAATCGCAATTTTTTATTTTTTTCAAAGAAGATTGCGCCAATGAAAGAGATAGAAGAGAGAGAGAGAGAGAGAAGAAGGTTTATAATGTCAAGTAGAGGCCCGCGCCTTTTTATCCTGTGAATGTGGATCCCGAAGCTATAAGTCGCATTATGATTTGAAGTCAAGGGCTCCGAGACTTCGCATAGTGAGGAAATGGTAGCGTGCAAGCAGAAAGCCAGATATAGTAAGAGGCGCACTCCCCCAGGGCAGGAATAGGAAAGGTTTCAAAATCCTATGAAATCCTATAGGGCAGGGGAATCAGAAAGGTTTCTCGCTCAATCCGATCTTTATTCAGTGCCAAGACCTTTATAAGATAAGCAACTAGTTAAATTCGAGACATTCGATATCCTTCTTAAGCTTCAGAACGAAGATGGTGGGCTCACGTGGTCCCGTCTCTTGTAGCCGCCTTGTTCTCTGTTAGTTCATAATGTGTCTGACACAGGCGCAAAGTCATGACAACCAGACTAGACTAATAACGTTACAAGCAGCTATCGGAAAAGTCTGAACTCTTTCCGCAAAGATGCTGTTAGTTAGCCCCCTTCGACAAGAAAGTGGGAAAAACCGACGGGGAGTGAGTTCATAAACAGGACTCTTTCGAACCTTTCTTCGGGTTCCTGCTTCTTCGCTCAGCGACGGGGCAGTGATATCGTCGTATTGTATTCTTCTGGCTTGGATCAGTTGGATCCGGCTTGAACGCAAGCAACGGTTGGCTAGACTGCTCGATTGGAGGATTGGCTTAGCTTGTTGCGAACTACTGTTCTTCATTTGCCTTAGTTGTGTGTGGGGTCAACGGAGACACTGGCACTTACTGAGCGTAATCACCTTGCTCCTCAATCCGTACTTCACTCACTGACTCATTCATCAGTAGTTGGAGCCGGGTAATGTTACGGCGAGGACTCACGTAGTACGACAAGAACGAATTGAGGAAAAGAAGTTAGCGGATTATGATGCCCTATTAGATAGCCCATGCCTTGCAAACGATTATTTCTAATTAGACTGTGACAGCTGCTTTGCTGATAAATTCAAACGAGCCACGCCAAACAACGGGATTGTACTGCCTCACTAATGGATCGCCTGGAGTTCTTTCTCGCCAGGTGGAAAAGCGCGTACAGATTTCCTCCCCACCCCAACCTTTTCATTCCTAGCCTCATTAGCGTGTTCGTCTGTGAGCTATGCTAGTTCTGTAGAGTAAAGGCGCACAACAACGAGAGAGAGAGGCGGGCGACCGAACGATCTGCGTCACGGCTATTCCTTCTGTACTACAGTTCGGTGGAGGAACTTTAATAGAACAATTTCAATCCGTGCTCTAACTCGACTCGTCTTAATCATATTCGAAATATTCGTATCTTTCTTCTAAATCTTCGACATCTGAAGCGGAATCTTCATCTTCTCCAGTTGATGATGCATATTCATATTGAACTTCAACCAATGTCACTTGCTCAACTTGCCTTCTTCCACAGTAGCTTCCTCTCCATCCTGAGGCGAGTCCACAAATAACATTTTGTCCATTTCTTCTGCGTCTGTTGATGATACACATTGCATAAGTACATACCATACGGAATCACGAAAGCATAGTGACAACAAACTCCATCCATTTAAGGAAGCAAGACCTATTATGCAACTATAAAGGTAGCTCCTGACTCCCCCTATTAGTAAAGGAGAGGGAATCTCGTATTAAAGAGAGTAGATATAGTATAGGCTCGAGAATAGAGACCTCTCCACGAGATCGAACACTTGACCAAGGATTGAATCCAAAAGCAAGAACTCGGTTGACAGTGAAGGTTCATCTTCAAATCTGTCTCCTTGTCATGAACAAACTACTTTCTCTACATTAGAGTGCAAGGTGCGCAGAAGATTCATTTAGGTAAGCACACTAGAAGGAGAAGGAAAGGACTTGTCTAGACTTCCTCTGTCTTGCTTGCTGCCTCCGCTTGAATCAGGAGGAGAGCATTCTTCTACAAAAAAGAAGAAAACGATTATTACGTAGCCTTGCCTTGAGGAAGATCCGCGAACCAGAATTCTTCTTTCCTCGGCTCGGCTTTCCTCACTTTATCACACTCGACGAAAGGGAGAGCAAAAGAACAGAAAGAACCTTTAGCAAACTAAGAGACAAGCGAAGCCGCTTCTCTTACTATATTAGTAGGGCACACTACTCGAGGAAGAATAGCCAGCCGACTAGTCTCTTACACAATCCTTTTTGGACTCGCACGCGTAGATCCCCCTCTTCTTTCGTTTCTAGTCTACCTCGGGGTGGAAAAAGATCGCTTGAGAGTAGAACTACGGCTCGACTTGATGTCCAAAAAAAAGGCTACGTAGTGCAGCTTGGGGGAAGCCCGGTCTAATAGCTTTCGTTTCGAGAATATAGTGCCCCTTATATTGAATAAATCGGGTAGCCCTCTTTTCATGTGCCATTCGTGATGGTTCGTGGAAATGTCATAACATGCGTAGGCGGACTCGCCCAAATGGGAAGTCTAATCTTCTTTCTGCTTGCTTCGTCGTTGTGAAAGAATCTTGTGTTACACGCGCTTCTGGACATAAATTCTTTATCAATACCAACCTTGGCTTAAAGCTCTGCTCCCTTCGAGATAGGACTCAGTGACCTCTTCAATGGTGCTACTTATGCTTATAGTTTCGTTCAGAAGATTGCACCTTTTGACCCAAGGAAGACGACCACATCCTTCTCTTTCACCTGCCTGGGCAAAGCATTTTAAATAATTATTTAAATCTGAATTTCTTTCAGGCTTTACATATCCATTTCAATTAGAATCTGACCACCCACTGACTCCCCTTTTCCTTTTCCTTTCGGTCGTGATCAAGCCACCCGAGGCTTTTCGACTGCTTTAATTCGAAATTATAAGAAATTCATATCCATTTCTCACGATGGAAGTTCTTTTCTATTTCTTATTCTATTTCTGGTTTGCAATTACCTTGGCATAGAGTGAGGGCTTGAGCACTTACTGAAGTGCCGGTTCTTCCAAGATTCCTTTGTATTTCTCGTGGACGAACTACTTTCTTTTAGTTTTAGCTTTTACTTCACACTTCTCCATATTTAGTTTCTACTAATAGGTAGGCTACTCTAATCTTCCAGGATCACTTTTCTAGTTCCATCATTTGATTTGCTTTTGTTTCCACTTCGAGACAAAGCATAATAATAAGCAATGGAGCATCAAACCCTAATTAAAGATCTCTCCCCATTAGCAACAGGTAATACTTTTCAAGCCAAAAGAAGGGATCCCCTACCGAACGATAGGAAAGTGAGTTCTTCAAGTTGGCATTCATTAGTCCGGTTGGGTGGGAGTCCCCATATCCGTATCCACTCTTTCTTTAAAGTGGCTGAGGGATATGACCCGATCTTGTCTCCTCGAAATTAGATCTATTTCTGTGACACGGTCAAGTATTCTTAGCCCGAATTTCTTTTTGCACATGGTCAACGAGTTATGGTCCACCTCTTATCGGCTACTTCAGTCCGAGTATAAAACTGCTGAAAGTTCCGGTTCAAATGTCTTGGTATCAGCTTTATTGGAGGATCGACAACAGGGTCTGAGGCCCCTTATGGAAAAAAGGGGATCCCCCTGAAGCCATGATAGAGTTTGCACCTGATTCATACAGAAGGACGATAGCCTTTAGTACAAATTCCTTAAAGGTTGTCCAGCTATGAAAGACACCTGAGATAGAGCCTTATTAAAAAAGGTTACCTAAATATGTTCATTGCCAAGGTGGAATAAAGAAAGAAAGGAACGATCAAATAGGTACTGCATCACCTCAAACAGAAGCAACAACGGCCATCTATCCCTTCAAGTCAAAGGAGAAACAGTATAACAGCTAATCACTCGTGCTAGTAAGTTAGGTTGGAATAAAGGTTACGGGAAGTGAAAAGTCATGTGGGGACTACTAAAGCACATCTAAATTCAATTTACACAAGGAAGAAAGATGGGGGATTTTCACTCTTTCGAGATCGAAGAATAGCCAAACCAAAATCCTTTACCGAGGAGATATATATATATATATATATATATATATATATATATATATATATATATAAACTATTTTATCTACTTTCATAATGTAGATATTTGTTCATATAGCCTGCGGGTTAGATTTGCCTAAATCTGACTATTTCTCACTTTAACTGGTTCATGGTGACTAAACTGGAACCGTTGAAGCTGGAATAGTTTAGATTTACTCAAATCTAATTTTTTTTCTAGCTTTTGTTGCGGGCTAGATTTGCCTAAATCTGGCTATTTCTAACTTTAACCGGTTCATGGTGACTAAACTGGAACCATTGAAGCTGGAATAGTTTAGATTTACTCAAATCTAGTTCTTTTTATAGTTTTTGCACATATTGCTTTCACATGTGAGCCTAGGAATCATGTGATCACAAATTCAGTTTCTAAATCTAGATTCGGTTTCTGTGATGGACATTTTCAGCAGCAGCAAGCTTGTAAATTATCTACGATGTCTGAATATCCTTAGATGGTTCTTATGCCCATAAGGAGGTTGGCACTACTATGTATCTTATTTTCTCGAAGTTGACTCGCATCTCGAAAACAAATGCAATCAAGCCGAACACAATAATAAAATAGAAGTATCAAAGGCCTATCACTATTGAGCACAAGGGTTTGAAAAACCTGTTCTACAAAATATCACTGCTATATCTTGTTAAAATTGAACTTTTATACAAAAGTTAAACCCTTTGTATATAGGTGCAAACGAGGCATAACACTACTTCCAAATAACTGCACACAGACCTAGCACACACACAAACACATAAACAGATAAAAATTTTTAATGAAAAGTGCGGTAACCGTTATCACGGAAGTCGAGGGGTGCCTAACACCTTCCCTCCGCTTAACCAAGCCCCAGGACCCTAACAAATTTCAGTTTCCCAGACCAGTCAAACATTGTCATATCATTAGGTCTTTGTGCAAACCTTTTCTCAATTGAGTTGGTGTAACCATTTAAAAAAAATCAACTAGCGACTCTTACAATCAAATCGTCGACATATACATGTCGGACCTTTTCAAACTTGTTTTTTCAAATAATTTTCACCTAAAATGAGAACACCAAAAGACAAGAACAGAAAGGGACAAATAAAAATTCCTACATCGACAGGTGGCGACTATGCTGGGGACTCTAGTAAGAGGGCTTAAGCCGCTATTCAAGCTTTTTAAAACAAAACTTTTATATGCTTATTTGTGAATACTGCATTTACGTTGAATGAATGTATACTAATTCTTTATTTACTGCACTTAGTGCTTGCCATATCTGCCTGTGATATTAGTGCTTCGCACGTGTCATCATTTCCATACGGTGAGACGCGATGTATGTGAATGTATGTTGTGTGGTCCCTCCATCAGGAGAGTATCTCGTCGGTGTTTGATTACTGGACTCGTCAGAAGACTAATTCCACGAGGCTCAGGAACTGTACCACCCAGATTCGCTCCAGTTGAAAGATCGGATTAACTTCCCATCGAGTAAATTATAATGATCTAGGGACCTTAATGCCAAAAAGCCATGAGAGTAGCTTAAGATAGGTCAGCCTCTGATAAACTAAACACGGAGGGAAGTCTCTTCATGCCTTCCCCTGTAATTTTAATTACTTGTAATTTAATTTCCATTTCAATCTCAATGTAATGGAAAATATAAAGGAGTATATGAACATGCATTCGTTTTCATATAAAAACCTGTCATGCTATCATGTCATCAAAACAGTTGACATCCGTTTTGTAGGATAATGCTCCTAAAAAATTGACACATTACATAGCATGTAACATTTCCATGTTTCTCCAGACTAAAACTACATAAGTCTCTTTATAGGGAAACGATTGGTCCCGTTACCCGTTCAAAGTTCAAAAAGGAACTAAGCCTATAGTCAAACATGGCTATAAGTGCCCAGCCTAATCCTACTCTTGTCTCTCGTGAGGAGTTCAAAGGATTAAGCAATCAGATAATAGGGTTGGCTGTTCTGCTCAAAAAATTATACAAATCAACTCAGGGTCCACAAATACTCATCCACACAAAACCCTCTGTACATGCAGGAATCCAAGGTTCAGACAAAGAAGTCCCCATATCTGAGTCTCAGACTAAGAAGTTCAACAAAACCCCTGAAATCACCCATCTTAAAGAAGATCAAGACACCGGTGATATTCGGAAGAAGGTTCTACAAATGGAAGAGGCCATTGGAAAAAATGAATATCAATATCAACAGGATTCGAAGCAGCCATACAATCATCAAAGCCATTGATGGATCTCGACGAAATGCTGTAGGAGAGAATGAGTTACCCGTGGAAACTGATCCACATACATTCTACATATCCTTTCAAGTGCTCAAAATCACTAAATGATATAACCTACTGTTGGGAAGACCTTGGATCCACATGGCGGGAGCCGTCCCATCCACTCTTCATCAACAACTCAAGTATATCATCAACAGTAATCTGGTCACTGTCAATGCTGAGCTAGAGTATCCTGTCCAAAGTGATATACCTCTCATCAGTTTCAATGTAGAAGTCGAGCCTACCAGCTTCTAAGCCCTTGAAGTGAGCAACACTCACTATCAACCCAGTGGGGCTCTACCTCTGAAACCTAGAGTGTGACACCCCCAAATTCGGGTTCTTCCAACCCGATAGATGGTGTTACACGATGCTACTGTTCAAACATGCATTCAATTGAAATACCTTAAAAGAGTGATTATGTCTTCTATATATTACATAATAATATTTCCTTTCCCATGTACTTTGTAACCATTACATATGTTCTTCGTCATAGTATCAAATAAATACAAAATTCATACTATGCTATTACAAAGACAACTACTTGTCCGCCTTAGCCTTTCTTTATCCTTACTGGATCCTTCAGTCCGTTCATTCTTAGCTGCATTCATATGGTTCAAGCAAGGGTGAGCATAACTAGCTCAGCAAGTATAACAATTTTATTTGAGCAATATGTTTGAATCATATGAATATATATCTTCTATAACTGAATTAATAGTTAAGAAGTACTATAGATAATTCAAAATAGTACTTCTCCTTTCTTTAAAATGTTTAACAATGAACAACATCTATTAAACCTTTATTTTGGTCTAAGACCTTGAGCATTTCAGTCTTTCTTTAAAAAGGACAACCCGACACCAAGTCCGTAAGTCCGACATTTCTTACGAGCACGTCTAGGTGATCAGCCTATAGTACTCTATATTGTACAAAACTACTACATTAAACGTATCTACGTTTAAGTTTTGGCAACCTCATGTGCCAGTCAATTGACGACAAAACATTTATTTATTCATACTCAGTCTTTCTTTGAATCCATACCAAACAGTTGGCATAAGATAGCAATATCAATAATATTTTGATAGATTGTAATGAAATCTACAAAATACTCTAAGTTTAGTCTAGCCGAAGAAAATGGCTTTGACTACTTTGATACATCAATTCATGCGTAGGATACATAAATTGTAAAGCTTGTCCACAATAAACATAGACAAGGGCTTAGAACAGTTGCCTTTAACATCTTCTATTGTTAATTCACTTCCTTTTTGAGTCGTTATAGATTCTACATAAATAGTCACATAGCATATCATGTTAGGTCATAACAATCAACAAGTATTATCTTTAACCTATCTTCTCCTTCTTCTCGGTCTAACTATTCATTAGCTTACTAACATTCATTAGGTTAGCTAATGTTCATTGTGGCTTTATAATATTTTGTTGTTATAAGTGACCTTATTTATTCAATGCTTAAGTAATTACATTTCAAGTAAACTCAAACATTCATTCAACGTGCATACGGTTTTCGTATTATTAAACGTACTTTGTGTTTACGTTTTTGTAACATTTCGTTGACTTTTAATCATTAAGCTTAGGGTTTTAATCATCCTTTATGATGTTACTTTAAGTTTAATTAAGGTCATAATTCACCTTCAATCAACTTCTTTTTTCTTTGTATTAGTTTTCATTCTTCTCTGCCTCTTGTCTAGTATTGGTGCTGCGGCGCCATGTTCCTGAGTATATGTCGCGCTGCAGCGCGATTCATCAATGTCTGGGATCCGGGTATGGCGTTACAGCGCCATCTTTATAGGCTTGGGCGGCGCTGCGATGCTGGCCCTGAGCTTTTGAATTTTTTTTAAGTTTTTCATTTGCAATCCTTTCCGGGCTCGTAACTTAATCATTATAAGTCGGAATTGGCTCGTTCAAAAGCTATTATCTCACATATCTTACATACTTCGTTTTCATTAGGACAACTTAAGTTTTTGAATCCGTTAACATTAAATTCACTATTTAAATTTTCTATCACGCGTTCGTTAAACGTTCGTGAACGTTCATAGCTAGTTTCTTCATTTTAAGTCAAAATTCGACCATTCTTGAGTCCACAACTCTTAAATGCAAAGTTATACAATACGCCATCGAAAACTAAGGTTTTTGAGTTAAAAGGAGACTTTTGACTATCATTCCGAGAATTTTACGATTTCAACGATTATCGTCTAATCTCGTTAATTTCGCCATAACATCGTTACTTTAGATTTTTATTCCGTTCAAAATGGATTCATTCCATTATCCATACATCTATCATCCTAACCAAGCATATATCATATAATCCTATATACGATGGTTTTAAACTTGTCCATCAACAACATATGCTAAATATTCTTTTCTTCATTAGTTCTTTTTTTTTGATAATGTGGAGTTTCCCAGCCGCAGTCAGACTAAGTCTCCCCACCCCGGACCAGGCTTACGCACAAGCTCGGCCTAAGACATGGCTTCGCCTGGAAAGGTGCGATCCGTGGCCACACGAATTAAAGAATTCTCACACTTGTTGCTAGAGGGGATCGAACTGAAGACGTCCGGGTTTACGGCTCGCCCCCAATCAATCCTTAACTGCTGCACCCAAGTGCTGTGGTTTCTTCATTAGTTCATATTTCTATGATTATGATTCCACTTGTAACATGATTTATTAATGTTTAAGTCCCCTAATAGCCATCCTTGTTACTCCTTATGATACATGCTCCACCAATATCCACTTCTCTATTAAAATTATAATTGAAGAGATGAAGATTAAAGGTTAAAGATTCATTACCTTTGATGTTTTAGCTTTCTTCTTCTTGGATTAATTAAGATAGCTCTCACTTCTCTCTCAATATTATTGCTCTAAGATGTTGGTGAAATTAAACAAGCAACAAATGAACAACTAAGCTTCCTATTTATAGAATTACAAAGTGAGGGCAAAAGGGTCAAAATCACTCCACCTCCTTACTATTCAAAACTTGCAACCAAAGCCACCTCCTTTGCTTGGCCACCAAGTGGTCGGCCATGACTAACAATGGGGGGCCCACATGGGTTACCCAATGGGTTTTTCTCACCCGGTGACCCATCGGTTCGATCTACGGGTTCGGTTCTTGGTTCGGACTTAGGTTTAATTTACTTTGGGTCTAACATTGAGCTTGAATTTATTTATCTTTGGGCCTTAACATATTTCACTTGGGCTTGCCAAATTCATATTCAAATCCTACTAGTCCATTAATAATGGTTTAAGCTTTTAATGTATAATCCTCGCATTCTCCTCGTATACTAGTTCGTATAACATTCATTGTATACATTATGTTATCTTTCGTATATACTTGTACAATACTTTGTATTATGCTCGTATTCATTACCTCGTATAATAACTTTCTTATTATACGATCGACATTTATTCAAATCTTCACTTTCCTTAACATTCTCGAACTTAGTACGCGGGCGAAAAACTGGGTTTGTCATAATTGAATTATTATCAGATAATCCATCCTTTCTTATCATTCTATCGTTACGTATTTCCCGGAAGTTCAAAAATAATTCCCGAGCATAAATGGATAAATAGTGTTTTTCGGAGAATTTTTTGGAAAGCTTTTATTTTCATCTTGGAAATTCAAACACCTTAATTCTATCACGTAGCCAGAATACTACTATATTATTCCTTTTTTAGGTTATAGAATAACCTTCATCACGCTTACTCGTTATAAATAACATATATTATAATTTTATTCATTATTTATTCAAATAAAATTATTTTACATTATAATCCAATTTTTTCGGTTGTTACACAGAGTTTCTGTCGAGGTAATGTCGGCCAGTCAAGAGATAATATCCTTGGGTTTCCAACCAGGACAAGGGTTAGGAAAGAACTAACAAGGAATCAAATGCCCCATTCAAGTTCCCAGCTAGACAAGAAAAGCCAGACTAGGCTACTCCTCTGGGTTCAGTCATAGGAACCTGCACAAGCATACAACTTCATCTACAAGGTTGTTGCCTAAACCTACAGATGCAAATTCTGCACAGTCTCTGAGGAGAATTCCTGTCGTTGTGACGGGTATGCTGTTTCCTAAGCCGATACCGGTTAAGGGAAAAGAAGTCCTGATTCCAAACCCAGACATGGAAGAAAGGAATCAAAGGCACAACAAGAGATAAATAGACATTTATCAAACATGCGTGTCATAATCCATACAGAGGGTTTGAACTGGGACATCCCAGGTGATGATTGGCCCCTTCATCACAGCTGTACACCAGTACTTGACCCTTGGCAATTGGAGCAGCACTCCTTGTATTTGTCGAAAAGAGTAAATAGGACAGAAAATCCCTCTGCCCTGTAGATAGCAATAACTACTTACTTTTGTTATATAGTATTAGCAGTTGTTTTTGTCATGTCATGTTAACACTCTGTATGATTAAACAGTTTCATATATTAAGTGAAAGCATTTTTGTTTCTGGTCTCTAAACTTAGATGTGCCTAAACTTCTGATGGAATTCCTATTCTTCACAAGGACAAGCATTTTTGGACTCTAACTTGATGGAGATTGAACAAGAGGACTGTGAGATACCTCAGGAGATCAAAGAATGGGTCGAAGACAAACCCAAGCCAAATCTTGATCAAACCACCTCTTTTAACCTCAGAACCTCAGAAAAACCCAAACAAATCCAGATTGGTATGGTCCTTACTCCAAGCCAAAGGAATGACATGGTTACTCTATTGACCCAATTCTAAGATGTGTTTTCATGGTCTCATGAAGACATGATCAGTTTGTCCACTGACATCGTCATTCATCGCCTCCCCATCAAAGAGGGATTTAAGCCAGTCAGATAAAAACTCAGGCGATTAAAACTGGAGTGGAGTTTGAAAGTTAAAGAAGAAATCGTGAAACAATTTCAAGCCGACATCATCATGGTATCAACATACCCTGAGTGGCTATCAAACATAGTTCCCGTACGTAAAACCGGAGGAAAGGTGCGAGTTTGCATGGATTACAGGGATCTTAACAAAGCTTGTCTCAAAGACAACTTTCCTATACCATTCATCCACATACTCATTGACAATACAGCTCAGTATGACATGTACTCCTTTGTTGACTGCTTTGTTGGGTATCACCAAATCATGGTTGCTGAAGAGGATCGTAATAAAACTGCATTCATCACTCCTTGGGGAACCTTTCGCTACAGACAGTTATTATTCGACCACATTAATTCCAGAGCTACCTATCAGCGAGCCATGATGGCTCTTTTCAATGATTTAATGCACAAAGAGATAGAAGTCTATGAGGATGATATCATTGTCAAATCCCGAAGGGAGGAAAACCACATAGATCATCTCAAAAAGATCTTTAACCGGTTGCGTAGGTACAACTTGAAGCTAAACCCGACCAAGTGCGCCTTTAGAGTCAATTCAGGCAAGTTGCTAGGATTCCTAGTAAGCCATAAAGGCATTGAGCTGGATCTTACAAAAATCCAGGCCATTACGGAGATGCCCATACCCTAAACAGAGAGGGAAATACGAGGATTTCTGGGAAGAATCAACTTCATCAGCCGATTCATCTCCCAACTCGCAGTAACATGTTAACCCATCTTCAAGTTGTTAAGGAAAAACTCCTCCAAGAAATGGAATGAAGAGTGTCAAAAACCCTTCTTTACCATCAAAGAGCAACTGATCAAAGCTTCTATTTTGGTACCTCCTCGGGATGGTGTTCCTCTGTTTATGTACCTGTCAATCAATGACAATGCCATGGGTTGCATGCTGGGATAGAAAGATGATAGAGGCCAAGAAAGAGCTATCTATTACCTTAGCAAAAGATTCAACATCAGTGAGAACAAGTATACCTTGATTGAGAAAACTTGTTATGCATTAGCATGGGCTTCCATGAGATTACAACATTATCTCCATGGTCACACAACCTATCTCATATCCCGCATGGATCCTCTCAAGTATGTGTTCAGTAAACCTATGTTGAATTGTCGACTGTCCAAATGGCAGTTGATCCTGCAGTAATTTGACATCATCTACGTGACTCAAAAGTCTATCAAAAGTCAAGGAATTGCGGATCAACTGGCCACCGCACCTTCAGGGGACTTCAAACCGTTGGAAACATATTTCCCCGTTAGTAATGACAATTCAGCAACACCATCAGGATAATGCAACCCAACTATAGAGAATGTATTTTGATGGAGCTGTAAACATAGAAGGTGCGGGAGTTGGAGCAATTTTGGTATCTATTTAGGGAAAGCAGTATCCCATTGCCATCAAATTGTAGTTTGTCAACACCAACAACACAGCTGAGTATGAAGGCTATATCATGGGGTTGAAGCTAGCCCAATCCATAGGCGTCAAACGGTTAACTATCTTTAGGGATTCCGAACTAGTGATCAAACAAACCACTGGAATCTATCGCACCAAAGAATTACATTTGCTGCCTTACCATCGGCAAGTTATCCAGATGGCTTCAAAGTTTGAAAAGATATCCTTCCTCCACATTCCTCGAAATAGGAATGATTTTGCGTATGCAGTAGCAACTTTGGCCTCCTTGATCAACATACCTAACAAGGAATACATGCCAAGTATCACATTTGCCCGCCTAAAGGCTCCAACCTATGACATCGAAGAAGTATCGGATGAACTGCCTCCCATTTAACACCCTTGGTATCAACATATCAAGGAGTATTTGGGAGATGGATCTACACCCACTAAGGCGAGTCAAGCTGAAAGGAAGCGGATCCATCAAATGGGCATGAAATTCTACCTGAGCGGAGACACACTCTACAAAAGAGATCTAGGACTAGGATATCTGCCTAGACAAAGATCAAGCTCAGAGGCTCATGGATGAAATCCATGGTGGAGTATACGGCCCACACATCAGCGGCCCTCTACTTGTCAAGAAAATCCTAAGAACATGGCATTACTAGCTCTCTCTCAAGGCTGACTGTGATGATCACGTCAAGAGATGTTATCAATGCCAAATTCATGGGAATGCTATCCATGCCCCTCCAAGGGAGCTCCATAATATGAGTTCACCCTGGCCCTTCTCAATGTGGTGAATGGACGTGATCGGGCCCATCGAGCCCAAAGCCAGTAATGATCATCGGTTTATCTTTACCATGATCGACTACTTCACCAAATGGGTAGAAGAAGCCTTTTCCCTCAGGGTTACTAAAGAGGTGATCAATGGTTCATCAGAAACAATGTCATTTGTCGATATAGACAACCAGAGGTGATTGTATCAGACAATGCCAAAAACCACAACAACCAAATGATGGAGGAACTATGCAGTAAATTCCACATCAAACATCTCAACTCCGTCATCTATCGTCCAAAGATGAATGGTGTTGTTGAAGAGGCTAATAAGAATATCAAAAAGATCATGCAAAAGATGTCCGTCAATCACAAAGGATGGCCTAACATGTTGCCTCTGACTCTATTAGCCTACAGAACGTCAATGCGTGCTTCCACTAGGGCAACCCCTTACTCATTAACCTATGGCATAGAAGCAATGCTCCCTATAGAGGTGGAAATGGAATCCCTGAGAGTGTTGATAGACGCTCAGTTGGAGGAAGACCAATGGTTACAAGATCGATACCACCAATTGTCTCTAATAGATGAAAGGCGGGCCACAATCATCTTCCATGGTCAGTTATACCAACAGAGGATCGCTAGATCCTACAACAGGAGGAAAGTTTGGCTACGACAGTTCAAAGAAAATGACTTGGTCTTAAAGAAGGTCCTTGACAACCAAGATCAATCTAAAGGAAAATTCACCCCAAACTGGGAAGGCCCGTTTGTTGTCAAAGAGGTATTGACAGGAGGTGCCCTTAGATTACAGGAAATGGATGGTAAAGAATTTCCCCAACTCATCAACTCGGACACCGTGAAATGGTACTATGTCTGAAGTTACATGCAGGCCAACATCCTGGTACTGGATCATCAGATCCATCAATCAATTCAGGTTTTCAAAACCTTTCTCACTACATACATCTTTCAATCTTTTTATGTTAAATTGGAGAAACATACTCCTTTCACCACATCAGTTTGTCCCATCAGGGACGAACTACGCAGACCTGATCTCCCCAATACACGGGAGTACGTAGGCGGCCATTTTTATGGTCCGGTTTAACTACAAAAAAAATAAAAAAAAATCTCTACACCCTTCAATATACAACTTTCAACCTTTTCACGCTAGGTTCAAACTATGCAGACCTGATCTCCCCCTTCTCAATGGGAGTACGTAGGCAACCATTCGCGATGCGGTCTCACCCCTACCAAAAACACAAAACCCTGTATACTAGGATCATCCTTCAACTTCCCTACTAAACTATAAGAGATGGAACTACCTGATTTCCCTAATACACGGGAATACATCGGTGACCATCTGTGGGGCGTTTAAACCACACCTTATCGACTTAGACCAAAGGGATGGAATTACCTGGTCTCCTCACACAAATAGGAGAAAAACCGACGACCATCTAAGTTGTTGTTGAATCCTTAAAGAGAAATACCAATCCATAAGAGATGGAACTACCTGGGCTCCTCCATACAAGGGAGTACCGACGACCATCTGTGGGACAGTCAACCTCAGAGAGGAAAGCCAGAATCCCCTCCATAACCACATTTAGAAACCAGTCCCAAGACACCAAAGGGTAGGGGAATACAAAGATTAACGATCCATTATGAAAGATCCTGAGACATCTCAATGTTCATTCATCATGGAGGAGTTCAGAATACATCAAGATCACAAGCCCTAGAGAACAGGCAGTTACTATCAAGCAAGTTACAAGGCATAACTAAAAGGAAAGTGAATCAAAACATATTTCCTTGCCATATAATACTGTTTGATATATAGAATGTGTCTTGTACATGACAAAAATGGGTAACCTAGTCTATGCAGGAAAATCAAAGCTAATCTACAAACCAGTGGATAAATGAGCCATCAAGTCTAACATGGCATCCCTCTCAGAAGATGGAGGTAACTCTATGAGCTCTTGCCCTAGGGTATCCACACGAGCCAAGAGATCTACGGCCATCCGCATGGTGCTACTATGCTCATCAATGAATGGACTCATCTCTGCAATGATGTCGACAGCTGCATCCCTAGATGATCGAGCCTCATCCCTCTCAGCCACATCGATATCTCTATGAGCAAAAGCATCATCTCTCTCAATTAGAGTGACATCTCTACCAGAAAGAGCTGTCAACATCAAGGCCCCATCCTGATCCCTCTCAAACGTCATCAGATGCAGACTCTACTCTAAATGCTCTGCAGAAGGTGGAGTCACAGCAGTAGAAATACTTGGGGAATCAACTAGAGCTGCTGATAACCCAACAAACATCTCATCCTCAGTGGGAGAATTAGGGTCGTCCATAGGCTTCCCACTAATAGAATCAGCACCCGGCTCTAAGGATACAACCCTAGCCGATGCAATCTCTGCCTCCAACTATACAGAATACTCTGCAGAACAAGCCAGATGGCTAGTAGAGAAGTCATCCCTCTCACGCTGGGTCCAATAAGCATAAATCCTGGACAAATCCTCTGCTGACAGAAGCCGAGATGACAAACGTTGACCCAATGCCTCGTCAAAGGGATAAATATCCTAAAATTAGTCAAACTGTGCCATCACAACAAGTGGATGATATATGTGGTCACACCCCTCAAACCGGCCAGGGGAAGATAATCCATGCCAGGTGCATGAGTGATAAAGCTGTAGGGAGAGCTATTCCCTTGAACACGACAATATATCAAACGGATCCTTGATCCTGACAAGAAAGCTGGCTAAGAAGCTGCATTTGTACACTCCGCCGATTGAAAGGGGACATGTCTATCTCATGGGAAAAATAATACCTATGGCGTCAGAAAGTGCCAATTGGTCACAAGTGTGTCATAAACCACGCATACAACAAGACCGAGCTGCCTGTAAACAGCCCCGCAGAATGGGTATGTCAATATGTGGCCGACCTCAAGTACTCTTCCAGAATCTTTGGTAAGATGGTATGTCCTTCCCGGAGAGCACACACTACCATGATCACACCGATATCTAAGTGGTTCATGTAAAATGTCATGTACAAATAAGCCACTATACACATCAAGAGTATGTCTACTCGGGCTACACGCCAATCATCCTCTAAATTGGTGAAATCCCAGAGTGCCGCAGATAACTGTCCAAGGGGCCAAATCTATCTATCAAAAAACTCATGGACACTACATGCCCCGAGGAGATCTCATCCAGGGTAACTCTGCGTCTCAAACTTGTGAGGGTCATAAACTGTCGGCTCATATCATCGACAACCATCCGAGCGTCTATCTAACGGTAAGTCTGTAAGACGCTTGTACTCCTCCAAAGTGGGAGTCAACTCTTGGGTCTCAAACTGGAACACCTGCCTATCTAGTAATGCTCCAGCATGCCCTCTACAAAGCCCGATGGAACCTGAAACATCAAGAGGGTTAGAGACTAAGGCAATAGCTTATCAACTATCACCCGATCCAGGGAGGACAAACTGTCATACAACAATCTCAGAGAACATGCCACCAATATTAGTGGGGTATGCTCAATTCGGCTAACTATCGATGAAGACATCTGTAGGGACGTATCATAAGACCATCCAGGGGTCAATGCTAAACTCATCTCTGGAAATGCATGTCCATAAACATAATGCATGCATGATAAATAATAGATGACAATATGATGTAGGGAATGGAAAATAATATACATACATTCTTAAGTACATCATCATCTAAATACATCATCTCTGTGTAAAACTAAAAATACAGGCATAGCCGCCCAATAACTAACAGAGGCCTATCAAAAGATATAACGAGAATGGGGCACAACCTCCCAATATCTAACAGAGGACTATCAAAAGATATAGCGAGAAATGCATCAGAAGAAGTCGATAATGTTGATGTCTACATCATCCAACCTATCCACTTGATGTAACTCCTCCTGAGTCACTCAATCTTTGCCAATAGGGATATTGGGCCGATACAATGGAGGATCTGCACCAGCAAATCTATCTGAATATGGGCCACCTGAACTGCCAGCCTTAGAGCTGGAAGGATCAAAAGAATTTACCTCAGAAGGATCTCTGCCCAAATGTCAAATGAAGAAATATGCCCGGTCCAACTGCTGGGTCAAACTACCAATTTACGTCAGATGAGTAGGCTCTCAGAAGTAGGTAATCCAATCAGCCATCATGACGGAATCAGGAACCATATCCCCCATAAACTGTGTGGCGCGGGTCTGAGCTCCAATGGTGCAAAGGAGCCAGCAGCGGTAGAATGCCTCCTGAGTGAATGGTCCCTCTTACAAGGTAAAGCCATCAACTCCCACCAACGGCATATCACTGATCGGTGGATGCGATACAGGCTAATAGCGCCGGGCAGGAGGAGAGATCAGAATTTGAATATCTCCTATAGTGCTTCTAATAGCACGCTCTCCTAAATAGAGATCCCAACCTCCGTCTATAAAGAGAGGAACACAATGGGTAGATAATATATACTCAATGCTAGTCGGGAAACCACCCTCAAAGCCAACAATCAAGTGGTCCTCAGAGTAAGGGACCCACGTAATGACATCAGCTGTCAACAACTCCAACTGTAAGCATGAATGGGTGAAACCCTGAGCTATAGGAACCTCCACCAACATGGAGTGATGCCATCGCCGTCCTCGTGGATAGGTGTCTAAACCTAGCAGGCTAACGGAACGAAGACATATGAGCCTCTCATAGGCCCAAAACTGCCAATACAAGATCAAAATATCTGTGGTCAGTCAAACTCTCAATTCGAGCAAGGGAAATCCAAAGAAAAAATACTCACTAACAAGAATGGGTAGAACCCTAACCAAGCATCAAGCCTTGTGAGCGCATGCGCATTCCCCTGATGAAGTAGGCAAAGGTGTAGGAACCCCAATCAAACTCTCCAATACGATCCACCTCCCGTGTGGCGCTGACTAAAGCGACTGACATCGTGGTAGAGTTATCCGCTAGGAAATAACCCCAGAGGATGATCAGGAACAATCGCAGAAGAATGTGATCCCTAACTCTCCTATCATCGGGTAATGGCTCAGTCAAAGCCTCACTCACGGCTTCTACACTCAAAGGACCAGTGCGGACTGTCTTGCCTTTAAGCACCGTAGCTTGGACTCCTAGCAAGGATTTCATGGCAGTAGGGGAAATGTCAGCTACACAAGGCACTGGTCCCCCAAAAAACTCCATACTAGTGATGAACCGCCAATCCATCGGTGTCATCATCACCTCACAATCCAGTAAATGGAGGGACTGAGTCTGGTAAAACCAGCGCTCAGACAAAGCCCTGAGGTAAACACCAGGGGCAATGGCGGGGGAGGATGGAGAAGAACTGTGATGTCCCCCAGATCCATACTCCCACAATATCCGATCTGGTGTTCACAATTAATTAATTAATATAACGCATCCAAATCTGTATCCCACGGTATCAGATTTGATACTTATATATAATTTAACTACTATACATATCTTACAAGATATAATTTCCATAGATCCATGGTTCACAGTATCCCATAATAGATAATAATAATTCATTGTAGAACTATTGCTGTATTTGGATACCCTCACTTGGATGTATAGACTGTATCTACGAATAGTATCTATCTATCCGAAATCCAAAGCATTAGTAATAATATGAACAGTCCATATTACCAATACTATCACTCAAATGTATAGTCTGTATCTTGCAAATTACCCTATCGTATCGATAGTACCTATCTATCTGAAATTCAGAGTATCGACAATAACATGAACAATCCATATTGCCAATACCCTAGCCCAGATATATAGTTCCCAAGGACCTCAAAATAAATAAAAACTTTTATCTACATCTATTTATGTTAAGGAAACACGATTGTGGAAATAAAGGATGATATTATATCATATATAAGGTTTGATTACATGATTCTTCATAAAGAATTTCTTATTACAAAAGTATTACATTCAGCTAGACAGTAATTTAAATCAATCTAAGCATGGTCGTTTCCCATTGTTCACTCCAGATGTGCCAGGGTTACCATATAATACTGCAAAGGGAATGGTTTGCAAGAATGAGCTATAACATGCTCAACAGGTTTTATATTTATAACACAATATAGGATTTGAAGAAGTATAACAGTTCAAAACTTTTCTCAACTGAGTGTTGTATACCATTTCTGGAATTTTTATATTTTAACCATTTCTGGACTTTTTATTATTTTTATCAGTCACAAAGACGTAGAAATTTTTTTCTGATGTGAGACAGGGGATCAACCTATTCAACATCCTAGGAGTATGCATATCATCCTAATCGTGCCCACGTGCACTAAGTGTCAGATATACTGGCACATAATTTTTTTCCCTTTTGGGATTTACAACTCAGTATATGATGTCTTACCAAAGTAATTTGGTTTAACACAACAGTCTATGCTTTAATAAACAATAATGACAAGTGAATAATATTTCATTTCTTAGTTATGCTGAAGCTATAGCGATAACTTTATGATAATCGACAATCAAGATTGGTTTGGTATAATATATCAAAAGCAAATCAAGATATGAATCTTGTTTAACGAATATATAGGGTTCGAGAACTTGTATAAATAACAAGATAGGTTAGAAGACTTGCCTGAGCGAAGAACGATTAAGCAAATCTACTCGATTCGTTTATAAACACCTAAGATATTCATTCATATAAGTCTAACACATTAGTATTGATAACAATACTCAAATACATAAATTATTCACGTTAGGGTTAAATTTTGATATGATTTCAGTGTCATAAGACCTTACCGGATATTTAATAAGCTGATATCTCGATTAAACTTTAATTATAAGCTTTATTATATTTTTAGATAATTTGTATATCCTTTGTACTAATTTCCAGAAGCTTATAATAATTTTTAGATATTTATTTATCCATTAAATGATTTTTAAATCATTTATTTCTATTTCTAAATAATTAATATTTTCTTAGAATATTATAAAAATCTTGTTTATTATTTTTAAATAATTTATAGGCATTTAATATGATTTTTAAACCATTAATATAATTTTAAATAATTATTTATTATTTATAAATGATTATTCTAATTAAATTATTAATAACTTAATTATTAATAATATTTAAATAAATAAAATATTTATTAAATTTATGTCAAAATATTAAAAGTTAATTATTATAACTTAAAATAATTTGTAAAACTATTTTTATAATTATTTATATTTATTTATTAATTATTTCTAATTTTATTAATTTATTTATTAAATTTATAATTACTGTTTGTCGCTAAAGCCCTATAGCGACAGAAAGTGTTGATATAGGTGTTCTTCATTTTCTGGGGTCTGTTTATTCAAGGCTTAGAGGTCACTTTGACCTTAGCTTAATTCTTGCATGAGAACACATCCTAAACCTCTGCCTGAAGCATCGTTGTAAAGGACAAATCCCTCCGAACCTGATGGTATTATAAGAATAGGTGCTGAAATGTGTCCCCTCTTGAGTTTTGTTGTGTAAAATCTAATTACGCACAATCACGCAAGTACACGTGGTCAACAAGTAATATAATGATAAGAAAAGAATCGTTTCCACGGAGAATAGTTTAAAATTAAATCTAACAATTACCAATTTTATATTAATCCAATTTTATTAAACTATTCAAATTAATGATTATAACTAATGAAAACTAAGAAACTAAAAATTCAAATCAATCAACACATTAAGTAACTGTAAATTTCAAGCAAATAATGGAGAATTAGGCTTACAACTTTACTTTACGACCACTCTGATTATCACACTTTATTCCAGTTCAATTCACTATCCCAATTTATTAATTAAGAACACTCGAGTAGAATTAGCCATCTCTCGATGCACTAACACCGTATTAAGTTAAATTCACAAATTCGATAGAATCAAGTCAATCACCCTAATTAACTAATTCACTATATCTCGATGTGAATTAAAATCAAAGAAGGTTTAAATTACATGTTCTTTACCTGATTACATGCGATGTTAGGTATATCTTTATCCTAAACATTCATCAAGATTCCATTAAAACACAGAATTCAAGAACACATGCTAAAGTGATTAGGTCTAGGTCCGTACTTCATCTCTCAAGTCCATATAAATCCACACAGAATTGGTGATCAAGCAGTTCATACATTAAGGTGTAAATCACAATAAATAAACTGAATTAATAGTTTAAGAGGACTGAACTTAAGGCATAACAATCATTGTTCAACAATAAAGATCCATTGCAAGCATAATTAAGAATTTAGTTCATCATAGATAAATTAAAAACTAAAAAGATAGAGAAATTCATCATCCTAATTACAATATTTGAATTATAAGACAAAAAATAGTTACAAAATCACCCTTATCCTCGCTCCAATTTGCAATATTCGTGATCTTAACCTTCAACTCCATTTCTCCAATGTTCTTCACTGAAAATTAGGGCTCAAAGATGACTTGATTGATTGGTGTAATTGATCTCCGTTGTAATTATTGTGTTGTCTGATTATAAGTCATGTAATTAGTTCATAAAGGACGCCCAACACAGTCCCAATCCATGCCAAAGTGTAGATGCAGAGTTCCAATTAAAGTAGAAAACTTCTCTCTCCCCATACACCCGCCTCGGTGGGGGTTTATGTAAAAGATATGCCCGCCCCGGCTGGGGGTGCTACTGTAGTTGACTCTTGTACCCCCTCCCCGGCGGGGGTTTCCTTCACAATAAAGCTCGCCCCGGCGGGGGGTACTTCTGCAGTTGTACTTTGTTTTCTTGCTTTTACATGTGAAATCTCACCATAACGCCACCAGTATGCCACGAATGCTACATAATGCAATGCAATACGAATCCAACCGTAAAACGTAATACAATGCAATGAAATGCATCTAATCTACATGCCTACGAATCCAGTAGTAATGACAGAAACAAGTCTATTCAACCGACCTCAGAGAAATCAAGTAAACATGACAATACATCATATCACAACAAATCAGTAGTTTCCCCGTCAATCATCAATTCTTAGACTGTTATCACTGATATAGTGCATATGTGCTCAACAACCATGCTAACTGATATGAATTTAAATTTAACACACATAATAGGTCCCTTTGAAGGCATCATATAGTGTAAACTCAAGAAATCCAAAAACAGTCAAGATCTGACGTCAGTTACCAGTATCGAGGGTCCAAATGGGGTACTTATGATTTATTTTTCATTTACGGGGACTTTTTTTTTTTCCTTTTTCCAGTTTTATTATATCTTTTTTCATTAGATAATTCTCATGGTTGTGCAATGTCTTATTCCCTTAGGCTTTTCAATGCTACCTTAACGAGCTTTCGACCGTTACTCCCAAACCATTTAAGGCCTTAGGGCGCTAGGTGTAAAGACAATCCCCTCGGGCTTACTTACTCAAGTAACAAAGCCCACGAAACTAGACTAGCCACGATGTTTATTCATATATATATATATATATATATATATATATATATATATATTAGCTTATATACCCCAAATTTCACCCCAAACTTAGGTTCTTGTCTAGCTTTAGCCATAACTGCCTATTCTTGAGTTCCTTTTATTCAAACTAGCATTATCCTTTAGAGTTCCATTATGTGTTAATTTAAATTCAATCAATCAACAAAACTGTTTTTATTGTGCTAACCTTATTATACCAGTTTCAAACAGAAAAAGATTTAATTCATAACAAGAAATCACATCAAAGCTCTAATAGTCAGTACTATACTTGTCTACTCCAGTCTCATCATTGACCAAAATAAACTGTAACTATCTAACAGCTAGAAACATGCAAGATGAACTAAATGCAATATAAACATAGTAAGCTAACTACTATTTTTGCAATTTTTTAATTTTTTTCCATTTTTTAACAAAACAAGAAACGAAATACAATGCTATTTAAACTACACTACTATGCAACTATTATGCAACTATACTATACGAATGCAAACCTAATGAACATGAACTAAACATGACAACATATGCAAACTAAACAAGTAAATAACATAAACTAAACATACAACAAATAACTAAACTAAACTCCCCCAAGCTTAGCAATTACAATGCCTTCATTGTAAAAATATAACAGTAAGCACAAGAGGACTTTCGTAAAATCAGCTAAAGTTGAGGTGATGGTGGTGATGGTGGTCGTGGCACAAAGACTCGGCGCTCTTCCATGTATGAATCGGATGGTGGGTATTGTGGCATATGCTCTGGCGTCTGGTGTGGAAAATGTGCGACCACTGCTGGATTTTGAGTCTGTAACACCGCATTTAGAGAGGCAAAGGACGTGTTCATGTCGTTAAACATATGGTCCTGCCTGGCCTCTAGTCACTTCATCTGTCGATTGGCTTCTTTATCTCTTTTATCAATAAGGCGCTAGAGACTGCAGAATTGATTACTGAACATGAATTTACCCAACCTGCTACTCCCCTCAGTCATCGACTCAGAACTCGTCATCCTTAGAGGTGATCTGAACTTTTTCCTCCTCCTCAAAAGCCTCTGGAAATATAAAACCAACACCCT
This sequence comes from Panax notoginseng, assembly GCA_016801055.1. NCBI lineage: Eukaryota > Viridiplantae > Streptophyta > Magnoliopsida > Apiales > Araliaceae > Panax > Panax notoginseng. The sequence goes on along the minus strand of CM029014.1, from coordinate 72,462,499 downwards.
GCGGATGAGACTCCCCTCTAGGAGTCTAGCAACTGGAGTGGCTGTTGCACAGGCTCATCCCCAGACCATCGAACACCTGCTTGTCTGCACAACCCACATATGAGGGATGGGTGTGGCAGACCGCCGGAGAATGGCCCTCGTAGGCAGCGCCGAATAAAAAAACTGATAATGGAGTCGATGTCGATGTTGAAATCTTTCACGATGGCATAAAGCAGTAACACTTTCTCCCTTGTCACCTCACAGGTATGCGTCGAAGGAAAAAGCTTCACGGACAGAAATGCATACCAGATCTTGCCATATCGGTTTAAGTCCGTGCTTCGGAAGATAGTGCCACCCTTCCTTCCTTTAACCCAAACAGTGCCTGGCTTAGATATCTTAGTTAAAATTTGGTCGTAGTCTGGACTGCTATTACGCAGTTGAGTATACTGGTATGTGGCAGGGGCTCACAGGCTGTAGTATTCATTTATAGCCTCTAGACTGAACGAAACCTGGTTTCCCTGCCTTGTCCTCAGTATTTGTGTAAAACTCCTTTACCACATTCACAATTGCTGGGTCGGGGTCATCAATAAGCATCTCCCAGCCTTGCTTGTATTTGCCTCCTCATCTGCCCATCAAACAAGTCAAGTGCCTAACCCTGCTCTGGAGTTAGTGCTTTAGGCACTAAATAGTCATATTTATCGATGGCATTGGCACTCGTGAACTTACGTCTGTCAAAAGCTCGTGTGGGTGGTGAAGAATCGTACCCTTCACCCATTTGTCGCTTGGATGGTGTTTTCGGTGCCATGTCAGTCAATTGCAGTCGCACTACTCCCCTAAACTTCACTTAGGAAATAATTCAAGCACTTGGTGTGCACACTCTAAAACAACCCAAATATGATATTGCAATCCCAACTGGGATGAATAACTGAAAATAATAACTTACCCATAGTGATTTGCCTCAATTGAATGAGTAATTGCAGTGATGTTCTTCAACTGTTGAAAACCCCCTTTATTGTTACTTAGAAATTCGAGTATTGGTAAACCCTAACTTTTTGATGACTGAAATTGAGTGATAATGTGTATAGGATGATGTGGAATTGATGTAGTTAGGGTTTATATATATATAGTGGAGGTGGTAGATGGATTTGGTAGAGATTGAGGGGGTAATAGGTGAGTTCTTGAGTGAATTCGTGGGATGATGGGGTTTATGGGATTCGGTTGTAGGAGAAAAGAAGGGAATAAGACTAATTATGTAGGCTTAAATTTTTTTTATTAACATCCCGTACCCCTACCGGGGCGGGGGGTATTTGAACTAGCAGAGCCTGCCGGGGCGGGTATGGACAGAGAGCCACCCCCCCCCCCGCCAGGGCGGGGGTGCCAGGCTTGATTTGGGCCCGTCGGGGTGGGGGTCTTTTCTGCAGATGACTTTGATTTTTCAATTTCTTCTCCTCGTATGCATGACCAATAACATCCTAAACACCTGAAATCCATTAGAACACTAAATATGATATAACATTATAGAGTATGAGCATGAATGATCAAATTTACTAAAAAAATTAGAAACTAACTAACTAAGAATTATACATTGAATGATCTATACACTACTAAACTTATGAAATAAGCTATGACATGAATAAGTTAACATAAAAAATACTGTAAATTGAAAGAAAATTGGGTTGCCTTCGAATGAGCGCTTGTTTTTGAGTCTTTTAGTCTGACTACTCCCTATTCATGGCGCATCGACGAGTGTGATCGCAGTGGCTTCGTTGTCGATGTCGCCACCACTGTAATGCTTTAACCATTGACCGTTGACTTTGAATGTCTCAAGTGGATTTCTGCTGTACAGTTCAATAGCGCCATGTAGGAAGACTGTCTTAATAGCTAATGGCCCCGACCATCGGGATTTGAGCTTTCCGAGAAACAATCTTAGTCGTGAGTTGAACAATAATACCGATTGTCCTAGTTTGAACTTTGTTTGCAAATTTTTCTGGTCGTGCCACTTCTTCACTTTTTCTTTATACAACTTTGAGTTCTCATACGCTTGCAGTCAAAATTCATTGAGTTCATTCAGTTGGAGTAAACTCTTTTCTTCTGCAGCTGTTTGATCAAAGTTGAGTTTCTGAATGGCCCAGTATGCCTTATGTTGTAATTCCACTAGGAGGTGACACACTTTCCCGTAGACCAACTGATACGGAGACATCCCTATTGGCGTCTTATATGCTGTCCTATAAGCCCATAATGTGTCATCTAACTTTAGAGACTAATCTTTTCTGTTCGGATTTACTACCTTCTCTAAAATTTTCTTCACCTCTGTGTTGGAAATCTCAGCTTGACCACTCTTTTTGGGGTGATATGCTGTTGAAACCCTATGATTGACCCCGTACTTTACCAAGAAAGTTATAAATGACCTATTGCAGAAGTGACTTCCCTCGTCACTTATGATTTCTTTTCGCATGCCAAACCTCGTAAAGATATTCTTCTGTAGGAATTTTAGAACGACCATGGCATCATTGGTAGGGAGTGTTACGGCTTTAACCCACTTTCACACGTAATCCACAACTAGCAAGATGTACAAGTTGTTGAATGAAGGAGGAAAAGGTCCCATGAAGTCCATCCCCCACACATCAAAAACCTCTACCTCCATGATAGCATTGAGCGACATCTCATTCCTTTTCGAGATATTACCCACCCTTTGGCATCTGTCACAGTTTTTCACGAACTGGTGGGCATCCTTGAACATAGTAGGCCAATAGAATCCTGCCTGAAGTACCTTGGCCGCTGTACGCTCACTACCATAATGTCCCCCATACGCAGATGAATGGCATTCATGCAAAATATTTTTCACTTCGCTATATAGAACACATCTACGAATCATTTTGTCTGTACATTGTTTGAATAAATAGGGCGCATCCCACATGTACTACTTGACGTCATATAGGAATTTTCTCTTTTGCTGACGTGTCAGATCAGGGGGAAGGATTTTGCTCACCAAGTAATTGGCAAAATCTGCATACCATGGAAACTCTGGGTTTACTCCAAGAAGCTGCTCATCCGGAAACGATTCATTAATTACACACTTGTCTGCCCCATTCTTGTTCGGATTTTCTAGTCTTGAAAGATGATCCACCACTTAATTTTCTTTCCCCTTCCTATCCTTTATTTCCAAGTCAAATTCCTGAAGGAGCAGAATCCATCTGATTAGTCTAGGCTTAGCATCCTTCTTCAAAATCAAATAATGAATCGCCGAGTGATCCATGTATACCACCACCTTTGTTCTTATCAAATAGGCTCTGAATTTATCAAAGGCATACTGTAAGTAATTCCTTCTCGGTGGTTGTGTAGTTTAATTGGGCATCCGTGAGGGTTTTACTTGCGTAGTATATAGCATGGAATATCTTCTCTCGGTGTTGACCTAAAACAACCTCTACTGCATAGTCGCTAGCATCACACATTAATTCAAACGGCATCGTCCAATCCGGTGTAACGATCACTAGAGCTGTAGTCAATTTCTTTTTCAACTGTTTAAACGCTACTTTACACTCTTCATCAAAACTAAAAATTGCATCTTTCTCTAAGAGACTGTATAGTGGTTTTGCAATCTTAGAGAAATCCTTTATAAACCTTCGGTAGAATCCGGCGTGTCCAAGAAAACTGCGGATTCCATTAATTGAATTCGGTGGTGGAAGATTCTTTATCGTGTCCAGCTTTGCCTTATCAACCTCTAAGCCTTTCGCAGAGACCTTGTGCCCCAGAATTATTCCTTCTTCAACCATAAAGTGGCACTTCTCCCAGATTTTCAAGACACTTATCAAAAGTGTTTCCATAGACTGAGAAGTTGTCCATGAAAACATTAGAAGTGTCAAGTAGAACATGATGTCTACTATCTTCTATGATTTAAAAGTTCATCATCAATATTTTTTCCTGTAATATCAATAAATGTTTCAAATCAACGAATTATTCATGCAATATGGGTCAAGGATATTCGTTAGTATCATCAGTGGTCATGATCATGCCAACAACTATCCATCTATGCACTACGGGACAAAGATGACTTTCACCACAACATTTGTCTGTAACATTACATGTCATGATTATACCAATACACAATTCCTTGTCATAATCATACCAATCAATAGTCCATCTATGCACTATGGGCCAAAAATGACTTTCAACACAATATAAGCATGAGGATGATGCCAATGATATAAAGAATCAATCAAGTGAGATCAAGGATAAATATTAGAGATTTATAATTCAATTTATCCAGAGTTCAAGAATGTCCAAATTGTCAACATGATAACTAATTGTGGAGTAAAATTCAAGAATGATATTCACATATCAAAAATAATTTGGACAGAAAAGAAACCAATTTTGTCGTGTACCCTGTGAATAGTACCCGAATGAAAAATACCCCTAATGAATAGTATCCTAAATGAATAGTATTCCAAATAAATAGTACCCCGACATAAATATTATTCCGCCATGAAAATATTACAATTTCCATAAAAAAGTTCAGGCCAATAGTGAAATGATAATAGATGAAACTCAAACTATTAAGAATATTCCACTAATTTCAAGGGTTTTTACCATTTAATAATAAGGATGTGGAAACAAGCAATACATTTGTTCCATAAATGGAGAAATGTGAAAGAAGACGATATCCCTTAAATGAGTACAAAAGAAATGATATCTCATAAAAGAATATACGAAACTGCAAATGGATTTTCACCCGTCATGCAGTAATCTACGTAGACAGATCATTTCCACAATTTACTAAAGAATGAATATGAAGAATTATTCACCATGCATGCGGTAATCCGTGTAGACAGGTTACTCCCGCAGATTAATAAAGAATGAATACGAAGGGTTATTCACTATGCATACGGTAATCCGCGTAGATAGGTTACTCCCGCAGATTAATAAGGAATAGAATCACAACCCTTATGAGTACAAAGAAAATAACATCCTTTACGAATACGAAAGAAATAATACCCCTTACGAATACGAAAAATAATATCCCTTACCTTAGAAGGAAATACTGCAATAGTGAAGTAGCAGAATACTCTTCTTCTTTCTCTCTATAGTTTCTCTCTATATAGTTTTAGTGAATTCGTAAGAAAGAATGAAGTAATGAGCTTCTATTTATAGGAGAATGGACTACATAGTAACTGATTCATGAACGATTCAGATTAATTTACTATTAAACGGAGATTCGTATTGATTTACTATTCAAACTTTAACCGATGGTCCATATTGATTTACTATATTATAACTTCAACAGACGGTTCATATTAATTTATTATTATAACTTCAACTGACGGTCTGAAAAATTAGCGCATCTCCCCATGAAATAATAAGTCAAACTTACAACAAACGCCTCATGACAAATCCCTCTATTTATATCAAAAATTGAATAAATATTTACCACAAATCACTATCTTCAATCAACACATTTTTAATCTTTCAACAATTATTCATCATTTAATATTATAACTCATAATATTAACAACCAGATCGTTCCCAGGAAAGAGGGGGCTTTCCGATAAGGATTTCTCCTTACTGACGCGTGATTAAAGAGCAAACCCCTTTTCTCGACAGAACTTTCTAGACATTGTCAATAATGCAAATAATAATATGAATAATTGTATCGTCTCAATTATTGATTTAATAATATAAAATATTATGAAGATGATACTGTGACAATAATTTAATCAATAATATGAGATACTATGCAGCAACTACTGTAGAAATTATTGAATAAAACTGAGTGACTGCTACTGTCCAATAACACGTATTACTATACTTTTATCACCGGGTATTTCAATAGTTTAACGGTAAACGTCTTGCCGTTATTTTATAAAAATGTTATTTCTGTCGCTTTCTATATCCGACAATTATTCCGTCATGTGGTCTACCAATGATTGCGCCGTCATACAAATATTCCCCGACAAAAAAAATATTCTCTGACCAAACGAATATTTTATGACCATTTGCTTACTTTACAAAATTTACACATATCACTCATAACTATAACATTATGTCAAATCAACACTTTACTATTTAAAATAATATTTAGAGAAAATTAAATCTTTATTCATAAAAAGTTGGGGTCTTACAACACAGTCTATCAACCCTCAGACTCGACTTATAATAGAACTGAAAAAAAGATCTTCGAGACAGTCCTCACTTAGCCACCAGAAAGGGTAAACAACACCTAAGAAATAGCGATGACAAAGGAAGGAGAGGGGATGGTGGGTCAAAGTGGAGAAGAAGAGAAAATGGAACAGGGAGATCGGGAGGCCTGAAGTAACAGAGATGGAAGATGGTGGCGAAGGAGGGATAAGTTCAAGTGAGTTTCGATTGAAGTTTTGGATTTTTAGATTTGTCTGATAATTTATTTGTTTTGTTTTAATGTGGAATAAAATCTATTTAGCCAACTTTACCCCTACTTAAAAAATTAAATTAACAAAATGGTGGATAAATTATTTTTTAAATACACATCAGCTGGATATGGACCCAGTTAGGGGGCCACGTCAGTAATTTCTGACATGTTAAGCGAAATTGGATAAAAGTGGAGAAAATTTATAGTTTACTCATCTAATTGAAAAAATTTAAAGGTGAATCACCCAAAGTGGAATATGTCAGATAGTTTAGGATAGTGAAACCTATTTAAGCCTCAAATAAATGAATCCTAACTCTTTTTCTTCCCAACCCCCATGCTTCTCCTTTACTGCCGTACCTTCTTCTTATCCTACACTGTTTTTGCTCTTCGGCCGCAATACCCATTTTTTTCTTCTTAGAAACCATTTTCAACCAACAAATATAACCCCCTTAATAAAAGGGCAAATCTGCATTATAAAGGGATTCTTGCAATCTTGACTGGTGTAGCCGTATTCACATTGAAAATATTTTAGTGCCAAACTATTAACCCATCAAGTATTCAAATTGAAAACCGACCCAAATCTTAGCAAATTAGTAATGATGGTTAAAGGGGAAATCGGTGATGCAAGCAGTGATATCTCTTCTTTTCGTCCTATTTCTTTTTTCGTTTGGGTTGGAGGTTCACAATGTGCGGCTACGGCAAGACCGGATTGTGGTGGTGTTGGGACATAAGATTTTTTGTATAATTTTTTTGGATTTTTGAAGTTATTGCATGAAATTGAGACCTTTATTTAGATCGTTTGGGTTGGTTTGTTGGACTAAGTTTATAATGGCTCATGGTTTTGAGTTGGGGCCAGGTCCAATTAGACATGACAATTTAGGTTGAAAACTATATAGTGAACCAAAATCACTTGAATCTATTGGGTTGGTTAACTAGTTTTTAGGTGATGGATTTGTTTGCTGGTCCCATATTATTATTACAAATATGGGTTGAATCTAGTTTGACTAGTTTTGACCAATATTAGTTTATAATAGTTTTTTGCACTTTGTAGAGCAAAAAAGAACACAACTGTAATATCCCGAGTGTTTATGATAACGGTCCTTAGAAAAGGAAATGAATGGATTAAAGAATATATAATATTTGATATATGACTGTGTTTAATTGAAGGTTATGTAATAAAACCTAAAAGTTGTTGAAGAAATGAATGAAGTATATATGTATGTAAAACTTTTTGCAAAGTTAACGTGTTGAAGTTATTCAACGATAATTGTGAAAGAAATTTTGGGAAAACCTGAGTAAGATAGGGTTTCGGTGATTCCGAGGACGAAATCCTTATAAGGTGGGAAGGATGTGACAACCTGAATTTTTATAAATTATTAAAATAAGAATTTAATTCTTATTTTGAGATGTTTTGAGTTTGAGTATTTATATATGTGCTGTATATTTTGAAATATATATTCATATATTGGGAAGGTGGGGTTTAATAGTACCTCGAGTTATTTGTTTAGTTTGTGTCTTCGATTCTGGGGACAGAATCTTTGTAAGTAGGGGAGAATGTGACGATTTGATTGTTTGAATTGTGATTCTGAGGACAGAATCCTTGTAAGGAGGGAATGATACATACATTCCAGAATTTTAATTGTAATTTTTAAATATTTGTTGAATGATATAAATATTTAATAGATGTGTTTATTGTTGAATAAATATTTATTTAATTGATTTGATTTGTTTTAAATATTTATTGAATGATATAAATATTTAATAGATGTGTTTATCGTTGAATAAATATTTGTTTAATTGATTTGATTTGATTTGGTTAATTATTTTTTTATAAATAATTAATGAGTTAAGAAAATTAATAATTATGGGATAATGTTCTAATTTAATTTAACAATTAAGTTAGAGAGTTTATCATTAAATAAATTATTATATTGATATTTCATTTTTGATGGGTAATTATTTGTATTGAGTTTTGTGACTAAATGATTTAATTGATAAATTGTTATTAGAATTAATTAATTAAGTATGAAAACTTAATTTAATAGAAATGTGACAAATAACTATATTATAAGTGGTTATTAAAATAAACTAAAGTAGTTTTACCCAAACAAAGCTTAAATATATTAATTCTTTAAATTTAAAGGGTTTTTGCCAAGCAAGTCTTAGGGCTTTTGGTTTTCTAATTTTATAAATTTAAGTAAAATAAATTAAAATAATAAAACATATTTATGTTATACGTTAGTAACTGATAATACATGTAGTGGTATTATTAAGGGTTATCAGTTCTTTTTTTTTTTTGCTAAATTTGTGTGAGTATATAGATGGAACCAAAAATACAATGGCAAAGGGCATACCCCAGACTATAGCTAGATCATCTAGAGACACAGACTAATAGAGGATCTAGCTAGAGTAAAGAACATTTCTTAGAAAATCAACGAATGTAACATAATCTAGTTAGAATTTATCAGAGCCAATTACAATAATATTGGCAAAGGTTTGTAGCTTTGAGGAAAGATGGACTAGTAGATAATCTAGATTTGATGATTGCAATTACATCCGTATCAAGGCAGGTTGGAGGGACGAGTGTCCCATTGTGCATCTTTTTGTTTCTTGCTTCCCATATCTTATAGAAAGAGACGGCCAGAGATAGGCTAAGAATCTGCTTTGATAATTTTCTCCCTTGGAAAGATGATATAAAGGCAGTAAGTCCGGTCCAGTCCAGGGGTAAAGAGAGGTAGTTGTAAGGTAGCTTTGATAATAATAGTCACAGATGAAGAAAAGATGTGCAAATGTTTCAGGATGCTTGTTGCATAGCTGACAATTGAAGGTCCGTCCTGTATAAGCTCGAGTTATATCATTTGTTTATAGCTTTCCATGGAATCCAAGCCAGAGCATGAAAGAGTATCTTGGCACATACAATTTATGCCAGGGAATTGTGTGCCAATGAGTAACCTGTTTCCTAATTCTGATGTTATCCCAAATGTGTCTTGCTTTGATGAAGTAAATATCCATTGAATCCCAAAATATACAATCCATTGATGCAGAGGGAAAGGGGGCAGATTGTACTAGTTGCCGGAAGAGAACCACCTCATGATGGTTTGAAAGGGGGAGGTTCCAGGAGGTGTTATTCATAATATCCCTGACTTTAGCTGAGATAGGTAGGCCTGAATTGGAGATCAATGTATTGCTGGGGTTAATGGCAGAGCCATTGAGCCAGGGGTCATACCAGAGATTGAAATTTTCACCATGGCCAACAACGTATCTGATATGTTGAAGAGCAATAGGCCTGAGTTTGAGAAGTTGTCTCCAGATCCACGAACAATCAGTGGGAATTTGAATCTGCCAAACAGATTTCCCGAGAAGGACAGTAGTCTGCACCCACTTAGCCCATAATGATGTTGTGTTAGGATGCAAGACATGGGTTAGGTGTAGTAGAAGTAAAGCTTTATTCCAGTCCAAGAGGTTTTTGATGCCCAGACCTCCTTCCTCGGTAGGGAGTGTGATATTTTGCCATGCAACCTTTGCACCATAGGGATTAAGAGAGGTGCCTTTCCAAAGAAAGCGACAAAGAATCGATTGAATGGCTCTAATAACTGCTTTGGGCAAGTAGAAATGAGTACTCCAATACGATTGAATTGCAAAGAGCACAGATTTTATGAGTTGGACCCTACCAGAATAAGCAAGAGCAGTAGCAGTCCAAGAGGAGACTCTTTGATTGATTCGGTGGATTAAAGGAATACAATCCTGGTATGAGAGCTTTGAAGAGATGAGAGGGACACCCAAAAATCTGGTGGGAAAGGTACCATGAGTGAAGCCCAGAAAGGATAGGATGGATGATTTTGTTTCAAGATCTTCACAGGCTAGAAAACAGTGGCTCTTTTGAATATTAGGAATGAGACCCGAGAATAGAGAGAAGGAATGGATACATGAAAACAGTGGCTCTTTTGTATTATATCAGTACGCATATTAGTTGGTTTTCTTTTATGCGTTTCATTTGCTAAAGCTTAGAGAAGAGAAGAGTTGATAGTTTAGGGAATTGTAGAGAGAATTGTGAGAGTTTGAGAGTGAGAAATTGAGAAGGATTGTCTGCAATTGAAAGGAATTATCACACTAGTTGAAGGTATTTTTTCCTAATTATATGAATACGCATATCAGAGTTTTACGCCATAAACCTTCTAAGTCTGTAAATTCAATTTGCAAAATTTTTGATATGTATAACTGTTAATTGTGATGATACATGCTTATTTGTTGACAGTAGGAAGAAAATAATGTCAGTATATGTATTTTTCATATGGTTCATGAAAAGTACCAATTTTTAGTGGTCAAATTGTATGAGAAACTGTAAATTGAGTCTTGTATATATTAGTTCATTGAGATACGAACATAACGTAATTTGAATGGAGTGATTTGGCCAAGTATTGAATTCACAATGATGATTTTTGGGATGAATATCAAAAATTGGGTTTTATATGAAAAACATGGAATTTGAGAAATTAAACCAGTTTTAGTTGATGTAAAATTGTTCTACTTGGTTGAAAATGTTAGCAAACATGTTTATGGTAGTTTTGTACCAATTGTTCGGGTTATTATCAATGTTTTGAGGGTGAAATTCGTGTTAGTTGGCTTACAAAAAAGTGTCGAAGCTCTGTCTGCAAAAACTGAGTTCTGCAAGTCGCGCGGGCGCGCAGCCTCCCAGTACTAAACTCGCGCGGCCGTGCGAGTGCCCATTTTCAGACACTGAAGTCTGCTAATTCTGAAGACTTTGGTCGTTCTTTGTAAGGCTAAGGGTTATGGTAATGTGTCCAACACGTAACAACAAGGCTAAAACCAAAGTTGTGTTATGGGGTTAGTGAATTCAAAGTGGTAAAAATGATTAGTAAATTTCGAATGCGTTATGTGATAACTTAGTGTACACAATGAATGTTAGACAAGTGTTGCGAAGTAAACACTTAGAATTTCTGAAATGTAAATGGCAAAGAAAGATTTGTGCTAAAATAGTAAGTTTAGCTAGAAATGTACACAGTTATGGTATGTTAGCATATCTAATAGATAATGTGATTCCTAGTGGTTGTCAACAAGTGTAATACATCTAATATGGGGTAATGGAATCTATGACGAATTTAATGAACGTTAAGTGTTAGTTTCGAAAGAATTTAAAGAAACACAAAATGAGATTATATAATGATAAGTGTCATACGAAGGGGAGTAAACACCTGAAGATATGTGTTAAGTTTCAAAGAGATACAAGTTATAAAAGATAAAGAGTAAGAGTCATTGTGGTTTCGTTATATGTGAAACTTGTAACGACCCCAAAATCTATACAATTTAAATCCCGATTTCGGTCGTTAACCATACATTCAACCTCTAAATAATACATCGTTATTCGATGTTAGCAGTAGTAATTAGTCCAGAGTTTAGTTATTCTATTCTTCGTGGTTGGGTTCTGCAAGTTTTGGCGCCCCAGCGCCAAAAATCGCGCCCTGGCGCCAAAATTCGCGCCCCAGCGCCAGAAGTTCGCGCCCCAACACTGAAATTCGCACCCCGGTGCCACTGTATAGCCTAGTCCTTGCGCCCCAGCGCCAGATTTATAGCCTGACTTGGACAGTTTTGACCTCATGTAGTAAAATAGCCATAACTTCCTCATACGAACTCCGATTGAGGTGATTCAAGATGATACGGAACGAGGAAGAATAGACCTAAAACTTTTGTTCTTTACGTTTTTCAATTTGAGGTCATTAGGATGGGTCAAAATGGTCATCTTTAGGACTATTGTGTTTTCAGAGGCAATCGGAGGGTGTCGGGCATGCACATATGCATGTGTAGTGCTCCAGACCGTAAAAGATGATGTCCTAAGTTATAAAACATGAATCTTAGTAAATATAATGATGCTTAACATTAATAAATAATGTATTAGATAAGTTATAGAAGCATAGTAAGCATACACAAGAGAGGAAAATCGGGCGTGTGACGATTGAACGTCGAAACGCCGTGCCAAGTGTTAATGAACTTAAAAAGTGTTTCAATTCCATTGAAATAGATATTATAAGATATGGAATGGGTTTAATATAAAACTAATAATTAGTCCTAGCAAGACTTAAGCACTTGAACTTCGAGTTTGACTAAGAAGAAATATAGTGAGTCATAAGTCGAAAAGTTAACACAATCTAATTGACCATTGTGTATTTATTTATAGGAAAGATTATGAGATGTGGAGTAGAGTTTACATTACAATTGCTATGTGTTGTTATGTGACTAATATTTGATGTGTATAATTATATAATTGCGTAGGGCACGTGAAGTGCAGATAGCTGTAAGCTGTTAAACTGTTATTGGTAAACAACGATCAAGGCAAGTCTTTCGGTTCCTATTTTTTTACATGGACTTGATGAACTGTTTTAAATTGCATGATATGTTATGCATGTTGAAATCATGAAATGTTAAAGTCAATATATGACTGCATTGTTTTGGCTAAGTAATGATGATTGAGTAAGGAACTCAATCTTTATATTTGCTATGTGAATTAAAAGCATGTATGCCATGTTACTTTAATGAGATGTATATTGAGCATGTTATTATGTGCTATGTGATGCATGAAAACTGTTAGACTTTGCTGGGCTGTCGAGCTCACTCTTGCAAATAACCACTTTTGCAGGTCAAGATTTTAAGGTAAAGATACGTGCTATGTGAGTTATAGAGATCTATATTCACGAAGATTACTTATGTTTTATGAGAAATGTATTTCATATTTTGAACGTAACATGTTGTTGAATTGTAAGTTGAGCTATCCAATGTATATGGATATTTAGTTATGATGTAAGACTTTGTATAGTCATTTTGTTGTAACGATTCATGATATAAGATTGAATCAAAGAGATGTAGTGTAAAGGTTGCGATTCAGGGCAAGAAAGAAGGATATGTATAAACGTTTTAAATATTCCGCTATTTTAGTATTTTTAATATCGAATAATGATGTAAAATTAGAGATTTAATGTATGGTTAACGATCGAAGTTGAGATTTTAAATTGTATGGATTTTGGGGTCGTTACAAAACTAATGCATATGAATATGAACCTTTGAACTGTTGTAGGATGTACGCAAGGTATTTAAGCTGTTTTTCGGTAATTGGTAATCTACGAACCAGGCAAGTCTTTCAGTTCCTGTTTGCTACGTGAACTTGATGATTAATTGTTTTAAGTCTTTATTGCAAATAACATGATGTGTGTTATATTTATGTGCAAGCATGAACTGTCAAAGTCAACTTATGACTACATTAATTGAGTAAAGCATGCCGATTGAGTAAGGAACTCAATCTTTATATTTGTTATATGAACTGTAGTATGTTTGTTATGATAGTTCAATGTTTAACAGATATACGTTGAGCATGATATTTTATGCTATGTGTTGCATAAAAACTGTTAGATTTTGCTGGACTGTCGGGATCAACCTTGCAAATAACCATTTTTGCAAGTCAAGGTTTCAAGGTAAAGTTATGTGTTACCTGAAAGTTATGAATCCAACGTGATACTTGAAGATTCCTTATGTTTTATGAGAAATGTATTTAATATTTTGAATGTAACATGTTGTTAAATTATAAGTTAAGCTATCCGGTACATTTGGATATCCATTGATGATGTAAGACTTTGTATAGTCATTTTGTTTTAATGATTCATGATATAAATTTGAATCGAAGAGATGTAATGTAAAGGTTAAAAAGTTCTGGGAACGAGAATAGTTTGTAAATAGAAAATTTTAATTGTAATAGAATATTTTAATTATTCCGCAAATTTCAATGGTTGTATGTATTATCGCTTAATGATATAAAATTAGAGGTTGATTGAATTATTAACGACCGAAGTCGAGAATTAAATTGTATGAATTTTGGGGTCGTTACAGTTGGTATCAAAGCTGTAGGTTATAAACCTTAGGTAGGAGTACCGTAGGCTATAACCATAGAGAAGGAAGATAAAGATAATGAAAGAATAAGCTCAAGTAGAGTTTGAACAATAAGAAGTAATTTAAGAAATTTACAAGGAAGGGATTAAAACATGCGTGAGAGGATTCAAAGAAGAATCTCACAGTGTCATATGGAATATGAATGTGGGGTTACCCAACTCCAATAATAAAAGGTGATAATAAATAGACAATGTCTATAAAAAGAGAATGATAAAGAAGTTAAGAATAGAAAGTTATATTTAAGTATGGTATAATTGTACTATTTAATAGTTGATGTATGGTATCTGGGCTAAACGATTCCTTCATAAAGCGGAGGTATATACGAACTAGCAACTCGGAACCTAGTTTGTTGGTTGTTTGTGGGAAACCACTCAGCGTACCATATTGAAACTAATAGAGACTCGATGTGTACCAAGTGTAGAAAATGGATACGTATGATGAAAATGTGGAACTCGAATGAAATGTTGAGAATCTTGAAGAGATATAAAGATAAAAAATGGGAGTACCCTAACTCCAATAACCAAGATAACGAATAATATCGCAAACGATTGAAAAGGAAAGAAGGAGGATCGTAAAACAAAACGATCACGAGTTAAGAAAATAATTTTAAGGGAGATGATTATAGAATAAGATCACGACATGATCTGTTTAAGTTATAAAAGAAAGATGGTCAATAATGTTTGAATAATTATATCTTAATGCTATGAAGATGGTGTACTATGAAATAGTACGAGATAACTCGCGAGGGTTATAGATGATGTGATACGAGGAATTCGTATCGAGCAAAAAGCAAGTTAAGAGTAAGGTGAGATTTCAATTGAGGACTCATGTGATGGCTGAGTTGTACAAACCTTTGTATGGGTGAGGGTTTTGTGCTTGCGCTCAGTTTATCACATTGATAATCATTGGAATGTTGGTGTCGCGCTATCAATGTATATCTGGCGAAAAGGTGATTCTTTTCTCGTGTGTATATTTGATAGTTAGAAACTATTAAGATTAGTCAGATATTATTAGGGTTAGGTGCGGTTCTTAAAACTAATGTATATGGTAAGTTCATGACTCATAATAATATGGTATGTTTTGAACCCCTCAGCGAATGGACGCCTATGGTCTGACTAGGATAAGTTCTTAAACTCATATTTTTGTGGCAAGTTCCTGAACTTCCAATGTGCGGTAAGTTTGATGAACTGGGGTATAAATAAGTGTGAATGGAGTATTGAGGATGATAGGAATAGATAGACTGATTAAGCAATGGATCATTATAGAAAGTGAAGTTGATGGTGGAGGTTTTCTAAATCTTCTAGCTTTGCTAGATTTTCTAAATTTATTGACTTCGTGATGATGTTTGCACTTCTATTTTCTTGAAAAACATTGGGTCAAATGATGGAACCAATGAGTTTTAAAAACAATACCGTTATTCGTATGTCTATGCTAATTGCTTCGGCTAGACAAAAATGATTTGAAATATACATCAAAATGTATTTTTTTTATATCATCAATGCATTATGAAACCTGGTACAAAGATGATAAAAATGATGGAGTCATCAATGCATTATTACTTAGTGTTGGATGTGATCTAATGATCGTCAATCCACTACGGTATAATGTAGTATGATTAAATCACCAATGATGGAATCCTCAAACAAACTGTAAATACAGTGCGGTATCATGACGTCATAAAAATATTTTTGAGATTTCTTTAAGATATGAGGATATATATATATATATATATTTCGATTGATGTCCGAATTGTTCATGAAACAACAGAATACGCTAGAGGCATATAAAAACTGACGTGATGATGGTCAGTTACCCAGTCAGGGTAACTGTTATTAACTTCTCTTAGGGTCTTGTTTGGCTAGCATAATAGATTTCAAAACTCCTTTAATTTAATAAAGCTTTATCATATAATTTAATTAATGTCACACTCCTTTATAAAATAATTCAATATCTTATTTAATTTACTTTAAATAAAATATAATAATTTCTCATAAATTCACATAGTACATTAATTAAAATTCTCATTAATAAATAATGTCAAATTATTAACTCTCAAATTAATAATTAAATTAATTAAAATAACATTAGGCTTATTAAGTATTTCTTTTAATACAATAAGTTCACATAATCACATACCTCGATAATAAAAATTCTCCACATTAATTTAATAATTGTAACACATATAATTAAATTAATCTATCACAATTACATCAATTAATTATTTAATCTAATAATTAAATCATCGAAAATATTTATTTATTTCAATAAAATTAATTACAAAAATCTCGTTCGTCACACTGTGTCTTCGATTCTAGGGACAGAATCTTTGTAAGTAGGGGGAATGTGACGATTTGATTGTTTGAATTGTGATTTTGAGGACAGAATCCTTGTAAGGAGGGAATGTTGTAACATTCCAGAATTTTAATTGTAATTTTTAAATATTTATTGAATGATATAAATATTTAATAGATGTGTTTATTGTTGAATAAATATTTGTTTAATTGATTTGATTTGTTTTAAATATTTATCGAATGATATAAATATTTAATAGATGTGTTTATCGTTGAATAAATATTTGTTTAATTGATTTGATTTGGTTAATTATTTTTTTATAAATAATTAATGAGTTAAGAAAATTAATAATTATGGAATAATGTTCTAATTTAATTTAACAATTATGTTAGAGAGTTTATAATGATTAAATGAATTATTATATTGATATTTCATTTTTGATGGGTAATTATTTGTATTGAGTTTTGTGACTAAATGATTTAATTGATAAATTGTTATTAGAATTAATTAATTAAGTATGAAAACTTAATTTAATAGAAATGTGACAAATAACAATATTATAAGTGGTTATTAAAATAAACTAAAGTAGTTTTACCCAAACAAAGCTTAAATATATTAATTCTTTAAATTTAAAGGGTTTTGCCAAGCAAGCCTTAGGGCTTTTGGTTTTCTAATTTTGTAAATTTAAGTAAAATAAATTCAAATAATAAAACATATTTATGTTATACATTAGTAACTGATAATACATGTAGTGGTATTATTAAGCGTTATCAGTTTTGTATTGTATTTTATCAGTACGCATATCAGTTGGTTTTCTTTTATGTGTTTCATTTGCTAAAGCTTAGAGAAGAGAAGGGTTGAGAGTTCAGGGAATTGTAGACAGAATTGTGAGAGTTTGAGACTAAGAGATTGAGAAGGATTGTTTGCAATTGCAAATAATTATCACACTAGTTGAAGGTATTTTTCCCTAATTATATGAATATGCATATCAGAGTTTTACGCCATAAACCTTCTAAGTCTGTAAATTCAATTTGCAAAATTTTTGATATGTATAACTGTTAATTGTGATGATACATGCTTATGATGCTAGAGTTATGTTTAAAACAAGAAATTTATATGCTAAATTTGTTGACAGTAGGAAGAAAATAATGTCAGTATATGTATTTTTCATATGGTTCATGAAAAGTACCAATTTTTAGTGGTCAAATTGTATGAGAAACTGTAAATTGAGTCTTGTATATATTAGTTAATTGAGATACGAACATAACGTAATTTGAATGGAATGATTTGGCCAAGTATTGCACACTACAAAAAAATCAATCATTGCCGACGGGCTATGCCGTCACCAATGACCCTATTGCCGTCGGCAATGAGGTCATTCGCGCCGGGGACTGCCGTCGCCCCTCAGGTCGTCGCCCTTGTCTTCCGTCGCTCGTCGTCGAGAACTTTGTCATTGCCGACCGGATCATTATCGACGGCACGCCGTCGGCAAAACGTCATTAGCGATGGCTTCAGCGACAGATTAGCCGTCGATAATAACCATGCTTTAAAATTAATAATCCAGTCATTGCCGACGGCATAGCCGTCGCCAATGAGTTTCTTCCCGTCGCTAATGACCTTTATTTAAATTAGTTCTGGATTCGTCGCTATAGGTCACTGTCGACGGCAACCCCGTAGCCAAACACCCCGTTGCCAATGACCCACTTTAAAAAAATATTAAAATTACAAAATTCCCCTGTTATATATACATTGTACCTGTTATAAACTAAAGAAAAACAAATAATGACAATGTCCACATATCAATAACAATCATATCTTTTACTATCAACAATCAATATAATTAGATACCAAACTCAAATCTGTACAACTCAAAAGCTAAATACATAAATGAAAGTCAAAATATAAATATAAACAACTACTGCCCAAGATCAAGAATCTCTGTGCCATCGCCTCGGGTCCCATCACAGGTCCCACCTCCAGTCCCATAACCGGTCCCATCCTCCATAGTTTCATCAGCATCAGCCCGACGATCATCACTATCTCCTCCACGGGCATCGCCTGTGCCGCCATCTCCACCCCCCACGAAGTCCAAAATAGAGCATATTTAAATTATTTTAGTTTGTGTTCTAGCTAGCTACAAGTGTTGGCGAGTTTAGCAAATTGGGTGATAACTTGGTCTCCGTATGTCGGAATCGAGTTCTGTAAGTTGTAATGCGTGTCTAATACCTACACGGTGCTATGTGTGTTTTTGCGTGGCATTCGGACGGACGATGCGGGTTTTGGGCTCTTTTTCGGCTTTTTACCTAGTGTTGGCGAGTTTTACAAACTAGGCGATAACTCGACTTCGGTATGTCAGAATTGAGTCCCGTAAGTTGTAACGCGTGTCTAATACCTACGCTGTACTATGTGTGTGTTTACGTGTCATTCTGACCTCTTTTTTGACTTTTTGCCTAAGTATTGGCGAGTTTTGCAAACTGGGCGATAACTCAGCTTTCGTATGTCAGAATTGAGTCCCGTAAGTTCTAACGTGTGTCTAATACCTACGCAGTGCTATGTGTGTGTTTGCTTGTCATTCGGACTGCCGATGCGGGTTTTGACCTCTTTTTCGGCTTTTTGCAGGTATTGGCGAGTTTTGCAAATTAGGCGATAACTCAGCTTTTGTATATCGGAATCGAGTCCCGTAAGTTTTAACGCATGTCTAATACCTACGCGGTTCTATGTGTGTGTTTGCGTTTCATTCGAACGGCCGATGCGAGTTTTGACCTCTTTTTTGACTTTTTGCCTAAATGTTGGCGAGTTTTGTAAACTGGGCGATAACTCGGCTTTCGTATGTTAGAATCGAGTCTCGTAAGTTCTAACGCGTGTCTAATACCTACGAAGTGCTATGTGTGTGTTTGCGTGTCATTTCGGACGGCCGATGTGGATTTTGACATCTTTTTCGGCTTTTTGCCTAAGTGTTGGCGAGTTTTGCAAATTGGGCGATAACTCGGTTTCCATATGTCGAAATCGAGTCCTGTAAGTTGTAATGCGTTTCTAATAACTACACGGTACTATGTGTGTGTTTGCGTGTCATTCGGACGGCCGATACGGGTTTTGACCTCTTTTTTGGCTTTTTTCCTAAGTGTTGATGAGTTTTGCAAATTGGGCGATAACTCGGCTTTCGTATGTCAGAATTGACTTCCAAAAGTTCTAACGCGTGTCTAATACCTACACGGTGCTATGTATGTGTTTGCGTGTCATTCGAACGGTCAGGTTTTGACCTCTTTTTTTGGCCTTTTCCCTAAGTGTTGGCAAGTTTTGCAAACTAGGCGATAACTCGGCTTCCATATGTCAGAATCGAGTTCTGTTAGTTGTAACATGTGTCTAATACCTACGCGGTGCTATGTGTGTGTTTACATGTCATTCGAACGGCCGATGCGAGTTTTGAGCTCTTTTTTAGTTTTTTGCCTTAATATTGGCGAGTTTTGCAAACTGGGCGACAACTCGGCTTCTGTATGTCAGAATCGAGTCCCGTAAGTTGTAACGCATGTCTAATACCTACGCGGTGCTATGTGTGTGTTTGTGTGTCATTCGGACGGTCGATGCGGATTTTGACCTCTTTTTCGACTTTTTACCCAAGTGATGGCGAGTTTTATAAACTGGGCGATAACTCGGCTTCTGTATGTCAGAATCGAGTCCCGTAAGTTCTAACGCGTGTCTAATACCTACGCGGTGGTATGTGTGTATTTACGTGTCATTTGAACGGACGATGCGGGTTTGACCTCTTTTTCGGCTTTTTACCTAAGTGTTGTTGAGTTTTGCAAACTGGGCGATAACTCAACTTCCGTATGTCAGAATCGAGTTCCGTAAGTTCCTACGCCAGCTATGTGTGTGTTTGCAATACAATTACAAATTACAATTATAAATTACATAAATTAAATAAAGAAATACAGAATTTAATTATTTTTACCTGTCGAATATGTGGTGGGAAGATGTTGGCCAAGACAACTGCATATACGCGGGTGGCCTTCTCCCGTACTACACCGATGAGGTCGTCAACGATGGCTATAGGATCTATAGAGCCGTGGACAACCTCCTGAGCCAGCTGGTAGATCAGCTCGCGTGATGGTGCGCCTGACTGCACAACACCGCTCGACATACACCCCTCTATGATCCGCCTGAAGAAGTCGTCGGATAATGAAGGGCCGGCACCCGATCCACTCGTACCACTACCTCCAGTGGGTGGGCGCCATCGAGACCTCGCAGCAGGGACTAGGGTGTAAGCTGGGACATGGGGAATGCCCACAACTCTACCCTTCTTCGGTCCCCCTGTAGCCTGCAGCCAGTCCTCTATCTCCTCATCGGCACGCGTAGACTCGTCTACTGGAGTGTCACCTCTCTGGCTGCTCCGGGCCACTGCAAGATCATCGAACCGTCGCTGAAAAAAATACATTAGTAGATTAACACAAAGAATAAAATGAAATAATACAAAAGAATATCCGAATTTTAAATACATACTAAATAAGATAATTACATAACTTACAGCAATGCGTTCTACCTCAGGTGAGACACCGTCACCTTTTCTTTTGGTGGGCGTGCCACCAAAACTCCAAGCGGGAGGGTGCATGCTTTAAACTGACCTCGAGTCTCTCCCGGTACAGTTAGTACGACTGAGACCCAGTGCAGTGTGGGAGACAACTCTGCTGTCGGGCAGCTGAACGCTGTGCCGACATATTCTTGAAGGCCTCGCCGTCCCAAATGCTGCACATCTGGTCCCACACTGCAGCAGATATGAAATCTGGCTGGACATCCTTAAGTTTCTGTCCATCAGCCATTTTCGTCTGGGCCTTCTTCTTCCAGTCATAGACCCACTTGTGCCAATTCACCTCTAGGTATCTGTGCAGAACAGTCATGCCATGGGCTTCCTGCCTGTCCTTAAAACGATAATACCTCTACACATTACACATTAAGAAGCTTAGTAGACAACATAAATCAAAGAGGTGACAATATATTCAAATGGAATATAAAACTAGCATATGAATTATTGACATCCTACCCTAAACTCAGTAATAATCAGCTGCCATGTGCGGACATCCACATCCGCCCACCTCATCCACGGGCTTGAGAATCGGTTGCGGACGATCCCAAGCAACGTGTTCCTTGGCGTAGCGTCAAAGATACTACAATTGAAATTAATACATTGCAAATTACAAAGAATATATAAGAACTAAATACTTATGTTATAGTAATACTATATAGGATTATGAAATTAATTACCTATGAGTCCCAACACGACATATAAGCAGCGCCTGGGGGGGATTCCCAAGCAAGCCACGTGCTAGTCCCCGCGGAGGCCTACGTCGATCACCTATGTAGTGAAATACATCAATATTTATATAAAGGTATATAATGTCAATACAATATAAAATAAAAAATAATAAGATGTATCCCAATAAAATATGTAATTATACCTGACGATCCGGCCTGATCATCACGCGTAGAATCGCTACGACCCCACGACCTGCACACCCACCACGATCGCCATGTGGTGTGCGCACCATATACGTATACTGTCAAATCATAAAAAAAATATTATTAAACATTCGTAAATACTATATTTGAGCACAATAACAAAGAGGATAATATACAGATACAACTAAAAGAATGCAACATAAATAGTAACCTAAAAGGATACAACATAAATAGTAGATTAACACCTTTAGTAGATTAATATAAGTTGAAGATAATGATTGCACTACTACAAACTATTACATTTAAATACAACTAAAAGGACACAAAGAGTGCTTACTCCTAATCATTTATATCGTCAAAGCAATCAATATCAGAATCGTCATCTTCGAGCAATAGATCTTCACTATCGTTGTCATCACCATCTTCGTCGTCCTCAACGATTTCTTCAATTATATCTACCTCCTCAATAACATCGTCATCACTTTTGACAACGACAACATCATCCTCTTCTTCACTAGACTCACTAATAATTGTTACATCAACATGTGTGACTCTAGTAGACTCGACTTGTAAAGGTTCATTGTCTGGACGAGGAGTTGTGCCTTGAAAACCACGGGCACTAGTGGTTATAACAGCATGCCATGGGCTTGCAGGGGTCTTAACACTCCGCGCGTAGTACACCTGTGTTGCTTGACTTGCTAAAATAAAAGGCTCGTCCATACCACTCATCAGTCTTAGTTTTGACTTAACGTTAACAGTCACCCGTCCTGATTTTTTATCTACTTTAACTCCATTCTAAACATCAAACCAATGACAATTGAAGCAAACTAATTCTTTATGACCCCAATGCAGCATGTATGCGTATCTACAGATCTTTCAGGGCCATCGGCTATAAACTTTAGCCGATTGTCAGCTAACTCATCTGTGAGGACCTAATGTACATTAACACAACATATTCTAAAGTTAATAACGCCATAAGAATAAATCTATGATGGTAGATTCATTGAACTTGTAAAGGTTAGACTTACATGATCTTTAAACCATTGCACAAATTCTCCATTTCTCAAATTTTGCAAATCCCCGTCCGATATTCTCGGATTCGCTTCACATACTTCAGCATCATATTGACTGCAGCACAGTTATATACTCAATGTGTTTGTAAAGAAACTTGACACAATTACACCAGACATATAGTTATGACTACTTACTTAATGTATGGCGTTACTTCATTCATGTTGACAAGTGCATACAATGTGGCAGCTGCATACTCACTATCGGTGAAGAATCGCCTTTTTGACCACCGAATGGGCGTACAGGATGACTAAAGGCCGTTAATTCTCCATTTTCCTCGTGCGCAATAGCCTGATTTCGACGTAAGCGATTGTGCTTCGTCTGAACATTCGGCTCAATGTACAACGAGCAAAAATTAACAAGTTCCTCCATAACATAACTTTCAGCAATTGACCCCTCTACACGGGCTCTATTCTTCACCTTTTGCTTTAGACGTTGCATATACCTATGTGATATATAGATTAGCAAAAAAGAATGAACATTTTACCGTATTAAAAATATTAATGTCATTACCTCTCGAATGGATACATTCATCTATATTGTACGGGACCACCAAACTTAGCTTCGTATGGCAAGTGAATAGGCAAATGCTCCATTGAATCAAAAAACGATGGGGGGGGAAGATTATTTCTAACTTGCACATTATTTACTATTTGCATCTCCATTTTATCTATGTCTTTGAGCTGAAGCTCTGTCAAGCATAGATCTCTGAAGAAATTAGAAAGCTCTGTCAGTGCTTCAACCACACATTTTGGTAATAAGTCGATAAATGCCACAGGGATCAACTTCTGCATAAATATGTGACAATCATGACTTCTGAGACCCTGAAACTTCAACTCTTCGACTTTACAACACCTTGCTATATTCGAAGAATATCCATCTGGGAGCTTCAGTCCACTGATCCAATTACATATCAATATCAACTGTTCCATGGTCAAAGTATATTCAGCTTTAGGCGTTACTGTCTTACTACCCTCCTGATACAGCCACAGATCTTCCCTAATGTTCATTTCTACCAAATCTAGCCTCGACTTGTTGTTGTCCTTTGTTTTACCACTGACATCTAGGACTGTATAAAAAATGTTATCAAATACGTTCTTCTCAGTATGCATCGGATCTATACAATGACAAATGCAGAGTGTAGCCCAATAAGGCAGGTCAAAGAACATGGATCTATGTGTCCAGTTGTGAACCTTGCCATAACCGTAAGCTCGCTCTAATCTGTGATTCTTCCCTGGAGGTGGAAACTTCAAATGACTAATCCAACTCAACACTGCTGACCCAAAAAGACGACCAGGTACTTGACGTTTCTCTATTTTTCGATTGAATTGTCTACTCATCCGTCGATAACGATGTTCAATCGGCAAAAACTGTCTGGATGTTGAAAAGAAACTCTTTTTCCTCCCATGTTTGAGCCGCACAACTTTAACTGACCCCATGCACACGGGACATGACAAGCCCCTATGAGTCGACCATCCACTTCTCATTCCTAATGCCGGGAATTCATTTATTGTCCACAGTAAAGCTGCCCTCATGTTAAAGTTCTGCTTAAGAGATACATCATAAGTTTGAACCCCTTTTTCCCACAACATCTTCAACTCATCAACTAACGGCCTGAGGTATACATTGATGTCTTTACTCGGACTCTTATCACCTGGAATCAGTAAAGGCATGAACATGTAGGGATCTTTCATGCACATCGAAGGCAGGAGGTTATACACCACAATAATCACCGGCCAAGTTGAGTAGGGTTTTGTGTAAGGCCCGTTAAACGGATTAAACCCATCCGTAGCAAGTCCAAGCCTAACATTGTGAATCTCTTCAGCAAACGAGGGGTGCTTGTTATCAAAATTTTTCTACTCAAGCTCATCTGTCGGGTGCGTCAGTTGACCTTCGACTATGTCCCGTGTAGAGTGCCACCTCATATCCTTGGCGGTATGTGTTGACATGAAGAACCGCTGAAGCCTCGGGGCAATGGGAAAGTAACGTAAGATCTTTCTCGGCACGTCTTTTCCCTTTTTCTTGCGTTGTTCACGGTATCTACTTGTACCACAAATATCACATGACCTCTTATCTTTATTGACATCACCATAAGATAACATACAGTCATTCTCACAAGCATCGATCTTCTCATACCCTAGATTGAGCCTTTTAACCATTTTCTTCACATCATAGTACGACTCTGGTAACTTATTGTCTGCTTAACAGTTCATTAAAACCTCTCTCGCTACAGTCATGCTCGTTCTTGAAGTGTAAAAACTTAGTCACGACAGATAAAACGGTGTGCTTTTCGTGCCCGTCATACAGTGGCGTCGCTGCTTCATGCAATAACTCATAGAAACCCTTAGCCCCGTCATTCAGCTCTTGCTCGATGCTACTGTCATCCCTGTCCATATTCCACTGGAAGTATGAACCAGCAGCTTTGACTATCATGTTAGTACAGTCAAAGGTTTCGTCACCTCTAGATTTCAGTTCTAATTCATGTTCATCCAACCGGGTTTCCCCATGACAGATCCATGTCGTATAACCCTGCTTGAACCCATACGCAAATAAGTCGCACATGACATCACTCCTTTCCTTCCACACTTCATTCACACACCTCTTACTAGGACATCTAATCTCATCGCCGCTGACTTGCTCAAACGCGAAATTAAGAAACTGTTCAACCCCACTACGGTACTCAGAGCTAAGCCCACTCTTATTAGTGGCTACCCTACGTTCCATCCAACTTCGATCAACAGACATCTTGGACAATTGTCTGCTATATATATGGAAAGTTAGACAAACACAATTAAGTCTCCAAGTTATTGTATATGCAAGCTTATGAGTTTCCTAACTTCATCTCCCACTCTAACTGGTCAGGCTTCTATCCCATTCCCGGATGTGTCGCCTCACTGATGCCAACAACTTGAACACATCTTTAAATTTTTTAGAAATTTCGGCAGCACCTCCTCATGGTCTTCAAGTACACGAAATAGACTAACACATCGTACTCTAAATATGCACCCGAAAAACGTTAAGAGATATATGCTGACCGAAAATTCAAAAAATATAAAGACGTGCTCAAGTCGTTAACACCGACCTAAGTGAGGTCGAAACATACAAGAACAGTCCAAAAACGGAGGCTATTTGAGATTCACTCCTACTAAGTGAATCTCAAACGGGTTTCTAAGCTTCCTAAACTATATGAAAATATGCACATGTGCACATGTCAAAGTAAAGATTATTTTTGTATAACAAAAAGAATACTAGCTTTTTATCAGGTCACAAACTATTATTAAACTTTTTTAAAACCCACCCACACCCCACCCCAGTCCACCCCAGTATTTCATGAGAGAACCAAACACATAGAAGTTAACTGTCATTTTATTCAAGAAAAGATACAAGAAAAGATTATATCCACCAATCATGTGAAGACCGACGATTAACTTGCTGACGTGTTTACTAAAGCTTTAGGGTTAGGGATTATATCCATGCTCCAGCTTGAGGGGGAGTGTTAGGGATTTTAGAGGATTCCAAAAGCATGATTGTAGGAGCATGATTTCAGGAATAATGTGTGGAGTAATATGTGCTAGTTATTGATTTACTTTCCTTATATAGCTAGTCTATAAAAGGCTTTGTAATATAAGGAATAAACTCTCCACTTTACAATATGTAAACATAGAACATAAATATATCCTTAAGTTTGTAATTTTTGCAAATGGGATTCTTTTTGTGGTATGGAAGGAATATATAACAGTAACACAATGCTCCGTTCAATAATTGATTACCACGCAGATGAACAGTAAACTTGATCTTGCAGTACCCAAAAGACCCTTCCCCAAAATTGTGTAAGGCCTGCATAAAATATACTCTACCTTTAACCATTTACTTGTAGTCATATAGACCATTGCAAATATAAAATTATATTTCCAGGCATGATTATAACAGTTGTGAACACTGAGATTGTTTGATAATGTCCAATTTTAGTCTAGAAAGATCCTCTGCCAGATATACAATGAGATTGATCAAATACATTTGTATATTTCACTCAAAACAACCTTTTCCAAACTACTTGGCCTGACAACACAAATTATTCTTCCTAATTGTTTATGAGATTATACTATTCTCAACATAATACTTGGTTTTCAATTTGAACTTCTTATCCCGAATAGCACATCTCGACACAATTGTATCTATTTAATCATAAATAAAATCATTGTATTTAAGCTAAATGGACATACACAGACCAATTTCTTATTGCAATACCACCTATAAATGTATATCTAAGATCATTGTCTCGCGTCTCATGGGTATTCTTCCTTTTATCATTTCGCCAAGTCAATATGCTTTTATTATAAAGGTAGAAGGATAGGGGACAACATTTTCCTTGCTCAAAAGTTATTCAGGAATTATCACAGACCCTTCGAGCCGCCTAGATGTGCTCTGAAAATTGATTTAAGGAAAGCTTTTGATTTTATTTCTTGGGATTTCTTGTTGCCAGCTCTTCGCTTCTTTAACTTTCCTTCAAAATTCTTGTTCTGGGTTAAAGCTTGCATTACCTCTACTACCTTCTCTGTCAATGTCAATGGTGCTCTTTGTGGCTATTTCAAAGGAAGTAAGGGGCTTAGGCAAGGTGACCCCCTTTCACCTTATCTTTTTGTCATTATCATGGAAGTTCTCTCTCTTATGCTTTCTAAGGCATCCAAGCTTCCCTCTTTTCAATATCATTGGAAGTCGGCTGCCATCTCCCTCACTCATCTTTGTTTTGCGGATGATCTTATCATTTTTTGTCGGGGAGACATTGGCTCTATTAGTACACTCAAACTTTGCCTTGATCAGTTCTCTTTTATGTCTGACCTACTCATTAATGCCTCGAAGAGCATGTGCTTTCTTTCCCATGTTCCTCCTAACACTAACGATGATATTATGTCTATCCTGGGATTCCAGTTGGGTTTTTTCCCTGCTAAGTTTCTTGGTGTTCCTTTGATCACAACCAAACTTAGTCTTGCATCGCCAACCTCTCCTTGAGAAGATTAAATCCAAAATTTCTTCGTGGACTAACAGATTCCTCTCTTATAGTAGACTGTAATTGATCAAATCGGTTATCCACTCTATCCAAGCCTATTGTTCTGCTTATTTATTCTCCTTGCCTCTGCTATAAATGACATGAAATCTTCCATGTCCAGATTCCTCTAGAAAGGGCCTTTTATGGAAAAATTTGGCACTAAAGTTGCATGGAGCAAAATTTCTCTTCCTTTTGCTGAAGGGGGGCTGGCTATTAAGAATCTTGAAGATTAGAACAAGGCTCAGGTCATGATGCAGGGCAGATCATTACTCCCTCCTCCTCTTCTTACTGGGCTAAGTGGGTTCGTGTTGTCCATCTTAAAATCAATTTTTTTTATTCTTCCTATTCCCTTAGATCGTTCTTGGATTTGGAGGAAAGTTCTCAAACTTTGAACTATTGCATGCAGGCACATTTCCTTTTCTATTGGTAATGGTGCTCGTACTAGTCTTTGGTTTGACCCATGGTTAGGTCATTCTCCTCTTGCTACTTCTATTCACTCTCCCTTGATTATTAACTCTGGCCTTGGTCCTGCTGCGTCAGTCAGCCGAATAATCCTTAACTCTTGATGGGTCCTCCCCTCATCCAACCATAATGATCTTATTGAATTTCAGAATTCTTTTGATATGTCTAGGATATGTAACTCTGATACTTGGGATGGTATTCTCTGGGATGACACAAGGGCTAAGGATATTAAAACCTCTACTTTTTGGTGTTCTATTCGCAAAGTGGGTTTGACTATGGGGTGGCATAGTATGGTGTGGCATAGCATGGTGCCTCCTCGGTACTCTTTCCTTCTTTGGCTTGCTTTACACAAGGGGCTTCGGAGTCTTGATAGGCTTATCATGTTTGATATGGAAGTGAACCACCTTTGTGTCCTCTGTTCTACTGAGAGGGAAACCTTTCATCACCTCTTCTTCCAATGTAGATTTTCCTTTTAGCTTTTGGTCACTATCTTTAGGCGTTGTGGCTCTTGTTCAGGTCATTCTTCGTGATATTATCCATATTTTCAAATGTCGCCTCTATGCTAGATTTCAAAAGCTTAAATCTAAGACTTGCTTCCATCATCTTGTATTGTAATCATAATTAGTCTTGCTGTTGCAATTGTATTTGGTTGGATCTACAAGTTTTTAACCTGTTTGGTCTTTGTTTACTTGTGCAGCAATGTTCGGTGCGGCTTGGGCAATGGTGGTCCGACAATGGTATCTCTTCGGTTCTGCTTTGGTTGGGACTTCGGCCAGGTGGGGTTTCTATGGCTTCGGCAAAGGGGGGTTCTTCGGTTCTGTTTTGGTAAGGTGGGCATTCGAGAGGGTGGGGCTTCGGCATGGCAGTCGGCAAATTGTGGTTTGGGGCTTCAGCTAGGTGGGCTTCTGTGGCTGGCCAGGAGGGGTTTCGGCCAGGTCCTGGTTTCGGCAACAGGAGGCTTCGGATGAGGGGCTTTGGCTAGGTGGTTTATTATGAGGCTTCGGCTCTGGCAAGGCTTTGTCATGTTAGGCTTCGGCTACAGGTGGCTTCGAATGGTGTTTCGTCATGCTAAGTGGTTCAGGCGATTGTCTCGTGGTTCGGGCGAGTTTCTTCTATCTGTCTTGTCGGGCGTCTGCCTTGTAATCTTTTATTATCTTTACATCATATGGCACGTCCTATGATGTCCTTGCTTTTTTCTGATTGGGTTTTTCTCCCATGCGGTTTTGTACTCCATCTTTTATTTATTTAATTTAGTCTAATTTTAGCAACAAAAAAAAAATTATTCAGAATTTTTTTTATGACTATTTGGTTACCCACATAAACTAAAATGGTTACCTTTATATGAAGATTTGGTTATCAAATGCACGACTACTCGGGTTTGGCATGCAATTCAAATTGTCATAGTGGAGAGAAACGACCGGGAAAAATCACAGCACTTGGCGCAGCGGTTAAGGATTGATTGGGGGCGAGCCGTAAACCCGGACGTCTTCAGTTCGATCCCCGCTAGCAACAAGTGTGAGAATTCTTTAATTCGTGTGGCCACGGATTGCACCTTTCCGGGCGGAGCCATGTCTTAGGCTGAGCCTGTGCGTAAGCCTGGTCCGGGGTGGGGAGACTTAGTCTGACTGCGGTTGGGAAACTCCACATTATCAAAAAAAATAAAAAAAAAATAAAAAGACACGACCGGGAATAGTTATATAATTACAAAACTGATTTGCCACATCAGCAACCCATTAAAACACCCAACTAAGTTAAAGGGATACCAAATGTACTAATTTTATAAATAAAATATTAAAAATATATCAATTCTGTAAATATTTTCTGAATGCACTTTTGTTGTAATTTTTTTAAAAAATGTACTAGAAAGTGTAAATAACCCTTAAATTTATTCCACCATTACTATCCGAATAATTCTAGGGCGACCGGGCTAGCGATTGGGCCTCTCTTTTTTTCTTTTTTTTTACTCCAAAAAAATTATAATATTTATTTTAACTCAACTTTTGGATTTTGGGTTTAGTGTTTAGGATTTAGGGTTTAGTGTTTAGGGTTTATTGTTTAGGGAGTCGAAAGAAAAAATTAGACCAACTTTTTACAAATTCAGTGATTTACGTGTAATTTGGATACATGTAAAAAATAGAATTTAGGCTTCAAGGCTTAATTTTTTGGAACAATTACACTTTCTAGTATATTTTTTAAAATAATTACGTTAATAGTGCATTCCTAAAATATTTACACAATTAGTAAATTTATTTTTCCTTTAATTTAGTTTTGTGGTTTAATGAGATGATGACATGGCAAATCAATTTTTCAAAAATAAACTGTTCACGGTTTTTGTGGGCATCATGTTTCAATTTGAATTTCGTGTATATCCTATTTGTTGTTTCTCTTTCAATTGGAAACCCTTATTTTATATTTGAGAACTTTCTAGGCAAACTTATTTCCTTCTAAGTTGAGTCGGTCGTTCTCTCCGGTAGATCTTCGTCGTCGTCGTTTGCTTCTTCAGTTCGTCGTTGCCGTCTTCTTCTTCAGTTCGTGGTGGTTCGTAAATTGTGTGGTGGGTTCTCCTTTATTGCTACTATATTTTTTGATCTTTGTTATTTCTTCCATTTTTGTTTATGATGGTTTCTACGAGGATGAGTATGGAGGGAATGGTTGATAAGAAGAGTGATGGGAAGAGCAAAAGAATTAGGGATGATGATTATGTTAGGGATGTGAAGAAATATGTGAAGGTGAAGGATAGTGTGGTTGTGACGCCCCCAAATTCTGACCTCCACTTGGTCACTCGAATTCGGTTTATCACGTTCTAATGGTAAAACCATAATAACTAAAATAACGCATACACAACGGAAAATCTACTTTAGAATAATGTACAATGATTTATTATAATTATTCCCCTAAGTCTCGCAACCTAAAGTGCTTAATAGATTACATAATAATATCGAATAAAGACTTATTACATAAAGGACAGAAGCTTAAATATAGTCTGAAAATAGTCTTAAAACAACATAATAGATTAAACATAAAAAGGGACAAGCTAGTCGGTAGCCTTGCCCTTGCCCTTGTCTGCACCAGAGACACCTCCCTGCTCTTCCTTAACTGAAAGGTTTTAATTAAGCAAGGATGAGCACAAATTGCCCAGCAAGTAATATACAACAAGGGGTAAGATATAATATCACAAGGTTTGAAATATCGAAGTGCCATTTCTAGGATAGTTCAAAGTTTCATAATAACATCACGGATAAGGAAAATAACAACAATTCTTGGAATAAGAATGACAATTCAATATAAATTACCAGATATATATGAATTCAACGACTAAAAATGTATCCAACTGGATAAGCAATTTATACTGAGCAGTCACTAAAGACTATTAAACTTCTACTAGAGTTACCAATATTAAACTGATAACCAAAAATATCAAGTATTATAGATGATCAATCTACAATACTATACGTTATGCATAACACAACAATAATATTTATTCATGTGTTGGGGTTTCCAACAACATACACTCCCCTTACCAAAAGAGTTGTCCAACTCAGTTTTCAAGATTTTCGCACCAATCAATTGGTTTGGACAGTTTTTTTATAAACATGCATATAGTCTAGCCGAATCTAATGGCATCGACTCTTTCATAATATTCAAGGACAATACCAATTTCAACATGAATAATAGCTTTTCACAAGGGTTTAGCATACTAGCTCATTTGAATGAGAAAGTAATGTAACTTGTATTCAAAGGGGTAAGATTACGGTATTTGTCGAATAAAATAATGCAATGGTATTGCACAACAATAATAGTAGGGTTCGGATACTTGCCTTAAGCGTAGTTTATCCACGTTTAATAAATCAACACTTTCGAATCCTATTTATAGCGCATTATAAGTGTACAATGTTCATTAGCAAACATAGTCTTTAATCAAGCTCGACACGATTCAAGTACGCACATACATACATCATGGATTAAATACTTAGTTATAAGCGAATTAAGAATGCTCAAGGTTAAGACTTTCTCTACTCATGGACTTTCCATTTCAATACAAAACCAACTTAACAACTAAGCATCACACATATATATGTACATTAGTAGGTTTTAGATCACATTTAGCATCATAAGCACCATGCAAGTTACTGTACAAAAGTCAGAATTCACCATCTGAGGTTCCAAACTGGCGCAGCTGCGCCATATCTAAGCCTAGGACAGGCGCAGCTGCGCCGTCCCCTGACCCAGCCAAAACTCAGCTAGTGCCTTGTGGTCTCTATTTGGCTTGAACACACAATCATATTTTGTCATGTTAAAGGCTTTCACATGCTTTTCAGATCAATCTAGGTCCCTTCTTGCATAACATGGTTCTAAGTTCGATCATTTCAATAATTTAAGGTCATTCAAGGTCGTGAAACCACAAAGTCTAGCATGCATGTTTTTTTTTGTTGCTAAATTTTGTTTGTAACATTGCAAAAAACTTTGGATATTACAATGAAGATCAGAGCATAGTTCCCTTCTCCTGAGGGGACTAAAACACCTAGCAACCTAGGAAACAAAATGTAAGATCCCAACTTATTAATAAATGAAATTAAATTTCCTCTATTTATTATTTTTGGAATAGAAAGGGTTGATTTGATTAATGTGGTTAGTTATGGGTAAAATGCGCAAATATTTCAAATAAGCAAGTGGTTATAAAATATACATTTTTGGTCGGTGAATATTCGTTTGGTCGTGGAATATTCTTGCTGTCGGGGAATATTCGTACGACGGCGCAGCCTTGTGTGGGCCCCATAACGGAAAGCGATTGGAGGAAGAAAATGACAAGTATAAGTTGTTTCTAATTAACGGCGTAGTTTTTACCGTTAATACTGTTGGAATACCTTGTGGTTAAAATACTACTAGCACACGGTATTGCACCAATTATTTATTCTTACGAAGGAATGCACTACTCAATAATTGTTACAGTAGTTACTGTTTAATATTTTATTTTATTGATTCAATAATTGCTGCATTGATATTTTATATTATTGTTATTTCAATAATTGTCACTGCACAATATTTCCCATTATCAGATCAATAATTTATATTATTTGAATAATATTATTAGATAACATTATTGACAATGTCTAGAAAGTTCTGTCTAAGGATAGGTTTGGTCATCTAATTGCGCGCCAGTAAGGAGAAATTCTTATTGAAAAGCCCCCTCTTTCCTGGGAACGGCCTGGTTGTCATAAATGTGATTCTGTAATATTATTTATGAATAATTAATTATTGATTCCTATGATAAGGAAATATTTATTTTATGTGGATATAAATGAGGGATATATTTTTGTGGTTAAAAATGAAAGAGTTAATGTTGAGGTTTTTATCAGTATTTTTGTCGAAATGGAGGTATTAAAAATCAGGATTTTTGAGATATTTTGCGGGGGTTATAATTTTTAATTCGACCGTTGGATCGTGGTAATTTTTGAATATGTTATACATATATAAGTTTAGTATATGTCCACAAATTTTGAACCGTTAAAAATAAACGTATGATTTATTATGAATTTTACGAGATGACTGGTTCAGAAATTGTTGAATTTTCGGAGTTTATCATTTTGGTGGAAAATTCTAGAATTGGTGGGCCCCACTCTTGGTTGGTGAAAAAATGTGCTGAGATTTTTATTCAAATGTGGTAGGCTTGAATAGTAGCAGGTAAAGCCATCAGGTTGCAGGTTAAGTCTGCTTCGGCGTGCTAATATTTTTCTATAAATAGAGGGCTAAGTTAGAATTGAAAATCACACCAGAAACAAGTTTTTTTTCTTTCTCTCTCTAGATTATTGAGTGTATTTTGTGAGTATTTAGATACTTTGAGAATTTCTATTCATCAGAGCAAGTTTCTTTCAGCCTTATACTGGTATTCCGACCAGAAGTATTGATATTTTGAGGTAAGGGATATTATTTTCTTCTTAAATGATATTATTTTCTTCAATATCATTATGCTGAAATATTGATATGAACTTTTTATCAAATTTGAAACTTTTTGTGTCGGAGTTACTATTCACGTATACGGTACTATTCACGTATACGGCACTATTCACGAATATGACACTATTCACCGAAAAATAAAAATTTTTCTTTTTGTCCAAGATGTCTATTATGGTTACTATCCTTGATTGTATCCATGTTTTGATCTTTATTTTTGAATTCTCCTTCACAATTGGTTATTATGGAGTATTATTGCACTTGGATAAACTATAATACGAATCCCTAATATTTGTTCTTTTATCTCACTGGATTCGTTTTCTTTAAAATATTTTTCATCATCCTCAGTCCTAAATGATGATACTACTGAATATCTTTGGCGTGTAGTGCAAAGATGTATGATTACTTGATGAATATTTTTGGCCTGTAGTGCAAAGATGAACAGGTGTTGAGATGAACATAACTGACAGGTGATACAAATGAATATCTTTAGCCTGTAGTGCAAAGATAAATATTTGGATAAAGATGATTATTAGTTAATGTTACAGGGATAAAATATTGATGATGGACTTTTAAATCTTAGAAGATAGTAGAATTCATTCTCTACTTGACTCTTCTAATAGTTTACTGTTTTCACTGCAGTTGTTGATCTAAAACTTGTTGTCGATTATATTCTATCAGATTTTTCCCTGTTGAATACTAATGATAATTTGTTGTATATTATCTTAGTCATAATATTCTTTACTGGGCTAGTTGAGCTCACCCCTTTCTTTTTTGTTCCATTTTTCTTCTCAGGAGGTGAGAACATAGCAGGATCTAGTCGGGGTATGGAGTGATGGTTCTAGAAAGATGTTTTAGCAGTCCTCACTATTTCTGTAAAATAGTGTTTGAATAATTGTAACGAGGACTTATTTGAGTGTGGATATTATCTAGAAGACAATATTTGTATTTAAACTCACAGTATGTGTTGTCGTATTTTGCACGACAATTGTATTATTGAAGTTGTAGTTTGCTTTCTGTACCATGTATTTGGCGACTCAGAATGAGTGTTGTATACCTATTTTGGGGGCGTCACAGTTGGTATCAGAGCTTAGGGATATGATCCCTGGCTGAGATGTAAGACAAGAACTAGGAGGGGAGAGACGGGAAATTCCTTCGCTAGTATGACCTGACTAAGTTTATTTGGTGTTTATTTGGTCGGTCAGAGTATAGGGATAATATATGACATAACTATTAACCCTTGTTTTATTGTCGTATTTAAGAATGGCAGCTGAGAACGTTAATAATGGAGTAAATCATACCGTGGAGACACCTTTGATCACCACCCAGGGGAACGTACAATAGGAAGGCAATATTCCTCCTGTAAACAACGTTACCGAGCAAACGATGAATGATGAAATGTTTATGAGCTTTTTGTAGTTCATGCAAAATCAGACGAGGGAGACTCGTGTGCAGAATACGGGTGGAAATGATAACAACGCGCGGTTTGTCACAGCCAAGCAGTTCAAAGAATTGGGACCACCAGAATTTAAGGGAAAACCGTATCCGATCATGGCGGAAACGTGGGTCAAGCAAATTACCAAGATATTCGATGTCTTGGGATGCACGGAGGAACAGAAGGTTCCATTCGCCACCTTTATGTTCCGCGGTGAGGCAGACTACTGGTGGGAGTCTGTGAAGCGTACCCAGCCTGACGCACTCAACATGTCCTGGGAAACATTTCAAAAACTGTTCAATGACAAATACTTTCCTGAAAGTATTCGTCATATGAAGGAGGTGGAGTTTATCAGACTAGAACAAAACAACATGACGGTGTCCCAGTACGAGGCGAAGTTTGCAGAGTTATCCAGGTTTGCACCTCATTTGGTCAAAAATGAGGAACGAATGACAAGGATGTTTCTGAGAGGTCTAAAACCCGAGATTCGGCAATATCTTATCTCTCATAAATTTTCTTTATATTCAGATGTTGTAAACAGGGCTCAATTATTAGAACGAGATAATGAGTATGTGCAACCGAGGGACCACAACCAGGGTCATACCGGTGGCGGCAGTCATCGAAGCAATGAAAACCAACAGGGAGGAAAACATTCGGACAAAAGCGATAACCACTCTGGTGGTAATCGTGGTCGTGATAATAGAAGAATCGAGTCGGGAGGAGATTTCAAGAAGAGAGGGTATAACAATGATAATGTGAAGACGTCAGCACAAACATCAACTGTTTCTAGGGGAGGAGAACGACCACCGGTCGTATGTTACAAATGTGGGAAAGAGGGACATATCAGCCCAAACTGCCCACAACAATCCAAGGTATGTTATAACTTTGGAAAGGAGGGTCATATAGCTCGAGAGTGTTCTGTAACAAAACCAAGTTCAGCAGGGATGGTGACTCCAAAAGTTATCCCGGATAAGTCAAAATCAGCGGTTCCTGGAAGGGCGTTTGTCGTGACTGGCCAAAACGCGAGAAACCCGAACGAGGTGATCACGGGTAAGCTAATCTTGAATTCTTGCGAAGTTTATACTTTACTAGATACCCGGTTCTACCGATTCTTTTATCTCTCCTGCTTGTGCTCAACGTTTGAACTTGACTCCAGAGAAATTGACCTTTGACTTATCTGTTGAAACTCCGTTGGGTGAAACCTTTGTTACATCTATAGTTTATAAATCTTGCTTAATCCAAGTTGGTACCATCACATTACTTGTTGACCTTATTTCTTTAAAGATACTTGCATTTGATGTGATTTTAGGAATTGATTGGCTAACTACTCATCATGCCAAAATTGATTGTTTTCGTAAGGTTGTTAGTTTTCATATTCCTAACCAACCTGTTATGCGAATTCAAGTAACCAAACCATTAAAATCAATCGCTGTTATATCAAGCCATAAAGTCATTCGTTTATTGAAAAACGGATGTCAAGCTTTCTTAGCCCATGTTATGGACTTGAACAAAAACACGACAGATTTGAATAATATTTCTGTTGTTAGTGAATTTCCTGACGTATTTCCTGAAGAACTTCCTGGTCTACCCCCAGAACGTGAAGTTGAATTCTTTATTGACCTTGAACCCGGTACAAAGCCCATTTCTAAAACCCCATATCGAATGGCTCCTATTGAACTTCAGGAGTTAAAAGTCCAACTACAGGAGTTGTTGGACATCGGTTTTATTCGTCCTAGTACATCTCCTTGGGGTGCTCCTGTTTTATTCGTAAAGAAGAAAGACGGGAGTATGCGACTTTGTATCGACTATAGGGAATTGAACCATGTCACCATCAAGAATAGGTATCCGCTACCTCTCATTGATGACCTGTTCGACCAGTTACAAGGAGCACAATTCTTTTCAAAGATCGATTTTCATTCTGGATATCATCAGCTGAAGATTAAAACTGAGGATATTCCAAAGACTGTCTTCAGAACTCGGTACGGGCATTATGAATTCTTAGTCATGTCTTTTGGATTGACTAATGCTCCTGCTGCCTTCATGGATATGATGAACCGTGTATTCAAAGAATATTTGGATCAGTTTGTTGTTGTCTTTATTGATGGCATCCTCGTCTATTCCAAAAGCCGTGAAGATCATGAGCGCCATTTGAAGCTGATATTGCAAAGGCTTCGTGAAAACAAGCTATATGCCAAACTGAAGAAATGCGAGTTCTGGCTTGAGGAAGTAGCATTCCTTGGGCACGTGGTGTCAAAACATGGAGTATCTGTCGACCCGGCGAAGATTGAAGCCATACAAAGTTGGGAGCAACCGAAGTCGGTAACCGAAGTACGTAGCTTTCTGGGCTTAGCTGGTTATTATCGAAGATTTGTGGAAGGATTTTCTCGAATCGCTACTCCGTTAACTCAGCTGACTCGGAAAGATACAAAATTCGTATGGAGTGAGGAATGCGAGAAGAGTTTCCAAGAACTCAAGAGGAGACTCATTTCGGCACCTGTTTTGACAATACCATCTGGTTCAGATGGATTTGTTATCTATAGCGATGCTTCAGGCAAAGGGTTAGGATGTGTTCTCATCCAACATGGGAAAGTCATAGCCTATGCCTTCGCGACAACTCAAAGAATATAAGAGGAATTATCCTACTCATGATTTGGAGTTGGCAGCAGTCGTTTTCGCATTGAAGATCTGGAGACACTACCTGTATGGGGAGAAAGTGGAGGTTTTTATCAGTATTTTTATCGGAATGGAGGTATTAAAAATCAGGATTTTTGAGATATTTTGCGGGGGTTATAATTTTTAATCCGACCGTTGGATCGTGGTAATTTTTGGATATGTTATACATATATAAGTTGAGTATATGTCCCCAAATTTTGAACCGTTAAAAATGAACGTATGTTTTATTATGAATTTTACGAGATGACTGGTTCAGAAATTGTTGAATTTTCGGAGTTTATCATTTTGGTGGAAAATTTTAGAATTGGTGGGCCCCACTCTTGGTTGGTGAAGAAATATGCTGAGATTTTTATTCAAATATGGTAGGCTTTAATTGTAGCAGGTAAAGCCATCAGGTTGCAGGTTAAGTCTGCTTCGACGTGCTAACATTTTCCTATAAATAGAGGGCTAAGTTAGAATTGAAAATTACACTAGAAACAAATTTTCTTTCTTTCTCTCTCTAGATTATTAAGTATATTTTGTGAATATTTGGATACTTTGAGAGTTTCTATTCATCAGAGCAAGTTTCTTTCAGCCTTATACCGGTATTCCGACCAGAAGTATTGATATTTTGAGGTAAGGGATATTATTTTCTTCTTAAATGATATTATTTTTTTCAATATCATTATGCTGAAATATTGATATGAACTTTTTATCAAATTTGAAACTTTTTGTGTCGGAGTTACTATTCACGTATACGACACTATTCACGTATACGGCACTATTCACGAATACGGCACTATTCACCGAAAAATAAAAAATTTTCTTTTTGTCCAAGATGTCTATTCATGGTTACTATCCTTGATTTTATCCATGTTTTGATCTTTATTTTTGAATTCTCCTTCACAATTGGTTATTATGGAGTATTATTGCACTTGGATAAACTGTAATACGAATCCCTAATATTTGTTCTTTTATCTCACTGGATTCGTTTTCTTTAAAATATTTTTCATCATCCTCAGTCCTAAATGATGATACTACTGAATATCTTTGGCCTGTAGTGCAAAGATGTATGATTACTTGATGAATATCTTTGGCCTATAGTGCAAAGATGAACAGGTGTTGAGATAAACATGACTGACAAGTGATACAAATGAATATCTTTGGCCTGTAGTGCAAAGATAAATATTTGGATAAAGATGATTATTCGTTGATGTTACAGGGATAAAATATTGATGATGGACTTTTAAATCTTAGAAGATAGTAGAATTCATTCTCTACTTGACTCTTCTAATGGTTTGCTGTTTCCGCTGCAGTTGTTGATCTAAAACTTGTTGTCGATTATATTCTATCAGATTTTTCCCTGTTGAATACTAATGATAATTTGTTGTATATTATCTTAGTCATAATATTCTTTACTGGGCTAGTCGAGCTCACCCTTTTTCTTTTTGTTCCATTTTTCTTCTCAGGAGGTGAGAACATAGCAGGATCTAGGCGGGGTATGGAGTGATGGTTCTAGAAAGAAGTTTTAACAGTCCTCACTATTTCTGTAAAATAGTGTTTGAATAACTATAATGAGGACTTATTTGAGTGTGGATATTGTCTAGAAGACAATATTTGTATTTAAACTCACAGTATGTGTTGTCGTATTTTGCACGATAATTGTATTATTGAAGTTGTAGTTTGCTTTCTGTACCATGTATTTGGCGACTCGGAATGGGTGTTGTATACCTATTTTGGGGGCGTCACACAAAATACCTAACCTAAATTACATTTTCCTCACAACCCGAGGTTAGGCAAAGGAAACAACCAAGAAAATTAGTTTAAAAGCCAAACAGACCATAAGTATATAACAAAATCAGCCCAAACTGTGGGCCCAAGACCCTCACGGTTAGTCCTCAATGGATCTATTTGTTAACATGTCAAGGACAAAGCAGATATCATCAATCCCATCCCACGTGAAGGTAGGCAAAAAAATTTGCTTTTATTCAACAACAAAAAAAAAGGTAGGCAAAAAGCTGATCAGCTGGTCAAATTTGACCATTAACCAGCTGGAAACAACACAGTCACGTGAATAGCAACAATTTTCCTCTAATTTGTCTCCCCAATTCCTCCGGCGAAATAGTAGCCCACCGGAAACCCAAGCACATGGGATTTCAAATCAGACACAAGCAAAGAGAGATACCGAATTGACAAGGAGCCTATAACGGAATTCCTCAATGACTAAAACAAATCAGGACTCCCAAATGCGTACTAGTATTCATAACATGTATGTGAAACTAACACCGCTTTAGTTGAAAATAGGATTTGTTCATGCTTTTCTTGAAATGTTCTACACAAGCATGATATATATACGTTCACACTACATGAGTGAGTCTAAGAGTCATTAAACATGATTACCATTATCAGATTTTAGTCCTCATGGTATCTTGACAATATTCACATTTAAAGCTTACTAGTAAGTTCAATATACTCATGTTTCCTTACTAATCAAATATGCACAATCTAAGGGTTTGTTCATGCATTTCTAATCCACTCTAATATGCTTGCAGAGTCAGTATGTATATATGGCATATATGCATATTAAGTTCATTTCTAAGTTCCTAAATCCATTTAAAATCATACACCTTCGTTAATCATGCTAAGCTAGTCTATCATGCTCACATTAGGTTAACATATTCACATATACAACATACACATGTTCACATGCTAGCTTAAGTCATAACCACTAACTAGCTCATATGGATCAGACTTGAAAACAGATTGCTCAACTGAAATCAGCAACCGGCGCAGCTGTGCTGCGCCTCAATATAAATGTGGCGCAGCTGCGCCGTGCCTGGTTCAGGCGCATAAGCAGTCTGCTTCGGCAGAACTCCACCCCAACCTCAAAAATTACTCATGAAATCATTCCCAAACAATCATGTAATAGTTTAAACATGCTTATATGGTCATATAACAACTATGTAGACATTACCCACCCTCATTAACAACCAATTCTACAAAATCAAAAATTTGAATTTCCATACTCACAAACTTTGCTTAACAGAAACTGAAATTTGGAAACCATGAAAGGGAATTATACCTCTGTAATTCGAAGGAACTTGCTACTACTTGAACTCCTATGCTTTAAGAATGCTTGTAAGCTATCACCCTCACACTTGACAATTCTCAGACAATTCAAGCAACATAGATAATGAAGGGAAGTGTCCAATTTATAGAGAATTCCTTGACCATGCCAAGCCATTGTCTAAGAAATCAAACCAAAGGATGGAAGAATTGCATGAAGGTTATCAAGGAGTTGGTAATTAGTAGTTGGTTTGCATCATTTTCCAGGCTTGATTAGTAGTTGATTTGCATCATTTATCAAGTTTGAGGCAAATGGGACACTCATTTTGGGACAAAGGAGAAAACCTCAGCATTTCATATCATCCAGGCTTGATTTGGTCTGTTTAATTTCTCACAATGAAATCTTAATGTACAATTGTTACCATATTAGGAATGTTAGGGATTAATTATACATTCACATCATATAGTCCATGTATATTAAATATACGCAATAAAATAATGTAGTCAAGTATTATTGTCCGGGTAGTTCCATAATTAATTCTACTACTCATGTAATCATATAATAACCTTATTATATAATATCTTACTTATTTATGTTAAATAAATAAATTTATTCCTTCCTTGATTAATTATCAATTAAAATACTATAGTTTAGTATTACTCACACAATGGCACACTACACTATATAGTAACTATATTAGCACTCATATGCACATAACGGTGAATATAATATTATTATTATATTAATAACTTACCCCCTCATGTTAAATAAATAAATCATGCACTTCCTTAATTAATTAATACCGATATTAATTAATCCAACAATTGAATAATGTAATTATGAACTTCCATAATCATTATTCATTGATAATATTCTCATTACATTTATAGGTATATTGCAAATAATAATAATCAAATTATTAATTAATTACAAAGAAATCCATTTCCCACAATTAATTAATACTAATTAATGATTTAATTATTCCTTTGTTGGACATAACATATCTTATTGCAATATACTACTATCATATGGTTTCACCCATGTTACACATATAACATTAATGTCCCCCAATTCAGTGCTACAGTAGAAAGTAACTAACTCAAACTGATTGATGGCGCAACTGCGCCAGTTTGTACTGCTTGAACCGCGCAGCTGCGCCGTGCCCTGGCAGTTCCAAGACTGGTGCAGTTTCTGCCCGTGCCAGTTTTCAACGCTAACTTGTTTTACAAGACATGAATTGATCTCCACATGAGTGTTATTACGATTTTACGAGTGTATTGATTACTTATACGAAATCACATGATCGACACGATTAATCTTCCAAATTCCCGTTTTAATTCACTTAATGCATTTTTTCGTTTCGCATTATCCCACACAAGGCATTCAACGAGTTTACCACAACCTCCACATATTCTCAATTATTCACTTACTCAATATAATTGAGTTATCTCATTTCATTACACGAAATTGTTCATATTCAAATAATTATTCATTTCCATTAATATATTCACTTAAATAATACGCGAAAATTCTCGGGTATTACATCCTCTCCCCCCTTATAAAAATTTCGTCCTGAAATTGCTACAAGGTTACACAAATAGATGGGGATAATCCCGCATCATCCTATCTTTTAACTCCCACGTTGCCTCCTCGACATCGTGGTTACGCTAAAGCACTTTTATAGAAGAAATAACTTTATTCCTTAAGGTTTGCTCTTTCCTATCTAGAATTTAGACAGTAATTTCCTCGTACGCTAAGTTCTTCTCCAATTGAATGGGTTCATAAGAAATCACGTGTTTGTAGTCAGGCTTGTACGGACGCAACACGGATATGTGAAACACGTTATGGATGTGCTCCAACTCATTGGTATACTGATTGGGGGTTGCCTCATGTTCCTTGTACTTATTCTTTCTTTTATTTCAGTCTAAATTTAGCAACAAAAAAAAAGTGCTCCAACTCAAGTGGTAGTGCAACTTTATATGCTACTTCGCCTACTCGCTTGAGTATGTCGAACAACCCTA
Source organism: Panax notoginseng (assembly GCA_016801055.1). Classification (NCBI taxonomy): domain Eukaryota; kingdom Viridiplantae; phylum Streptophyta; class Magnoliopsida; order Apiales; family Araliaceae; genus Panax; species Panax notoginseng. The sequence continues at coordinate 72,418,735 of CM029014.1, read as the reverse complement.
TGAATCTTGGACTCAGTTTCCCTTTCTTGTCGAAACGGATCTTTCCCTTCCATGGAGATACCTTCAGGAATACAAAACTGCCGATTTCAAAATCTCGGTCTTGCCGATGCAAGTCTGCGTGCTTCTTCTGGATATCTTGAGTTGCTATAAGTCTAGCCCTTATCACTTTTACCACGTCTGCAGTTTGTTGTACTAACTCTGGTCCGAGTATTTGTCGTTCTCCGACTTCGTCCCAACATAATGGCATTCTGCACTTCCTCCCGCAAAGAGCTTCATACGGTGGCATGTCGATACTCGCATGGTAACTATTATTATACGCAAATTCAACTAAGGGTAGGTGGTCGTCCCAATTTTCCTTGAAATCCATCATGCAAGTCCTAAGCATGTCGTAGCGTTTGTATTGTTCGCTCACTTTGTCTGTCTGTCTGAGGATGATAAGAAGTACTCAACCTCAACTGTGTTCCCATCCTCTCTTGCAAACTTTTCCAGAATTTTGACGTGAAATGCGGGTCTCGGTCAGAAACAATCGACACCGGCACTCCATGTCGTGATACAATCTCTTTTATGTACAGACTCGCTAACTGATTCAAACTATAGCGGATCTTGATAGGTAGAAAATGTACGGTCTTTGTAAGTCGATCCACGATAACCCAAATGGCATCTAACCCTTTTTGCGTGACCGGAAGTCATACTACGAAATCCACCGTAATATGCTCCCATTTCCACTCCGATATTTCCAACAGTTGTAGCAACCCACTCGGCCGCTGATGCTCTGCTTTTACACGTTGACACGTAAGACATCTACTAACGTACTCCGCAATTTCTCGTTTCAAATTTGGCCACCAAAAATGTTGCTTTAAGTCCTGGTACATCTTTGTGCCTCCCGGATGAACGAAATATGTCGTATTGTGTGCCTCGTGCAAAATTTCCTCTCTCAACTCAGTTACCGCCGATACCCACACTCTCCCTTCGAATCTTAAAATACCGTCTTTATCTATTCAAAAAAAATTTTTCCGCGATCCTTCTCCATATCTTCTCACATTCTCCATCTCTTTCCTGGGCTTCCTTTACTCTATCCAACAATGTCGGACAAGCTTCCATTACAAATAATTACAAATAATTTCCTCCTGAGTCGTTAATTGAAACAATTTCTCCCTTCCTTTCCTGTTCAGAGCGTCAGCAACTACGTTTGCCTTCCCCGGGTGATAAAGAATCTCACAGTCTTCCTTGATTAATTCTAACCACCTCCTCTGACGCATATTCAACTCCTTCTGTGTGAAGATATATTTCAGACTTTTGTGGTCCTATATATCTCGCATTTCTCTCCGTACAAATAGTGTCTCCAAATCTTTAACACAAAAACTATTGCCGCTAACTCTAAGTCATGAGTAGGGTATCGTTTTTCGTAATCCTTCAATTGTCGTGACGCATACGTAATGACTTTGCCATGCTGCATCAGCACACAACCCAGTCCTCTATGCGATGCATCACTAGACACTACAAATTCTCCCGTATCATCTGGTAAGGATAATACAGGCGCCTCGCTTAATCTCTTCTTCAACTCTTGAAAACTCTCCTTGCATTTGTCGGTCCATACAAATTTCACTGTCTTCCTCGTCAAATTAGTCAACGGGGTTGCTATCTTAGAAAAATCCTAGATGAATCTTCGATAGTACCCTGCTAAACCCTAAGAAACTTCTCACCTCCGTCGGTGTTCTCGGTTGTTCCCAACTACCTACTGCTTCGACCTTTTCGGGGTCTACTGAGATTCCATTCTCATCCACCAAGTCGCCTAAGAATTGAACCTTCTTCATCCAAAATTCACATTTTGAAAACTTCGCATACATCTTGTCCTTTCGTAGTGCCTCCAAAACAATCTTCAGATGTTCGGCGTGTTCTTCCTCTGTCTTCGAGTAGATCAAAATGTCGTCGATGAAAACTACTACGAATTTATCCAAATATGGCTTGAAAACTCGATTCATCAAGTCCATGAATGCTGCCGGAGCATTAGTTAAACCGAATGACATTACTAAACACTCGTAATGTCCATAACGGGTTCGAAACGTAGTCTTTGGTATATCTTCATCCCGTACTTTCAGTTGATGATATCCTGTTCGTAAGTCGATCTTCGAGAAACACTTCGCTCCCTTCAATTAATCAAATAAGTCGTCTATCCTCGGTAGCGGATATCTGTTCTTGATCGTTACTCTGTTCAATTCGTGATAATCGATACAGAGCCTCATCGATCTGTCCTTTTTCTTCACGAATAACACTGGTTCTCCCCAAGGAGATACACTCGGTCGAATGTAACCTTTATCTAATAGCTCCTGAAGTTGTATCATCAATTCCTTCATTTCTACTGGCACCATACGATATGGAGTTTTCGAAATCGGTGATGTTCCCTGTGCTAAGTCTATTACGAATTCGATTTCCCTCTTTGGCGGAAGACCAAGCAGATCGTCCGGAAACACGTCCTGAAATTTACTCACTACGGTTATATCTTTAAATTCTACTCCCTTTTTTCGAGTATCCACAACGTAAGCTAAATAACTTACACATCCTTTCCTCAACAATTTCTTGACCTGCATCATCGTAATGTAACACGATTGCTTAAGCGATGAGCTACCATAAAACACTACCTTAGACTTACTCGGAGTCTGAAGGTTCACACATTAGTTCTGACAGTCAATTACTGCTGCATGGTTATATAACCAATCCATTCCCAGTATTACATCAAATTCTCCCAGTCTAATAGGAATCAAGTCTACACTCAGTTCATGTTCTCTAATATTTGTGGGACAATTTCGATAGACGTATTCTACAGGGATTATTTCCTTATTCACAACTTCTATGTTCAAAGGATCTTCTAAGCGTTCTCGGGGCGTATTAAGTTTACTAGCAAATTCTTCAGATAAAAATGAACAGGTGGCACCTGAATCAAATAATACATTAGCATTTATATTATTGATTGGGATTATACCTGACACCACGTCCTTTGTAGCTACGGCGTCTTGGACGGTCATGTTAAAGGTTCGAGCGGTCGATCGGTTGGGTTGCGTAGGTCCACCAATCATCAACTTACTTCCTCCTCCCTGGCTTCTGCCAACTCCACTGCTTCCTTTCTTCGGGCAATCCTTTATCTGGTGCTCTGTTGATCCACAAGCAAAACATCTTCTGATCTTCTTCGGCTTCGTGCAGTTTGGCGATATGTGCCCCTCTTGGCCGCAATTATAGCAAGTGCTTTTCCTCTTCCAGCCTTCTCCCTGATGGCTTCTTCCACATTTGTTGCAAGCTTCGGTCCTTTTCTTGAAGTTTCCCTGGTGATTCCGACCTTGATTATTGTTTCTGTTGTTATTGTTTTCCCATTTCCTTTTTTTGGAGTTACTTCCTCCGCTGTTGCTCCCTCCACGATGCTCACTACCAGCGATCTTGTTCTTCTTCTCTTTATGATATAGACTTAAGGCCTCATTGCCACTTTTCGCAATGATTACCTTTTCTAACAATGTTGTAAAGGAATCAATCTGGAAGACCGATACCTTATTGTACAACCACGGCTTCAACCCCTGCTCAAAACGTCTCGCTTTCCTCTCCTCATCCATAACTTGGTGCTCTGCAAATCGCACTAGTTCATTGAACTTGGCAGCGTATTGCGCCACCGTCATATCACCTTAGTTCAACTCTAGGAATTTTATTTCCTACTCTTCATACTCTTCGGGAAATAGTTCTCGAAGAACAACGTAGTAAACCTCTCCCACGTTATCGTTCCTTCCCCCGCTCTCTGCTGATTAGTTTCCCACCAATAGTTCGCTTTGCCTCTCAGCATGTATGTGGCAAATATGGTCTTCTGGTCTTCACCCATGCGAGCTATAGTGAAGGCCTTCTCGATCTCCTTGATCCAGGTTTGCGCAACTATCGGGTCAGTAGTTCCTGTGAACTCACTCTTAAAATCTTTGAAGGTTGTTACTGGGACAGCTTGGAGAACGGGTGGTACGGGTTCGTTTCTTCCCCTCAGAGCTTCTCCCAATAAATCTACTAATCTCTGTATCGGATCTACAGGATCTCTTTCATCATTAACTGACTCTTCTGGGACAGTTATTCTACGACTGGGCGGCATTTTCTGCATCACAAAATTTCCCATTTATTATCTAATTATCATATTTAGACATTTTTCGATAGAAAAGAACTACAAGTTTATAACACGTTTCTGAAATAGGATCATTTATATTCATATGCCAAAGGGTTACATTATATGTTCTTTTCTAGCATACTACTATAAATGATAACACATATCCCCTAGTATCACAAAAGACGGAGACCACACTAACTTACTACCCCTCTAACATTTTTCAAAAGTTTGGGGTTACCACTGTCTCACAAGAACACAAAAGACGGAGATTACAACAAAATATTAACAACACATAAATAATACTACTACACTACTGAACTTTTCCCTCTAACTCAATCAAACATCCCACGATCCATGGCGCTCTGATACTCCTTCTGCGTAATGTGTGCTACCATACTTATGGTATGCCGGGTCTGTCCTTGCTCAGCGGGGTAGTGATTCACCCCATCGATCAATCTCTCCATGGCCGTGAGTAGAGCATAGCCCATCTTGTTCATCTTCCTCCTCTTGTATCGCACCTCGTCCTCTAGGTCATTCACCTTATCATTGGAATCACACTTCTCCTCGAAGTGAATCCTATCCATCACCTCCATCTCTAACTGAGTTCGGAGAGCCTCCTTCTCCGTCCTCTCACTCAAAACCCTTTGCTCCATTTCCTCTAACTTTCATGCCAAGATCCCTGCCTCCTTTCGGTGAGCAATCTGTATTTCCATCTCCTGCATCACTAGTTGCCTCTGATGGTCCTCATCCCTCAACTTCTAGAACGCGAACTCCCTCTCCCTAGCCTCAGCCTCTAGCTCTTCCACTCTACATCCCAACTCCAATATCTGCTCCTCATATTCTCCTAACAGATCCTCAAAAGTAGCCCCGACGGAGTCCTCTATGGGCTCGGTTTCCTCCTCCACGGGTTCCTCCTCCATAGGCTCTTCGTCCGGATCAGATTCCTCAGGTAGAGGCAACTATCGAAATAGGTTCTGCTATCAAGGGTGCCTCATAGACTACGTGGATATCACACGACTCTTCCTCTTCTACTCGGCTAGGTCCTCCCATGTCAGTCATCCTAAAAACACCAACATAAAACAAGATAAACAACAACTCCATCAGAATGTTAAATAACATAAGTTCATTGTATGGAATGAAGTTACATTTCATAACACATTAAGTCCCCCAAGGAAACTCTACATGAGTTTTATCTCCTTCCTAACTTCTAAGTTCCGTAAGTTATAATCTAAGGACACTCGCTCCTAAGGTTTATAACTAAGGCTTCGATACCAACCTGTGACGGCCCTAAATTCTGACCTCCACTTTGTCACTCGAATTCGGTTCGTCACGTTCTCATGGTAAAACCATAATAACTAAAATAACGCATACACAACGGAAAATCTACTTTAGAATAGTGTACAATGATTTATTATAATTATTCCCCCAAGTCTCGCAACCTAAAGTGCTTAATAGATTACATAATAATATCGAATATCACGTGGGATGGGTTGCTCATCTGGTGGACTCTCTTGGTTCACCTGCTCGGGCTGCTTTCCCGGATGGCTGTTGGGCATATTCCGTGGTGTTTATTTCTTATTGTAATTTTAAGTGTTCAATTTACCTAACGTCGGGATGTGAGGAATATACTATTAGGTTAGGTAAAATGTTCCCTAGGCTCTCTAGGTGTTTTAGTTCTCTAGGTGTTTTGGTTCATTGTAATATTTAAAGTTTCTGCAATTTAATATAGAAACAAATTTAGCAAAAATAATAATAATAATAATAATAATAATAATAATAATATCGAATAAAGACTTATTACATAATTCTACAGAAGCTTAAACATAGTCTGAAAATAGTCTTAAAACAACATAATAGATTAAACATAAAAAGGGACAAGCTAGTCGGTAGCCTTGCCCTTGCCCTTGTCTGCACCAGAGACACCTCCCTGCTCTTCCTTAACTGAAAGGTTTTAATTAAGCAAGGATGAGCACAAATTGCCTAGCAAGTAATATACAATAAGGGATAAGATATTATCACAAGGTTTGAAATATCAAAGTGTCATTTCTAGGATAGTTCAAAGTTTCAGAATAACATCAAGGATAAGGAATATCAACAATTCTTGAAATAAGAATGACAATTCAATATAAATTAACAGATATATATGAATTCAACAACTAACAATGTATCCAACTGGATAAGCAATTTATACTGAACAGTCACTAAGGACTATTGAACTTCCACTAGAGGTACCAATATTAAACTGATAACCAAAAATATCAAGTATTATAGATGATCAACCTACAATACTATACATTATGCATAACACCGCAATAATATTTATTCATGTGTTGGGGTTTCCAACAACATACACTCCCCTTACCAAAAGGGTTGTCCAACTCAGTTTTCAAGATTTCCGCACCAATCAATTTGGTTTGGACAGTTGTTTTATAAACATGCATATAGTCTAGCCGAATCTAATGGCATCGACACTTTCATAATATTCAAGGACAATACCAATTTCAACATGAATAATAGCTTTTCACAAGGGTTTAACATACTAGCTCATTTGAACGAGAAAGTAATGTAACTTGTATTCAAAGGGGTAAGCTTACGATATTTGTCAAATAAAATAATGCAATGGTATTGCACAACAATAATAGTAGGGTTCGGATACTTGCCTTAAGCGTAGTTTATCCACGTTTAATAAATCAACACTGTCGAATCCTATTTATAGCGCATTATAAGTATACAATGTTCATTAGCTAAAACAATCTTTAATCAATCTCGACACGATTCAAGTATACACATATAGTACAAAATCAGTTCATAGGTCATCATGAATTAAATACTTAGTTATAAGCAAATCTAGAATGCTCAAGATTAAGACTTTCTCTACTCATGGACTTTCCATTTCAATACAACACCAACTTAACAACTAAGCATCACACATATATATGTACATCAGTAGGTTTTAGATCACATTTAGCATCATAAGCACCTTGCAAGTTACTGTCCAAAAGTAAGAATTCACCATCTGAGATTCCAAACTGGCGCAGCTGCGCGATATCTAAGCCTAGGACCGGCGCAGCTGAGCCGTCCCCTGACCCAGCCAAAACTCAGCTAGTGCCTTGTGGTCTCTATTTGGCTTGAACACACAATCATATTTTGTCATGTTAAAGGCTTTCACATGCTTTTCAGATCAATCTAGGTCCCTACTTGCATAACATGGTTCTAAGTTCGATCATTTCAATAATTTAAGGTCATTCAAGGTCGTGAAACCACAAAGTCTAGAATGCTTGCTTTGTAAACATACATGATAGTTATAACACTCATATTAAGCATGCGTACTAGTATTCATAACATGTATGTGAAACTAACACCGCTTTAGTTGAAAATAGGTTTTGTTCATGCTTTTTCTTGAAATGTGCTACACAAGCATGGTATATATACGTTCACACTACATGAGTGAGTCTAAGAGAGTCATTAAACATGATTACCATTATCAGATTTTAGTCCTCATGGTATCTTGACAATATTCACATTTAAAGCTTACTAGTAAGTTGAATATACTCATGTTTCCTTACTAATCAAATAAGCACAATCTAAGGAAACGTTCAAGCATTTCTAATTCACCCTAACATGCTTGCAGAGTCAGTATGTATATATGGTATATATGCATATTAAGTTCATTTCTAAGTTCCTAAATCCATTTAAAATCATACACCTTCATTAATCATGCTAAGCTAGTCTATCATGCTCACATTAGGTTAACATATTCACATATACATCATACACATATTCACATGCTAGCTTAAGTCATAACCACTAGCTCAAATGGATCAGACTTGAAAACAGATTGCTCAACTGAAATCAGCAACCGGCGCAGCTGTGCTGCGCCTCAATACAAATGTGGCGCAGCAGCGCCGTGCCTGGTTCTGGTGCATAAGCAGTCTGCTTCGGCAGAACTCCAGCCCAACCTCAAAAATTACTCATGAAATCATTCCCAAACAATCATGTAACAGTTTAAACATGCTTATATGGTCATATAACAACTATGTAGACATTACCCACCCTCATTAACAACCAATTCTACAAAATCAAAATTTTGAATTTCCATACTCACAAACTTTGCTTAACAGAAACTGAAATTTGGAAAGCATGAAATGGAATTATACCTCTATAATTCGAAGGAATTTGCTACTACTTGAACTCCTAAGCTCTAAGAATGCTTGTAAGCTCTCACCCTCACACTTGACAATTCTCAGACAATTCAAGCAACATAGATAATGAAGGGAAGTGTCCAATTTATAGAGAATTCCTTTACAATGCCAGCCATTGTCCAAGAAATCAAACCAAAGGATGGAAGAATTGCATGAAGGTTATCAAGGAGTTGGTAATTAGTAGTTGGTTTGCATCATTTTCCAACTACCCCCATAATCATCACTTAGATTGCTAGCTTGAGCTTGGAAGAAGGAAGAGATAATAGGCCTTAGCCTTTTTGAAACTCACGTGAATGAAGTTTGAGGCAAATAGGACTCTCATTTTGGGACAAAAGAGAAAACCTCAGCATTTCATATCATCAAGGCTTGGTTTGGTCTATTTAATTTCTCACAATGAAATCTTAATGTACAATTGTTACCATATTAGGAATTTTAGGGATTAATTATACACTCACATCATATAGTTCATGTACATTAAATATACGCAATAAAATAATGCATTCAGGTATTATTGTCCGGGTAGTTCCATAATTAATTCTACTACTCATGTAATCATATAATAACCTTATTATATAATATCTTACTTATTTATGTTAAATAAATAAATTTTTCCTTCCTTGATTAACTTAAAATACTATAGTTTAGTATATAGTCACACAATGTCACACTACACTATATAGTACAGGTGTATTAGCACTCATATGCACATAACGGTGAATATAATATTATTATTATATTAATAACTTACCTCCTCATGTTAAATAAATAAATCATGCACTTCTTTGATTAATTAATACCGATATTAATTAATCCAACAATTGATTAATGTAATTATGAACTTGCATAATCATTATTCATTGATAATATTCTCATTACATTTATAGGTATATTGAAAATAATAATAATCACATATGATTTAATAATTCCTTTGTTGGACATAACATACCTTATTGCAATATACTACTATCATATGGTTTCACCCATGTTACACATTTAACATTAATGTCCTCCAATTCAGTGCCATAGTAGAAAGTAACTAATCAGGTTCGGAAAGAAAGGGAAATTAAGCCCAAGATTCATTGGACCCTTCGAAGTACTACGAAGAATCGGAGAAGTTGCGTATGAGGTAGCCTTACCTCCAGCACTCTGTTGGGTAAAATCAATACGCACAAAACACGCAAGTGCACGTGGTCAATAAGTAATAAAGTGATGAATAAAGTATCGTTCCCGCGAGGACAAAATATCAAGAATCTTAACTTCACAATTATCAATTTTGTATTAATCCTAATTTTATTAAACTAATCAATTCAATGGTAAAAAAAACTAATTAAAAGAAACTAAATTAATAAATAATTAAATTATCACAAAAGAAATAATCACCAATAACGAAATTCAGAATTTTCAAACAATTAATGAAGAATTAGACTTACGATTTCACCCTAAGCTTCATTCTGATTTTCTAACTTTTATTCCAATTCAACTCAATATTTCAGTTTATTAACCAAGAACACGAACGTAGTAAGAGCCACCTCTCGATGCGTCAAACATAAATTACAATTACATAAATTACAATTAAATTTCTATCCACAATTAAGATAGAAATCCGTCAAACACCTAAATTAACCAACTCACTATATCTCTATGTGAACTACAATTAAATAGGTTGAAGTTTAAGTTCTCTTAACGATTACATGCGATGTTAAGCGTATCTCTACCTTCACAATAATCACAAATATGCTATCGACATAATTTATGACACATGCTATATTAACTAGGTCTAGATTTGAATATCCTCTCTCGATTCCTTTCAAGTCCACATAAAATTGTTGATCAGGCAATTCATAAATTCACGCACAAATTAACATAGATAAACTGAAAATATCTTATTAAATTGGAAATCAAAGTTATAGAATCATCGCTAGGCTTAAGGATCCATCACAAGTCTAACAAGTAAATTAGTTCATAACGAACGAATTAAAAACTGAATAATTTGTTGAAAACATCATCCCAATTACAAATAGATGAAAGAGAAGAAGAATTGTAGAAAACTCCTTCACGTAGCCTCAATCTGCAATCGTTGTGACAATCTCTGAAAATCACTCCTCCAATTTTCGCTCTCCAAATCCTTCAATCCGTGCTGAAAATCTTGCCTTTGTGCTAAAGAATTGTTGTTTTTTCTAAGTGGTAACAAGCTCTCCTGACTTCTGGACGTATTCTCCCTTTAATAGACTCCAAAACGCACCAGCTAGCCCACCAATCCGAGCCAAAACAAAAGTTGAAACCTAATTGGACAGCAGCAGAAACGGGACCCCCGCCCCGGCGGGGGTTACTGGGCAAAAAGGGCCCGCCCCGGCGGGCATACCTTCTGACTTCAAAATTTCTTAAGTTCCAATTTTTTTTCACTTTTGCTCCAAAAAGACCACCTTTTCATCCTTAATGCATCCATGACCACCCTACACATAAAATAACAAAAACAAGTAAAATCGAACACAAAATATATAAATAAATACGAATTTAAACTTGATTTGAACAATGATTCGCGTATATAAAATCCGCTTATCAAAATCCCCCAAACTTAAACTGTGCTAGTCCACGAGCACAAACAAGCTACATGCAATGCAATGAAATGCAATAACAATCTAAACGCCTAAACAAATCCAACAATATCGCATAAACAAATTTATTCTACTAGCCTCAGAGAAAACAAGCAACTTTACACTACGCATTATCAAAACCAATCCACGCTTACATATTAATTCTCAATTCTTGAACAATTATCACTGGTATAGCGTGTGTGTGTGATCAACATCAAGTTTAACTGATACGGACCCAAATTCAATACATAAACAATTTCTTAGAAGGAATTATACAATGCAAACTTAAAAATCTCAAAGATAGGCACGATTCAACTAAAATTAAACTTAACCAAATTCAAGGGTACATGCAGGATACTTATACTTTCTTTTTTTTTCTTTTTCTTCTTTTTTTTAATAGATGGTTGGTGAGTGCATTTTATGCTCCATCTCACGCTTGTGTTTATGGGGAGTGCTTCACCTCAACCCACCACAAGACTCAACATATTACATTCTTTCTTTTTTTCCCTTTTTTTTCAAAGCTTATATATCCCACATATATTCCCCCAAACTTAGGTTCTTGCCTAATTTACGCCTTCACTGCCTATCCTTGTCATTTTCTGGTTCACTCTAGCACTATCATTTAGAAACCCTTTATGTATCAATTTGAACGGACCGGTCAACAAAGATGTTATTAGTGCTACCCTTTCTATAACAGTTTCAAATAAGTCCAAGAATCGATTCATAACAGTAATTATATCACAGTTATAATAATCCATACTATATTGGTTAACTTGTTCACAATCTCATCATTGGCCAGAATAACCTGTAGAAGCAACACCATTGGACATATGCAACCTATTTTTTTTTTTAACATAAAAACTTATGAAAACAATGCAAACTTCTAACTAATATGCAAAATAAAATTATAAAACAGCATGCATGCAACTAAACAAATATAACTCCCCCAAACTTAAATAAGACAATGTCATCATTGGATAAAAATATAAGGCACGAGGACTTCCCTGAAACTGTTTAAGTCTGGGGCGGTGGTTGGTGCTCTTCCTCGTCTGAATCACTAGGAGGAAAGCGAGGTAATGGACCGGGTTGTCGATACGGAAAAGACGCCGCCGGGTTGAAACTTTGAAGTGTTGTGTTAAGGGCGGTGAAAGATGCGTTCATAGCATCGAACATATGATCTTGGCGCACCGCCAATCGCCGCATCTCCTGGCATGTCACCCTATTGGTCGAAGTCAGTTGATTCTGAAAAGTAAGGAACTGAGCACTAGAAAATGTCTCAGTCGGTGGAGTCTGCTCAGTTCCCTGATCACCCATTGCTTCATCCTCATCCCCCGAAGTATCTTCGGCATCATCCTCGGGTTCCGACGCCGATGGAAAAATAAAACCCAAACCCCGTGGATGGGACTCTCCTCCAGGCCAAACAGAATATCGGGCTATCATTCTAGTATCTAGGATCTGCAGCGGCATCAAAGTGGGCTCATCATCGGACCAACGTACCCCGGCTTGATGACACAACCCACATATAAGAGATGGATGTGGTAAGCCGCCAGAAAAATTTCCACGTAGGCATCTTCGTATAGAAAAACTAATAATTGCCCCGATGTCTATGAGGAAATCTTGGACAATGGCATACAGAAGGAGTGTCTTCTCCTTAGTCACATCCGAGGTGTGCGTGGACGGTAGCAGTTTAGCACAGAGGAAGGCATACCAGATTTTACCATATCGACTTAGGTCTTTGCTGTGAAACACGGTGCCCCCCTTCCGTCCCTTTATCCAAGTAGTCCCCGACTTAGTCATGTTTTGAATCACCTCCTCATAGTCGGGGTCAAAATCCCGCATGTAAGCATATTGACACTGGCGTGGCACCCACAGCTGATAAAAGGCATTGATAGCATCTGCACTGAACGGGACCATGCGACCCCTCACGAAGGCAGTGAATGGTGCCTTGTCCTCGGCGTTTGCATAAAATTCTTTAACAACATTCACAACAGCGGGCTCGGGCTCCGCTGTAAACCTTATCCATCCCTGTTGGTAGATTTGTTGCATCATTTCCCCATCATTGCCCTCGGGAGCCAACCCCCGTTCCGGTGTAAGAGCTTTTGTAACCATATAGTCGTACCGGTCGGCGGCGGCGGCACTTCGGAATTTGCGGCGATCATATGTTCGGGTTGACGGTTGCACAGTGCTAGAACTTGCCCCCCGTTGTCGTTTGGATGTTGGTTGTGAAGCCATGGATTACCGGATGCGTGAACGTGCTAGCACACACTTTCTTCTCTTGCACTTTGGTTCAGTAAATTTAGCAAACACCTAGCGTGCACAGCCCGTTCTCCTCTCAACTTAGGTGGTTTGTATGGAATGGTAGTGAAGAGAAGATGAGAATGTGATAATAATGCTAGAGTAGTCACCCGTAAGTGTGTGGAGCCCAATAGCCAAAAGAATTTGTGTGCAAAGGAATTTGTATAGTGGAGATAGAAGTTAGGGTTTATATAGAGTGATGGAAGGTGGAGAAGGTGGTGGATGGTATTGAAGTAGTGTGGATGGTGTGGAAGAGAAGATAGGTAAGTTAATTAGGTAATGGTGATGGTGGTAGGAATAGGGTAGGATCGTGGGTGATGTTGGGGAGAGGAAAGAAGGATGATATCCGGCGTGGAGTGAGGGAGAGAGGGCTGGTTCGTGCCTTTTTATCAGGCGTGTCTGCCCAGGAATCCGAACCTCCGCCCCGGCGGGGGTGTTAAGCCTAGAAATGCCCGCCCCGGCGGGCTAGCCCACTGTTAAACTCTTTGGTCAAAAATTTTTGGACATGAAAAATTTCCAAACTTCCTCCGTTGTGTAGTCCTTGTTGCTCTAAGTCGTGTTTGACCTTTCCTGAAACCAACAACAAGCAAAACGTTAGATTAATGATGACTTGGAGTTTGGATTGATTTTTAGTATTTTTCAGAGATTTTAAGCAAACTTAATAAATGAAAATTCCTAACAACTTCTTTCATAAACTATATCCTACCAACTTAAATGTGAAATATGAAAAATAAAGAAAGATTGGGTTGCCTCCCACTTAGCGCTTGATTTTAAGTCGTTCAGCCTGACTACTCCCTGTTTTACTGTGTATCGGCTAGGATGATAGTGACGGCGTCCAAATTTGACTCGCCACCCCAGTAATGCTTTATACGTTGGCCATTGACTTTGAACGTTTCTAATGGATTGCGACTGTATAATTCAACCGCGCCATGAGGAAATACCCGTTTGATAGTAAATGGTCCCGACCATCTTGACTTAAGCTTTCCGGGGAACAACCGCAGCCGTGAATTGAACAAGAGGACTGCTTGACCCGGCTTGAATGTTCGTTGGATAATTTTGTAGTCGTGCCATTTTTTAACTTTTTCTTTGTATAGTTTGGCATTCTCATAAGCATGGAGGCGGAATTCGTCGAGCTCATTAAGTTGAAGTAGCCTCTTTTCTCCTACAGCGTCTTTGTCGAAATTCAATTTTCGTATTGCCCAATAAGCTTTGTGCTGTAACTCCACCGGTAAGTGACATGCCTTGCCGTACAAGAGTTGATATGGCGACATCCCGATTGGTGTTTTGTATGCAGTGCGGTATGCCCATAATGCATCATCCAATCGAAGCGACCAATCTTTCCGGCTTAGGTTAACGACTTTTTCCAATATCTTTTTGACTTCTCTGTTCGATACCTCAGTTTGCCCATTAGTCTGAGGGTGATAAGCAGTCGCCACTTTATGATTGACCCCATACTTAGCCAAAAGAGCTGTAAATGACTTGTTGCAGAAATGACTGCCTTCATCACTAATAATTGCTCTTGGCGTGCCAAACCTTGTGAAAATATTTTTCTGTAAAAACTTGAGGACCACCTTGGCATCATTAGATGGTAATGCGGCAGCTTCAACCCATTTCGATACGTAGTCCACCGCGAGCAAAATGTACTGATTGCTCAAAGACGACGGGAATGGTCCCATGAAATCGATGCCCCATACATCGAAGATTTCCACTTCCAGAATTGTTTGTAGGGGCATCTCATTCCGTTTCGATATGTTACCCACCCGTTGACATCTATCACATATTTTCACAAATTGGTGGGCGTCTTTGAACAACGTAGGCCACTAAAACTCGGACTGAAGAACTTTTGCCGCAGTACGCTCACTTCCGTAATGTCCACCGTACGCCGATGAATGGCATTCTGTTAGTATGGTGTGGACTTCACTGTCTGGAATACATCGTCGAATCATCTTATCGGCGCATTATTTAAAAAGATACGGCTCATCCCATATGTACCACTTGACATCATGAAGAAACTTCCTTTTCTGCTGTCGTGTGAGATCTGGTGGAAGAATATTGCTTACCACATAGTTCGCGAAGTCTGCATACCACGGAAATTCTGCCTTCAACCCAAGTAACTGCTCATCCGGGAATGTCTCATGAATCACGCATTTATCTTTATCTGTTGTCTCCGGATTTTCCAGTCGGGATAGATGATCGGCGACTTGATTCTCCGTCCCCTTTCTATCTTTAATTTCTAAATCAAACTCTTGAAGTAAGAGAATCCATCGGATAAGACGTGGCTTAGCATCTTTTTTCGCTATTAAGTACCGAATCGCTGAGTGGTCTGTGTAGACTATTACTTTTGTTCCGATCAAATATGCCCGGAATTTGTCGAACGCGTATACTACTGCAAGCAACTCCTTTTCCGTAGTAGTGTAGTTCATTTGAGTTTCTGTTAGTGTTTTGTTTGCATAATATATTGTGTGAAACACCTTATCTCGTCGTTGGCCCAAAACTGCTCCAACAGCATAGTCGCTTGCATCACACATGAATTCGAATGGCATTTTCCAGTCTGGTGCGACTATCACGGGGGCTGTAGTTAACTTCTTCTTCAACAATTCAAACTCGGATTTGCACTCCTCTGTAAAACTAAAAGTCGCATCCTTCTCTAAAAGACTGCATAGAGGTTTTGCAATTTTAGAGAAGTCCTTAATGAATCTCCGGTAGAACCCAGCATGCCCCAGAAAACTGCGAATACCCTTAACTGAGCTCGGTGGCAGTAGTTTCTCGATCGTGTCCAACTTTGCCTTGTCCACCTTTACCATGAAGTGGCATTTTTCCCAATTTAGTATGAGGTTGGTATCCTTACAGCGCTGCAATACCATGACCAGGTTTTCTAAGCAAGTGTCAAAAGTACTTCCATAGACCGAGAAATCTTCCATGAATACTTCAACGTTTTTCTCCACCATGTCCGAAAAAATAGCCATCATACACCGCTGAAAAGTTGCCGGTGCATTACACAGTCCGAATGACATCCGCCTGAATGCAAAGGTGCCGTAGGGGCAAGTAAATGTCGTCTTTTCTTGGTCTTCAGGAGCGATAGCAATCTGATTGTATCCCGAATATCCATCCAATAAGCAGTAAAACTCATGCCCCGCTAACCTGTCTAACATTTGATCGATAAAAGGTAGCGGGAAATGGTCCTTCCGGGTTGCCTTATTCAATCTCCTATAATCAATGCACACCCTCCAACCCGTTACTGTCCTTGTTGGAATTAACTCATTTTCCTCATTCTGAATTACCGTCATTCCCCCTTTCTTCGGTACACAATGAATCGGACTTACCCATTTACTATCGGAAATTGGGTATATGACTCCGGCATCCAATAATTTCAAAATTTCCTTTTTGACCACTTCCTTCATGATTGGGTTGAGTCGACGTTGATGCTCCACGGATGGGCTCGCATTATCTTCCATCAGAATTTTGTGCATGCAAAATGATGGGCTAATGCCTTTTATATCCGCAATTGTCCATCCAATTGCTGATTTGTGATCCCGAAGCACCCTCAGCAACTTTTCTTCCTGCAATTCGTTAAGTGCAGCAGAAATAATTACAGGTAAAGAATTTAAATCGCCTAAATACGCATACCTGAGGTGTTCAGGGAGTGGTTTAAGTTCTAAGGCCGGTGGCTCATCCAATGATGGTTTCAATTTCTCTACAACTGTATCCGCGGTATGCAGCGGTTCAACCGGTGGTCTGAATCGGCTAACTCGTGGTAACGAGTCTAGCATCTGTAATAATTCCACAAATTTCGGGTCGTCTATTTCCTCATTCCCCAGTAACGTTGTTTCTAACGGATCGTTGCTTAAACTCTTGCTCATTTCTTCGGTGGCAATCTGCTCAATTAAATCTATCTGATTACACTCTTCCTCGTCTGTAGGATATTTCATGGCCTTGAACACATTGAATTTTACTTCTTGATCATGGACCCTCATTGTAAGTTCTCCTTTCTGCACGTCTATGAGTGTTCATCCCGTGGCCAAGAAAGGTCTCCCTAGGATGATCGGGATGTTCTTATCTTCCTCGAAATCCAGTACGATAAAGTCCGCAGGGAATATGAACTGATCCACTTTTACCAAAATGTCCTCGACAATGCCTCTCGGATATGTGACCGACCTATCTGCCAGTTATAATGAAATATTTGTAGGCTTTGGTGCAGGCAGACCCAATTCTGAATATACTGATAATGGCATCAGATTTATGCTTGCTCCCAAGTCACATAGGCACTTATTGAACGACATCTTCCCGATCGTGCACGGAATAGTGAAGCTTCCCAGATCTTTAAGTTTAGGTGGGAGCTTTTTCTGTAACACTGCACTGCATTCCTCTGTTAGTGCCACTGTTTCGAAGTCTTCCCATTTCTTCTTCCTTGACAGAATTCCCTTCATAAACTTCGCGTAACTCGGCATTTGCTCTAGGGCCTCTGCAAATGGAATATTAATCTGGAGTTTCTTGAACACCTCTAAAAATTTTGCGAACTGCTTATCGGACTTCTGTTTTTGGACTCTCTGCTGAAACGGCGGTGGAGGATGAACAATCGGCTCACTGTTTAGCTTTGGTTCCTTTGATTTGTTCCCTTCTACTGCGTTACTGTCGTCGGCTTTTTCTTCCGGTGTTGCTGAATTTTCTGCACTAATCCCACCGAGGTGTTTTTTGCTTCTCAACATAACTGCCTGACATTGCTCATGATTACCTTTCGGATTTCTTTCGGTGTCACTAGGTAAAGTTCCTTGTGGTCTACTATTCATTGCCAAAGCAAGTTGCCCTATCTGATTCTCTATATTCTTGAGAGCAATAGTATGATTCTTCAACGTCAGATCAGTGCTAGTTTTGTACCTTGACCAGGATTCCTCATCATCGAATTTCCTGTCCTGCTGTTGCATTTGTTGTGGGGGACTATGAAATCCAGGGGGATATGATGGTCGTGGAGCTTGAGTTTGCTGATTATTGCTCCACGAGAGGTTTGGGTGGTTCCTATTCCCCTGGTTGTAGGTATTTTGGTATGTATTTTGCGGATTTCTGTTGTAGTTGCCTATGTACTGAACGGATGCTGGATTTATCGCGCACTGCTCTGTCAGATGATCCCCTGCACATAATTCACATACTGCCATAACCCGTTGAACTTTAGCCCCTGCTAACATTTGCACCGTCTCATTCAGCTTATCAAACTTTATGGATAGTGCAGAAATAGTTGCGTGTAAAGATGTTACTCCGTCTACTTCCAAGATCCCGGCTGTTTTTACCTCTGTCATTCTTGATGTGGGCCACTGGTAGTTATTTGCCGACATTGTTTCTATCAAATTGTACGCATCCTCATAACTTTTAGCCAAGAATGCTCCTCCCGATGCCGCATCAATACTCCCTCTGATATTGCCATGTAGCCCGTTATAGAAGGTGTTCATTTGTAACCACTTGGGCAATCCATGATGTGGGCACTTCCTGAGCAAGTCTTTGTATCTCTCCCATGACTCATACAGTGACTCTCCACTCTGTTGCGCAAACAATGTGATGTCACTCCTCAATTTCGCGGACTTTATCGGTGGAAAAAATTTGGCAAGAAATTTTTGAGCCAAATCCTCCCACGTAGTGATCGAACCCGGTGGGCAAGAGTGTAACTAACTTTTCGCCTTGTCCCGTAAGGTAAATGGGAACAAGCGAAGTCTTACTGCCTCATCCGATACCCCGTTGTACTTGAACATATCGCACATTTCCAGAAAACTGAGCAAGTGCTCATTTGGATCGTCGTGTGCCATTCCCCCAAACTGACATGAATTCTGCATCATCTGAATAGTCCCAGGCTTTATTTCAAATGTGTTCGCAGCAATTACAGGCCTAGTAATGCTTGACTGCAGATCAGTCACCCTAGGTGTGGAAAAGTCCCTCAACGCTTTCTGGTCTTTGGCAGCCATTGTTCCTTCCTTATCAGAATTTTCAAATTCGGGCCTCGTTTCCTCAATCCACTTACTCAACTTTTGAAATCGTCTGTCAATGTCGTCCTCAAAAGGTAGCAAGTCTGGATGTTTAGACCGTGTTTGCATAAACCGATGTCGAAAACCTGAAATAGAGAAAACAAAAATAAAAAAATAAAAATGTTTAAGTAAAACTGGACTAATTAAACTGATATTGTAAAAACAACTATTAAAATCTCGGCTAAATTGTCCCTGGCAACGGCGCCAAAAACTTGTTGGGTAAAATCAATACGCACAAAACACGCAAGTGCACGTGGTCAACAAGTAATAAAGTGATGAATAAAGTATTGTTCCCGCGAGGACAAAATATCAAGAATCTTAAATTCACAATTATCAATTTTGTATTAATCCTAATTTTATTAAACTAATCAATTCAATGGTAAAAAAAACTAATTAAAAGAAACTAAATTAATAAATAATTAAATTATCACAAAAGAAATAATCACCAATAACGAAATTCGGAATTTTCAAACAATTAATGAAGAATTAGACTTATGATTTCACCATAAGCTTCACTCTGATTTTCTAACTTTTATTCCAATTCAACTCAATATTTCAGTTTATTAACCAAGAACACGAACGTAGTAAGAGCCACCTCTCGATGCACTAATACCATATTAACATCAATCCACAATTAAGATAGAAATCCGTCAAACACCTAAATTAACCAACTCACTATATCTCTATGTGAACTACAATTAAATAGGTTGAAGTTTAAGTTCTCTTAACGATTACATGCGATGTTAAGCGTATCTCTACCTTCACAATAATCACAAATATGCTATCGACATAATTTATGACACATGCTATATTAACTAGGTCTAGATTTGAATATCCTCTCTCGATTCCTTTCAAGTCCACATAAAATTGTTGATCAGGCAATTCATAAATTCACGCACAAATTAACATAGATAAACTGAAAATATCTTATTAAATTGGAAATCAAAGTTATAGAATCATCGCTAGGCTTAAGGATCCATCACAAGTCTAACAAGTAAATTAGTTCATAACGAACGAATTAAAAACTGAATAATTTGTTGAAAACATCATCCCAATTACAAATAGATGAAAGAGAAGAAGAATTGTAGAAAACTCCTTCACGTAGCCTCAATCTGCAATCGTTGTGACAATCTCTGAAAATCACTCCTCCAATTTTCGCTCTCCAAATCCTTCAATCCGTGTTGAAAATCTTGCCTTTGTGCTAAAGAATTGTTGTTTTTTCTAAGTGGTAACAAGCTCTCCTGACTTCTGGACGTATTCTCCCTTTAATAGACTCCAAAACGCACCAGCTAGCCCACCAATCCGAGCCAAAACAAAAGTTGAAACCTAATAGGACAGCAGCAGAAACGGGACCCCCGCCCCGGCGGGGGGTACTGGGCAAAAAGGGCCCGCCCCGGCGGGCATACCTTCTGACTTCAAAATTTCTTAAGTTCCAATTTTTTTCACTTTTGCTCCAAAAAGACCACCTTTTCATCCTTAATGCATCCATGACCACCCTACACATAAAATAACAAAAACAAGTAAAATCGAACACAAAATATATAAATAAATACGAATTTAAACTTGATTTGAACAATGATTCGCGTATATAAAATCCGCTTATCACACTCGAGAATGTCCACAACCTTTTTCATGTTTCGGTTTTACAACCCTACAAACCCGATTACAAGCATGTGATTGAATATGAACCTCTTCATTTTGAGAAAGACTTATCCTATAAAGAAATTCCTGTTCAGATTATCGATAGAAAAGTACAAGTTCTCAGAAATAAAGTAATACCTTCCGTTAAAGTAATTTGGAGGAACCACAACGCTGAAAAAGCAGCGTGGGAACTCGAAGACCATATGATGAAGAATTACCCTCATTTATTTAATTAATTTATGTGTAAGCGATTTTGAGGACATAATCTTTGTAAGGGAGGGGGGAGAATGTAACGGGACGAATTGATTGAGTCGTGTTTCTGAGGACATAATCCTTTTAAGGTGGGAAAGATGTGACAAACGAGATTTTGTAATTTAATTTTAATATTTATTGAATTAAATAAATATTTTCGATGATTTAATTATTAGATTAAATAATTAATTGATAAAGTTGTGGTAGATTAATTTAATTATATGTGTTATATTTATTAAATTAATGTGGAGAATTTTTATTATTCAAAGTATGTAATTATGTGAGCTTATTGAATTAAAAAAAATATTTAATAAGCCTAATATTATTTTAATTAATAAGAAAAATTAAAAATTTGACATAATTAAAGGAGAAAATTAATTATGTAACTATGTGAATTAATAAGAAATTATCATATTTTAATTTAATTAAAGTAAATAAGACATTTGATTTATATTTTATAAAGGGTTGTGATTCTTTTAAGGTTATCCAAACAAGGCATTAGGGGAGGTTGAGGGCAATTAACCCATGATCGGTTAACTGCGTTAGTTTCAAAATATTATATACGTCTTCTATTATTGTTAAGTCTTTTAGTTTTGTTAAGTCTGGAAAAGGAGAATCAGAGAGAATTTCAGAGAATTAGAGAGAAATAGTGTGAGTTATTGTGATATTGTAGAAGAGCATGAAAGTCAGAAGAATTGTTTAAGGGTAATCTCTTCAACCCAATTTCTATTTTTACGATTGTTAAAGTTTTCATGAAAATGACTTTAAGTTTTGTTAAAACTTCTGTAATTGGAAAAGGGTCATGTGTTATATATGTGGTAAGATGTTATTATAACATGTGTTATTGTATGTTGTATGAACCATAACATCAGTTTCATAAAAATTATGTCGTACGTTGTTCTTCAAAATTACAGAGTATGAAAATATGGCCTTACATACCAAATTTAACACGATAATCTTAAGTTGTATTGTAAATTTATACATGTATGTGTTAATATGTTAACGTAGTATGTTTTTACTATGTTGTATGAACCATAACATCAGTTTTATAAAAATTATGTCGTACGTTATTCTTCAAAATTACAGAGTATGAAAATATGGCCATATGGCCTTACATACCAAATTTAACACGATAATCATAAGTGGTATCATAAATTCACACTTGTATATAATTATGCATGTTAAAACGAAGGAATGTTCCAAATGAACAGATTCAGTGTTATAATGAACCTGTAATGTTGATTTTCATGTTTTGTGTTGAAAACTTTCAAGAAAATCAAGAACAGTAATTTATATATTTTGATTATGCAAAATTATGTATTTTAACATGTGAAAATTATGCTAGAAGGGCTAAGTAATATATGTTTATGACAATGTTTGGGTATGTCTAAATTCGTGTAGAAATAATTTAATTGAAAGTAATGGTCATGTTTTGTGTTCTTCAAGAGAACATATTATTAACTTGTGAGAGATTTTTTTGGCCTAATTTGGCCTTGTTATGCTGAAACTGCAGAAACTGAGTCTGGGTAACCTCGCCCCCGGCGGGCGTTACCAAACTAAAAAAATAATAATAATAAAATAAAAAAATAATAAAAATAAAAATTATTAATTAAAATATTTATCAAATAAAATGAATATTTAAATTGAGATATTTATGGAATAAAATAAATATTCGATGAAAATTATTATTAAAATATTTATAAAATAAAGTAAATATTTTAATTGAGATATTTATGGAATAAAATAAATATTCAATGGAAATTATTATGAAATAATTTATTCGAGTGAAATAGTAAGGGAATGAAATTATTCTAATTTAATTAAGTAATTAAATTAGAAGGGTAATGATTCGTTAAATAAAGTGGAGTTTATATTAAATAATTAAGTGAAAATGTAACTAATGAATGTCGTGAATACATATAGTATGTGTGTAGGATTTGTGGTGAACTGAAGTAGTAATCGTTTAGCCTACGCACGAGGCAAGTTCCTAAATCTTGTTTCTTTACATAAAGCAAGTTCCTTATTATATCTTGTTTATTATTGTTCAAGTCAAGATTTCATATTAGATGTTATCATTCTTTAAAAGCATGATTCCTATTATACAATACTTATTCGATTGCATACATCTTGAACTTTATTATTCAAATTGAATATCAATTATTGTTGAACCTTGTAAGACTAGCGAACCCTTATTGATTCGACTAGTCCATAGTTGATGAACGTTCTAAATTTCAGAACCATTGTTGAGCTTACCCAAACCAAACTTCCTTTGGTGCGGACTCTAATGTCAAACTGAGATGAACAACCCTGTTATAGGGGATTAATAATGCTTTAGCGTTAAGATATTGTGCAAAACATGGTACTAAGGGCTAATCCCCCTAAGTACGAGAAGAAGACTCCATAGTTTTATGACTGTTAAAGGTTTCAAGTATAAACATTTGACAACCTAGGACGTAGTTCAAGGTCTTATGACCCTCAGAAATTCTTTTGATTCTTGTTATTCATTCTTGATTCAAAAGCCAAGTTTTCTTATCTCAGAAGTTATTGATTCATTCGCATGATATTATTTTATTGTTATATTATTATACTTGTGGGCAATCGTGCTCACTCTTGCATAATAATAACATTGCAGTTAAGAACGAAAGGTCCGACGATCCTTCTTCTAGTAAAGGCAAGGGCAAAGTTAACAAATGATGAAGAGTTGTTGTTTATTTGTTATGTTATGTTTCATACTTATGTTTAAGTTGTGTAAGACTTAATATTTATTTATGTTTTCGCATTTGAGATTTAAGGTTAGTTTGACCTGGAATTGATGTATTTATTTTCAGATGCTGTAACTCCACAAGGAGAGGATTTATTTCTATCTATTTATGGTTTTTCATTTATTATGGGTAGATAGATACATGATATTTGGACAGTGAACACCAAATCCCGTGGGAATTGAAGTACCCGGATTTGGGGGTATCACAGAGACCACCAGCTAAAGCCATATGACATTTCCACCAGCACAACAAAAATCAGATGCGAGGAAACATGCAACTAGGCAAGAATCAAGAAGCAACTCATATAATCGTACAACCAAGAAGCATACCCAACAACTCTAAACCAGCAGAACCAAACTGAAGCCGGTGTGAGACCCATGAAATGCAGTAGCTGGAGAAAGAGGACCCCCCCTATATAAGACAGACCTCCCCAAGCATAGCAGCTCGCATCTCATGACAGACGCCCAAATGGTGCCAACAGTTGTAATCTTTGCCATGCCCAACCCCAGTAAACCAGTTAGACATAGACTGCAACATAGCAATATAGTCCATCAGCAGTAGACTGCAGCAGTAGTAGTAGTAGAGCACAACAATAGTAGATCCTCTCAGCATTCACCAAGCCACCGTAGCAGCAAAGGCAACAGCACAGCCACTGTAGCAGCAAAGGCAACAGCACCAAGCAAAACAGCACATCTCCAGCAGCAGTAGGATACCAGCAGGGTAGTAGCAAACCTCCCCAACACTAGCAGAAGATACTCACTAGTCCACCTTAGTATAACCAAAAGCATAAGAGCAGACCCTTCTCTAAGGTGAAGGCCAAGATCATGCCCACGTCATTACAAGATCCAATTACAGTAAAAAGTATCAAAAAGTGATGCTTTGATAAAGGAAGCGGAGGATGACAGTCTAGACTTAATGATGAGAACAGCATCCTTAGCAATACAGGATGGGGGAACTAGTTTGTCATTATGGACTTTCATGTTCCTCGACTCTTATAAAATGTAACAGTAAGGGTAAGATTAAGAATGTGTTTAGTGAGTCATTGACCTTGGAAGGAAAGTATGAAATCAGTAACACCAATCCAGTCCATATTTGGAATAGTCCAATCCCCCAGATCCAAGGTATGTTGTAGGATGGCAATGGAGTAAGTGCATTCGAAAAACAAGTGAGCAAAGCTTTCATCATGAAGATGATAAAGAGGGCAAGGAGAGATTCTTCCCAAAGAGTATTGTCTGGTGATATGTTGGGAGTTTTTTTACGAAACCCCATCCACAGAATAAAGGAGTACTGGACATGAAGTTTGTGCTAAACAACCTTATGCCAAATTGGCCTTGGTTATTTAAGTCTAATACAATCCCAAATGTGCCTTGCTTTGGTAGAAGCTATCTGAAGTCCATTCCACTCAATTTGATTAGTCGCAAAAGGTCTAAAAGGTTGGGTTTCAACAAGTCTTTGAAACACAAAGAAATCATGGTGGTTGCTCTGAGGGAGGTTCCAGGAGGAATAAAAGATGATGTCAGCCACTAAGGCATTGTGAGGAAGCCCAGAATTGGATAGCAAGGACTGTTTAGGATTAATGGGATTACCATTGATCCAGGGGGTCATACCATAGACTAGTGTTCGATCCATTACCAACTGAGTAGTGAATATGATTACGAGCAATGGGCCTAAGTTTGAGGATCTGTTTCCATATCCATGAACAATCCAAGGGTGCATTATAGTACCAGAAATTCCTCCCTTTCAAAACAGTTTTGTTGACCCAAGCATCCCATAAAGAATAGGAGTCAGAGCGTAAAATATTGAGAAGATGCATCAAAATCATAGACTTATTCTAGTCTTTCTCTTTAACCCTAACCCCCCTTCCGAAGTAGGGAGACAAATTTTATGCCAGGCAACATGAGCACCAAATTTTCCCAAGGATGGACCTTTCCAAAGGAACCTACAGTGTATAGCTTGGATTTCTCTAGAGACAACTTTAGGAAGGATGAAATGATTGCTCCAATAGGATTGGATAAAGAAAAGAACCGATTTAATAAGCTGAAGGCGCCCTGAGTAAGCAACGACAACCAAGTCCAAGAAGAGACTCGAGAGTTAATTCTATGGATAAGGGGAAGGAAATCAAGGAAAGATAGCTTGGAAGAAATTAGAGGGACCCCAAGAAATTTAGCAGGAAAGGTCCCAGCTTGAAAACCAAGGAGAGAGAAAATGGCAGTGGAGGTTCTCTGATCAGTGTGAAGCATCGACTCTTATGAACATTAGGAATGAGGCCCGAGTAAAGAGAGAAGGATTGGATGGAAGATAAGAGAATACTTACTGACTTGATGCTAGCATGGCAGAAGACAAGGATATCATCAGCAAAAAAATGGTGAGTGAGTTTACAGTCCTTGGTACGCCAATGAAATTGGAAATCAGGGAGCATAGAACCTTTGAAATCTTAGAGGAGAGCATTTCCATGACAATGACAAAAAGGTAGGGGGATAAAGGATCACCTTACCTTAAACCTCGAGTACTCCCGAAATAGCCGGCAAGGGATCCATTTACCTTGATGGAAAACATTGCTGTAGAGATGCAAGCATGGATCCATCTTATGAAGATAGGAGGAAAGTGAAGACGGTGAAGGGAAGAGATAATAAAATCCCAACTGACGGTGTCAAAGGCCTTCCTAAGGTCAATTTAAGGGCACAACGAGGAGGGCCAGAGGACCTATGGTAGTTCCTAAAAAGTTCTTGAGCAAGAAGAATATTATCACTAATGTTCCGCCCCTTGATGAAAGCCGATTGTGCCTTGTCAATAATCGAAGGCAAGACAGCCTTAAGCCTACAAGCAAGGATCTTCGAAATGCATTTATAAATAGTATTGCAGCAAGAAATAGGTCTGAAATCAGACATATAAGTAGGGTTACTACACTTAGGAATGAGGGCAATGGTCGTGGAGTTAATGCCCTTGGGCATGTAGCTCGAAGAGAAGAAATATTTAACCAGATTGGAAAAGTCCTTGCCCACAATTTCCCAACAGTGAGTGAAAAAATTGGCGTTGAACCCATCTAGGCCAGGGTTCTTATTTTTCTTCATGGAGTGCAAGGCATTGAAGATTTCCTCATCCACTAACAGCTGAGAGATTAGCAGCCTAAGCTGAACTGATATGAGAAGTAGGGGGGTTGTCCAGATCCGGCTGAAAGGTCATGTTAGAATCCAGGTTAAACAACTGAAAGAAGTACTTGGTGGTTACTTCTTCTACAGCAGATTGCCCATGGGCTAGCTCACCCTCATCATCTAGGATAGATAGAATTTTGTTGGAGTTCCATCTGTTCTTGACCATATTAGAGAAGAACTTGGTGTTCCTGTCCCCTGTAGCCAGCCCATGTGACCCTAGACTTTTGTTGCATCAAAGTTTCTTCTAGGTCAAGAGCCCTCCATAGGGTACGGAGACATACTCTTTCATTTTCAATGAGAGCGACATCTAGAGGATTGGCCTGGAGTAGAAGTTGAGTATGATGAAGGGCATCCATAGCAATAGTGACAGAGGAAGTGAGGTTGCCAGTAGATCTGTTTAGGGATATCAGAGCCTTCTTTGTCATTTTGAGCTTCTCAGAGAAAATATAGAAACGATTGCCATGAATATTGCGACTCCAAACAGAAGAAATGCAATCCAAGAACCTGTCCAATTTGGTTAGGTGGTTGATGAACTGGAATGGCTTTCTGGTTTTGATGAGAGGAGAGCCAGTGTTGAGAATAATCGGAGAATGGTTAGAAATACCCCTCGGGCCAAAGGTGACTTGGGCATTAGGAAAGGAGGAGAACCAGTCCGCATTTCCAACAGCCCTGTCAAGCTTTCGATGAAAGGGATGTTCCAACTGATTATTCCACCAAGTGAAGAAGGTGCCAAAGCCTCTGATGTCTTCAGCCCCAATATGTTGAAGACAGTCTCTAAAGTCCCCCATACCACAATTCCAAGAGTCATCCACTCCATCAGATTCAGCAAGGTCTCTGATGGTATTAAAATCACCCAGAATGCACCAACAGTTGGAAGTGTTAAGAGATATATTAGGGAGTTCCAGACATCCCTCCTTTCCACAATAGAGTTCAACCCATACAGAATAGAAATAAAAAAACTATTACTAAGTTGCTTGACTTTACAATGAATTAATTGGGAGGAAACAAAAAGGATATCCACATTCCAAAACACTCCATCCTACCCAAATGCGACCATTAGAGTGATGGTCGTAGTTACAAGTCCAAGAGCAGTTCCTACAAACAGAATTTAAAATCCTAGAAAAATTATGTTCCTTAACTCTAGTTTCAAGCAACCCAACAAAAGAGATATTGTTGTCAGAGATCATTTTTCGAACATAAGCCTGCTTTGGCTTTTTATTTAAACCTCTAACATTATATGTAGCTAACATAAACTATTTTGGAGTAGAGGACCCCCTGGCCTTTATTCCTCTTTTTGGCCTAGCTCTTTCCCAGCTTTAGCCTTTTGTCTCAAATCCTTGCCTTCTTTTTCATCTACCACCTTTAATCTGTCAATAATGGGGTTATAAGCAATAGGGGATTCGGTGTTAGAAAGAGTCTGAAGAGGTCCAGCAGAGGTACCTATAGGAGAGAAGGAGTTGGAGGTGACCATAATAGGAGGGGAGTCCTTAACTACTAACATAGAGGGGTGTGACTTTTTTGAAACAGCTACCCATTCAGAACCACCGATATCGTGTCTAGTAGAGAGATCAAGCAGAGGGTCCACTTGGTCCGGAAGACCAATTACAGGGGAACAAGGCAGGGGGCAGGCATTGGGCGCCACTTTGGCCTACTCAGAGGAAACAACCTTGGGTACCCATTTGTAATTCGATTTAGGACATTTCAGAGAGGAATGGCCAAAAACCTTACAAGACTGGCAGGAGGGAGGTCTACTCTGGTACTCCACAGAAACAGGAACCACGACTTCCTCACTTTCCTCAATATACACAACAACATTGATGGAGTTTGGGAAAGAGAAGCTAACATCAACCTCAATGCAGATTCGAGCATAGCTCATTGGGTCCAGTTTTGTAGTCATCTCATCCGCAAAAAGCGGTTTGCGAATGTTACTAGGAACATGGCACAGCTTGACCCATATGGGAACTTTGGTACATTCAGCTTTAGCGAATTCAACTCCAGCCTTCCAAGGCTATAAAACAAGGACTTTGGAAGAAAAGTGCCAGGGGCCAGAGGAAAGAATATTATCCCTATCGGTAACTAACTTGAACTTGAAAATGTAATATCCATTATCATGAAGGAAAACTTTAAGGAGACCAAGGTTCCCCAAGAGTTTAGTGGCAATAGGTTCCACAACCTTATACGGAAGCTTTGAGTGAAGAAAGTATCCAACTAAACTAGAGGACCACAATTTGTTACCTTTAAAAAGAGCCTCTACAGGAGGTTTAACAAGGATACTGCCATTCTCAGAGACAGGTGAAGGGTTGAAAAAAGACAAACCTAGGGAAGATTTTGAAGAGTTCTTTGAGAAGATGGAATTCCAAGACTGTGATGGGCCTGAAGCAGGGCCGGGAACTTCACCCTCCTCTAGGGGGGAGCAAGGCAAGCCTTTGCCAGAGTCAGAAGACGGACTAGGCTTGGCCAAAGGAGGGGGCAACAACTGACAAGGGGTTTTAGCAGGAGTTGGAGTTCGTTAACAGACTATCTCATCCATTATTCTAGACCTCAATTCCATCATAGCCTACTCCATCTTGGTTTTACTGTTGTGGTTTATCATATTTGGAATGAACGGAATGCAAGAATTTTTTGCCATAAAAACTGCTCTGTTCGGACTCTTATTTCTGACATTTTACAAATGCTTAAGTGTTGTTTGTACACCAATATTAAATTTCAAAAAGTTAAAGATAGATCTTGTTATCGCCATCTTACTGTCTAAACTGTGGGGTTCATTCTCTGATGTATACAGTTGCAATGATTTGGGTTGGATTTTTGCTGCTATGTTGTTTATGCAAATGGTGCTGAAGTTATTGTTTGGGATGGTCTGATGTTTTAAATGTTGCTGGTTCACTTCTACTAGCTTGTTGCGTCTGCTGGTTTATGTTATTTGTGTGGGTGCTGCTGTGCGGCTGCCTGGTGCCTACAGCTAGATACGTGTTGGCTTGCTAGCTATGTGATGTTGATTCTGGGCTTTATCTGTTGCTGGTATGGTTGAGTCTTGTTTTTGATAATGTTACAGGTTATGCATCAAGGGGAGATTGTAAGTGGTTGGGGTTGCTGGTCTGCTATTATATGCTGCTGGCGCCTGCAATTCCTAGGGGTTTGGCATCTTTGTCTGCCTAGTTGCTGCTCAATTCTGGGTTGTGGGATGGTGTTGGGACGCTTTAATAGTCTTTTTGAGCTGCTGCTGTCAGACACGCTGCTGTCGCGGTTCACCCGCGGCCATCTGGTTTATAAATATGAGCCTCCATCAGCTTATTTGAAAAAAAAAAGAAGAAAAAAAGATAGAAAACTCTGTCCATCTCTTCTAGAGTGCTCTAAACTTTGTGATTCTTCTTTATGAGCTCGTGTTCTAGAGTGTTCTAAACTAAGTTTTCAAGCTCCAAAAGTGATCTGAAGTCTTCTTGGCAAGATTTTTCATATTTTTAAGATTTCTATATATATATATATATATATATATATATATATATATATCTCCTTTAACTGCTTTTTTTTTGGAATTTAGACTGAATTAAATGAAAAAGAGAATACAATCCTAATGGTTTCAATCAGAATATAGCACATACATCATAGGACATGCCCTATGATGTCATAACAATAAAAGATTAAAAGGCCTACAGCCCAACAAAACAAGAGACCGCTAAGCAACAATTACAAATAAAGCCCACTAGACAAGCTATAAGAACAATAACAATAAATATAAAAGACCCTATGCAAGAGGACTGATCATCAATAAGTAGAACGAATCCTAAACCACCTAGGCTTCAGACTAACCCCAAACCATAGCAGTCCAACCCATTGGACGCTCCTCTAAGTCGAACCTCCATACCGAACCCCCATGCCGGAACCAAAGCTGGGTCCCGAAGAAGAACCTCGACCCAACAACCCTTTACAGAATCTAAACCCCCAAGCCGAACCCAAGGTGGGGCCCAAAGAATGAGCCCCGAACAACACGTGGACAACTATTTTGCAATATACATATTTAATCTTCCAATCTATGGACTAGATTTGCCTAAATCTAGCTATCTCTAGCTTTTAACCGGTTCAAAAGTGACTAAACTGGAACCGTTGAAGTTAGAATGGCTTAGATTTATTTAAATCTAGTTTTCTTTCTAGCATTTGTACATATTAATCTATCATGTGAGCCTAGGAGCCATGAGATCGAAGATTCAGCTTGTGAATCTAGATCCGGTTCCCACGATGGACACTTTTTAGCTGCAGCCAGCTTGTATATTATCTACGGTGTCTGGACATCCTTGGATGGCTCTCATGCCCATAAGGAGCCTGACACTGCTATGTATCTTATTTTCTCAAAGATGCTTCACATCTTGAAAATAAAATCAATTCAGCCGAATACGTAATAAAATGAAAGTATCAAAGACCTCAATTACTATTGAGCATAAGGGTTTGAAAACCTGTTTTCCAAAATATCACTATTATATCTTGCCTAAAACTGAACTTTTATACAAGTCAAACCCTTTGTAAACGAGGCATAACACTACTTCCAGATAATTGCACATAGGCCCAATAAATTCACACACACACACACACACACACATACAAATAATTAAGGAAATTGAAAAGGTAATCGTGTTTTCAAGGAAGTTGGGGGCTTGTTAAACAGAGTCCAACTATTGGGCCTTTGTGTAAACCTTTCCAAATTAGGTTGAGTTGGGACAACCATTTCTAGTCTACCAATTGGCGACTCTGATTTTTAAATCGACACATTCATGTGTCAGACCTTTTTCAAACTCGCCTTTTCAAATAAAACTCAACCAATAGAGAACACAAAAAAAGAAGGGCAAGAATTGAAAGAGGGTACAATTTTCCCGACGTCGACAGGTGGCGACTCTGCTGGGGACAGTAGAGGGCTTAAGCCGCTGTTCAACCTTTTCAAAAACCTTTTTTATCTGCTTGTGTGTGAATGCTGCATTTACGTTGAATGGATGTGTACTAATGCTTTATTTATTGCACTTTAGTGGTTCACACCATATCTGCATGTGATATTAGTGCTTCGCACATGTTATCATTTCCATACGGTGAGACACGATGTATGTGAATGTATGTTGTGTGATTCCTCCACCAGGAGGCAAACCCATCGGTGTTTGATTACTGGACTCAAGTGAGATTAATCCCGCAAGGCTCATGATAGGCACCACCCAGATTCGCTCCAATTGAAAGATCGGATTAACTTCCCATCTAATAAATTGAGATGATATGGGGACCTTCATGTCGAAAAGCCACGAGAGTAGCCTAAGATAGGTCAGCCTCTGATAAACCAAATGCGAAGGGAAGTCTCTTCATGCCTTTCCCTTTCAATTCCATTACATGTAAATCTCAATGTAAAGCAAGATATAAAGGAAGATGTAAATATGCGAGTTACTCATATTAGTACTTCATAACTGTGGATGGAAGGGATTTTCTATGAGCTGGCTTTCCATTATTAACTTCATTATCTCCCACCCCAGCTCTTCTGTGCAACATGGTATTTTGCATTTGGGGTTTGCTGCAATTGTCTATCACATTTGGAAGGAGCGAAACGCTAGAGTTCATGGAAATAGCTTTTCTCCTGTAAGGATTATCACCCACTCGATTTTGAAAATCATTAAATGCAAACTACATACCATTCATAAGTTCCATAAAGTGAAGGACATGCCTTCTTTCATCCGGTTAGCCATCTGATTTTGGCTAGTAATTTTGATGGTTTTGTGGGTTGTATTATAAGGCTTTTATGCTTCGGCATGACTATGGTTTTTGTTGGGCTTCGACATGTTGTGGCCTTGGCATGTGGGGGCCTCGGCATGAAGGTGGCAGGGGTTGTAGGACTTCGGCTTCGGCGTGGTTCAGGAGGGCTTCGGCAAGGTGGGGTTTCGACGTTGATGGCTGTTGGGTTCGGCTTCGACATGTTCGGAATGGGCTTGTTCGGGAGTTGTTGTTTTTTTTGCTAAATTTGTTTATATTAATAAGACCAAAAAACAATGGCTAAGGGGCATACCCCAGAATATAGTAACATCATCTAATGAATGAGCAAAGATGAGGATACAATAACAGGAAGAGATACCGATTTTATAAGATTAGTGGCCTTGATAAAGGATTTACAAGAAGAGAGTCTTGATTTTATAAGATTGATAGTGTCCTTTGCAAGGGACCGAGGTGGAATAGTGGTACCCTTGTGCATCTTTGTGTTTCCTAGCCTCCCAAACTTTGTAGAAACAGGTGGCTATTGTAAGGCCCAAAATATTCTTGGTCAGTTTAGCGCCTTGGTAGTTGGTGAGGTAGCCCATTGAGAGTATCCCATGTTATTGGGATGGAAACCCAATTTCCTAAGTCGACTGCACTTTTTAAGATAGCCGAAGAGTAGGTACATTCAAAGAACAAATGGTCAAAGGTTTCTGGGTGTTGGTCGTACAGATGACAATTCCACGTTCGGCCAGTGTAATGCTTGGTGTGGTCATTTGTAGAAAGTTTCTGTAAGAGTCCAAGCCACATCGTAAAGGAGTATCTGGGCACATGAAGTTTGTGCCAAAGGATAGAGCTCCAGGGCACCAATGGATTCCTAGCCCGAATAGATTCCCAAATTTGGTTAGCCTTTACTGTTTTAATAACATGTATATCCCACAAAATATGGTCATCTTGCCGAGGAGGGATGGGAAATTGAAGAACTTGCTACCAATTGGCTTTGGCTTCGGCTTCGGCAAGTTTGGCATTCATTTTAGGCTTTTATTTGGGCTTCGTCCCGCCTTGATTCTTTGCCAGCTTGTTGGCTTTGTCCTTTGAAGTCTCTACTATTTTCGTTTGGGGTTCCCTTGAGTTTTTGTAATCTCCCTTTTATTTATACAGTCTAACTTTAACGAAAAGAAGAAAGAAAGATGTAAACATGCATTCCTTTCCCTATCAAAACTTGTCATGATATCCTATAATCAAAACGACTGATATCTGTTTTGCAGGAGAACATTAAAAAATTCCTAAAATAGACACATTGCATAGCATGCAGCCTCTTCATGTTTACTCAGACTAAACTACATAGTCTTTTTGTAGAGAAACAATTGGTCCTGTTACCCGTTCAAAGTCCAAAAAAGGCACTAAGCCAGTTCCAGACATGGCTACAAGTGCCCAGCATGAACCTACTCTTGTTTCCCAAGAGGAGTTCGAGGGACTAAGGAATCAGATAGCAGAATTGGTTGTCTTTCGGAAAGAGTTAAACAAGCAAACTCAGGGTCCCTTTCAAACAGAATCCTCTGCACAGGGAGGAATCTAGGGTACTGACAAAGAAGTCCAGATACCTGAGTCTCAAACTTAGAAGTTCAACAAAACCCCTGAAATCACCCATCTTAAAGAAGATCAAGAAATTGGTGATATTCGGAAGAAGGTCCAACAAATGGAAGAAACCATCCGGCCAATCAAAGGGATTGGAACACATGGAAGCGTGACTTTTTCAGACCTTTGCAGATTCCTAGGAGTTCATTATCCAGACAAGTTCAAAACTCCCGATTTTGAGAAATATGACGGATTGGGAGATCCTTACACTCA
This sequence comes from Panax notoginseng, assembly GCA_016801055.1. NCBI lineage: Eukaryota > Viridiplantae > Streptophyta > Magnoliopsida > Apiales > Araliaceae > Panax > Panax notoginseng. The sequence continues at coordinate 72,384,140 of CM029014.1, read as the reverse complement.
TTTAAAAGTGTTCATCTCGGATCCTACACTAAGAATGAAAAACTGAGAATGCAATTATTTCAAAAGAGTCTAAATGGAGAAGCCAAAGCATAGTATGCCATATTAGATAACTCCAAAATCCATAGCTAGGAGGAACTAGCCCATGCTTTAGTAAATCAATACAGTTTCCAAACACAAATGGCACCAAATAGATATCAAATCACCAAAGTCAAAAAGCAAAGCGCTGAGTCATTCAGAGAGTATGCCCAAAGATGGAGGCTTTCTGGCTGCTCAAGTAATCCCATCCATGACAGAGACTGAGATGGTAATGACCTTGATTGACATTCAAAAAGCTCCATTTTAGGCATAGAAAAACTATTCTCAGAAATGATCAAGCACGAAGAGATGGCTGAGATGGGGTTAAAATATGGGAAGATTCAAGATCTCACTACTTTTAAAGTCGTGGCTGAGCACATTCAAGTTGGAAATTAAGGGAACAACCCCCGGAGGGTCCATAAAAAGAAAGAAGAGGATGTCTCCTTGGTGATGCAAGGACAAACTCAGAGAGGCAATCAAAACTTTCCTATTCAAAGGAGAAACTATTCCCCTTTTCAAGCACAATATTCAAACCCTCCATTGCAAAAAGGTGAAAAAGTCAGACATCCAAGAGTTTTCACATCCTTAGGGGATGGAAAACATATTCAAACTTCTGACAGCGCAGAAGAAAATCGTCCAGCTCCTTCCACCAGCCAATCCAAGTGGAAAGAATTTAATATAAGCAAGAAATGTGCTTACCTTTTTGGAGCTCCAGACACCCAAGATTGTTGGGCCCTCAAGCACAAGATCTATGATCTAATAGACAGTGGTGAGATTGTGGTGACAAAGCTAGAAAAAACCACATGTTCAAGATAAGCCTCTCCCTCAACACAAGGAAGAGAATGTCAACATGATCAACAGAGGGAGTGGAGAAAGCTCCAATTACCTCAGATATGTGGGTGGTTCTCCCCAAACTAGCAAAGATAAATCTGACAAATGAGATTATTCAGAATCCCAGTTTATGATAGAACGGGAAGTGAAGTCTATCAGTGAACGGGTTAACCAACTGGCAAGAACTGGTGATACATCAGCACCAAGTCACACGGCAGTTGCTCGGTCAGGAGCATGCAAGTCTCCTCTCCCTTATCACAAAGAATCAACAAGTCCAAGAGAATGAAACCTTGGAAGAAAAACTTGTAGAAAGAGCAAGATCCCAGGCTCGTCGGGACTATGCCAACCAAAAGGAGTTCACCCATTTGGGTCAGCCAATGGAAGAAATCTTGCAGATGTTGATCAATGAAGGGAAGATCACAGCACTACTACCCCCAATCAATCCACGTTCAAAGAGATTTGATGCTACCGGGGTCTGTCAATACCACTTCAATACTCGTGGTCACAGCACTGAAAGCTGTTGGGCACTTCATCATCTCATCCAAAATATGATTGACAACGGTGACCTGCAAATGGTAGACAATGACACCGTATTGCTTAAGGATGGGAAGATATTTCCTCTAGTAACTCAGAGATGGAGGGAAGTCGTAGCAGTCATATCCTCTGAGGGAGACTTGTCTGCAACACCTCTTACAATTCAAGCAATCAAGCTAAAAGGAGTTGAAAACCCTTTGAAGGAGGCTATACCAGAACCACTGGTATTGCCATTCAGGCCGTAGTATCCTATCATCAGCCTGGAAAAAGTCCCATGGAACTATGGGGAGGTTGAGGGACCAACGTCAAATCAAACTGCAGTGGTATCAAAAGAAAACCCGTTGTATACCGAGTGATGAGGCCGGTCATCAAATCCAAGGGGAAAGTACCCGAGGAGAAAATTGAAGAATTCCTCTGCAAGATGGGACATAATGAAGCCAAGGTAGTGCAAAGCTTGAAAGAAGCACCTCAACAAATATCCATTCTGGACTTGGTATTCTCTTCTGAAGATCATCGCAAGGTCTTAATGAAGATACTGGAAGAAGCCCACCTACCAAAGACGGTTGACGTTGAAAAGTTTCATCATCTGGTAGATCACATTTTCAACAGCAATGTGATATCTTTCACTGATGATGACAAACTGTTGGGTAAAATCTAGTTACGCACAACACGCAAGTATACATGGTCAACAAGTAATAAAGTGAAAGTAGAGTATCGTTCCACCGAGAAATTGTTTAATAAAAATCACCAAGTACTAACCCGTAACCAACTCAATCTTATTTTAAACGAATGAATTTCAATTTATAAGTAAACTAATTCTAATTAGCACTAGTTAAATTTAGATTACGGAGATTTAAGATCACAACTTCACTTATTGCTTCATTTAAGTTAACACACTTCTCATCAATTATTCTCTATTCTGAATTGTTAATCAAGAATACTAAAGCAGATAAAACCACCTCTCGATGCATAATACCCATACTCACTTAAATCCACAGATGATAGAATTAAGCAAGACACCCTAATCAACTAATCCACTATATCTCTATGTGAATTACAATTAAAAAGGATTTAAAGCACAAGTTCTCTATAAGATTTTTTTTTTGCTAAATTTAGACTGAAATAAAAGAAAGAATAAGTGCAAAATTCCAGGGTCAAAATCCAAGTAGTATACCCTAGCCATGATAGGACAGGCCCTATGATGGCTGGAGTAAACCAAAGCTAGACACTAGCAACCAAAGATCCAACAAGGAACAAAGACAAAGAACAAAGTAAACTGAACAACTAATAAATAGCTTGGAAAGCATCAACTAAAATTTATCCAGCACCATTGGACAGAGAGAGCCAAATCAGCAAGGAGAACATGCAGAGATGTACATAGCAGCCCAACCGAAGACCACACCAGCCAAACTGCCATACAGCCCTACCGGCATAGCACACAAATCATCCAACCGAGAAGGAGGTACAACACAGAAAACACAGCAGATTACCCCAGCAGCAGGAGTGAACCTAGCCAGGTTACCCCAGCCGTGCCCAAAGATCAACACATGGAGAAAACCATCAGCTTCACTTGGGAACGAGATCAGTATACACAAAAATCAGCACCAGCAGCATTCAGGACCAGCAGCAGAGCACAATCACCACACACAACCAAGTGAAGCTGCCCAGTGTAGTAGTGCGCAGCATCAGAAATAGCAGCACAGTGTGGCAGCACTAAGACATCAGTCACAACCAACTGCCATCACTAACAATTTCCAGCAGCTACAACATAGCAGACCCCCAACCAAAACTGTTAGACATTGAGCCCATGACCAAATAGCAGACCACAGTCCTAGCATAGCAGACCTAACAAAGCTGTCCCAAGACTATTTTATCCAAACCCAACCAAACCGAAGGACAGCTGACAAGCAACATTAAATCCATAATGACTACAGCTACTCAACCACTGACTGCAGCAGTTCAGAACAGGCATCCAAGCACAGCAAGGCATCACCCAAACCGAAATTTAGCAACAGCTCTGCTGCAATCATCTCCAACACCCAGCACTGTAGACACGGCCATATAGCAGCATCACACTCAGCTAACAACTGATAAGACCATGTGCAGCTCAGCAGCACAGCTCAGCAGACATATCCAGCATATAACAGTAGCAGAACCAAATGACAGCAGCAGCCATACCCATCATCTGCCGAGACATTAGCAGACACAGCCTCAAGTTGACAGGACTTGAACGAAAAGAAAACAACAACCAACAACAAAATACACATTCTGCACAGATAAAGCAAGAGGACAAGAACCCAACAACTAGAACCCAACACTAGAACCAACAGAAGCAGTTCACTGCGACTGCTACATTAGAGCTAGAATCAGCAGCAGCACTAGAGCCTGCTACTACTTAAGGAACCTGTATCTGACCACTGAAGTGAGATCCAATCAATGGAACCCAAGCTAGCAATAGCAACATCAAACCCAATTCAGAGTAACCATTTGCAGTAATAAGGAGAAGAGTGAGATGCTTTGATAAAGAGGGGGTAAGAGGACAGCCGTGATTTAATGATATGGGTAATGTCCATTGCAACTATGGATGGGGGAGTAAGCTTGTCCGAATGAGTCTTTATATTTCTCGCTTCCCAAATATTGTAGAAGGTAGAAGCAAAAGTGAGATAAAGGATAAGCTTTGAGAGTTGCCTACCTTAGAAGGAGATGATGAACGATGAGACACCATTCCAGTCCATTGGTACGTTAGACCATTCACCCAATTCAAGAGTTTTCTGCAGAATGGAGGAGGAGTATGGGCATTCAAAGAAAAGATGGTCAAAACTTTCATCATGTCGCTGACAGAGAGGGCAGGAGGAAGTTCTGCCAGACAAGAAGTGTGCCTAGTGATATCATTAGTAGGAAGTTTCCTGAGAAATCCCAACCACAAGATAAAAGAGAACCGGGGGACATGTAGCTTGTGCCAGACAATTTTATGCCAAATAGGAGTAGACTTTTTGGTTCTAATGCAATCCCAGACGTGTCGAGCTTTGAGATTTGAAATAGAAAGACCATTCCATTCAATGCGGTCATTTGAGAGAGGATGGATAGGTTGAGCCTCAATGAGACTTCTAAGTTCGATCATCTCATGGTGATAACTCGGTGGAAGGAACCAAGAGGAATTAAACATGATATCAGCCACAGTGGCCTTGGTTGAAAGCCCAGAGTTGGCCAGTAGAGTCTGACTAGGGTTAATGGGGGTTACCATTTATCCAGGGGTCAAACCATAAACTCGTGTTTAGATCCATTACCAACAATGTAAGAAACATGATTTCTAGCCGTTGGCCTGAGCTTGAGGACTTGTTTCCAGATCCAAGAGCAATCTGAGGGGGCCTGATAATTCCATAAATTTCTCCCTTTCAAGACAGTGGTGAGATGATCCAATTGGCCCGTAAGGAGGGCGAATCCACTCGGATGATATTAAGCAAGTGCATCATAACCAGAGATTTATTCCATTCGATGATGCTCTTTAACCCTAACCCCCCTCAGAAACGGGTAGACAGAGCTTATGCCATGCAACACGTGCACCAAATTTTCCCAGAGAGGGGCCTTTCCAGAGGAACCTGCATAAAATGGATTGAATAGCTTTGGATACCGCTTTGGGAAATATGAAATGTGCACTCCAGAAAGATTGGATGGAGAATAAAATAGATTTAATGAGTTGAAGACGACCAGAATAGGCTAAGGCAATGGAAGCCCAAGATGTGACTCTAGATGTGATTCGGTGAATAAGAGGAAGACAGTCCACGTACGAAAGCTTTGATGAGATAAGAGGGACCCCGAGGAATTTGATAGGAAATCCTCTAGGCCCAAACGTAACCGGAGCATTTGGAAAGGATGCGAACCAGTCTTCATTTCCGATGGCCCTATCCAATTTCCTATGAATGGGGCGTTCAACTTGATTATTCCACCAAGTGAAAAAAGGGCCAACCCCTCTAATGTCCTCAGCCCCAATTTGTTCCATACAATTTCTTAGATCCTCCATACCATAGTTCCAAGAATCATCCACCCTGTCAGATTCGGTAAGATCTCTTATGGCATATAGTCACCCAAAATACACCAACTATGATTACTATTAAAGGAAGATAGGGAGTTCCATAGGTCTCTCCTCTCAACAACAGAATTCAGCCCATACACAATAGAAACAAAAAACAAACTACTGGAAATACTATTGAGTTCCTTAACTTTACAATGAATTAATTGGGAGGAAACAAAAAGGATATCCACAGTCAAAAAGTTGGGATTCCATCCTACCCAAATGCGACCATTAGCATGGTGGTCATAGGTACAGACCCAGTTCCAGTTCCTACAGGCAAAATTTGAAATTCTGGAGTAGTTTTGCTTCTTGACTCTAGTTTAAACAAAAGAAATGTTATTGTCAGAAATCATTTGACGAACATAAGCCTGCTTTGGCTTTTTATTGAGACCTCTGACATTATATGTAGCTAACATAATTTAGGTTGGGGTTGGAGCTGGAGATACTCCCTGGCCTTTGATTTTCTTTTTGGCCTACTTGGAGAGTTCTTTCCCAGCTCTAGCTTTTTGTCTTATATCCTTGCAGTCCTTCTCATCAACCAACTTAAGCTTGTCAACAATAGGATTGTGGGCGATAGGGGATTCAATGTCAGAATGGGACTGAGCATTGCACGCCTGGCCTGCAAGGGGGGAGAAGGAGTTACCAGTTGCCTTACACCCAGGAGGTGAAAGATTGCCTGCCAAGACAGAGGGCTTGCCCCCTTTCAAGACTGTAACCCACTCCGTAAAATCAGGAGCTGGCTCGCCCGAAGGCCTGTGATCAACAGTAGCTAAAGACTTGGTCAGCAAAGGGTTCTGAGAGGAGGGAGGCAGGGGGCCTGAATTATTTTTACCCGTAGGAGCAGCCTTGGGTATCCACTGGAAGTTGGATTTTGGGCATTTCAAGGAGGAGTGACCAAAAAACCTTGCAGGCTTGGCATGTAGGGGGTCTGCTTTGGTAGTCAACAGCAATAGGGAGTACCACTTCCTCGTTTAAATCCTCATTAAAGACAACAACTTTGATGGAACTTGGGAAAGAAAAGCTGGCGTCTGCCTCAATACAGACTCTGGCAAAGCTCATAGGGTCTAGTTTTGCAGTCATCTCATCGGTAAAAAGAGGCTTTCCAATATTACTGGCAATGTAGCTTATACCTTCAGCAGACCAGTAAGGATATGGGACCTGACTTAACTTTACCCAGATGGGAATTTTGGAGCATTCAGTTTTTGCAACTTCGACACCAGCCTTCCAAGGTTGAAGGATAAGGACCTTTGAAGCAAAATGCCAAGGGCCAGATGCCAAAACATTGTCCCTATCTGAGACCGATTTGAACTTGAGGATGTAGTATCCTTTATCATGAAGGAAGACTTTAAGAAGTCCAAGGTTACCCCAGAGACGGTGAGCTATAGGCTTCACAACCTTGTAAGGGAGCTTGGAGTGTAGAAAATACCCCACTAAACTAGAGGACCACAGTTTGTTGCCTCTAAGAAGAACTTCAACTGGTGGCTTGACCAGAATACTGCCATCATCTGAGATGGGCGATGGGTTAAAAAAGGATAAGTCCAGGGAGGACTTTGGAGAATTTCCAGTAACAATGTCACACCACTTCTTGGAAAAGCCTTGATCAGGACAGGGGATCTCTCCCTCCTCCAAGGGAGCAAGGAGAGTTTGCCTTGATTAAACCAGAGTCTGAGGGCATGCAAGACCGAGTAATGCGGGGAACAGGAAAGGATTGACCATATGGGTCGAGACAGAGCTGGGGCGAAGAAGTCTCGCCAACATAGAAGGTTTGAAAAAGAGGGCCGACACCAGCCCCCGGGTTAACAGGGGATGCAGAAGGGCCAATCTTTGAAGAGCTTTGACCAAACACAGGACATTCATCAAATTCCTTGCGTGCATTTGTTAAAGCAAAAAAAGTCCCTATTGTAGATAAGTTATTCACATCATCCATAGGGAGACCCAGAGCAGAGATATAATCCATAAGCTTAGCATTCTTCTTCCTTTCAGCAAGAGCTTCTTCTCGAGCATTCCTAAAGAAGTGATGAGCGGCTTTAAATATCTCTTGAGCAGCCGTGGGGGATGCCGGACCCTCACCCAACTAGGCGTCAAATGATGTAGAGTCGCCAGAGCTCATAGACACATTTGAGGGGATAGCCTCAGATTCCATCATTTCAACAGAGTGTAGGGGAGAGTTTTGGTTTGAAACCCCAAATTCTGCAAAAAGATCCCGGGAAGGACTGCTCGCCGAGTTACCAGCAGACAAATGAGGATGGTCAACCATGTCAGCAGGAAAGAACAAAGGGAAGGAGGAGAGGTGGGAGGATAATCGGAGGGAGCCAGGAAATTCGAGAAGAGGTCCAAAGAAGAAAGAAGATGGAGGGAGAGAGGGGAAAGATGAACGGGAAATTTAAGTGGGTGCCGAAAAAATTAGGTGGGTGGGCGGGCAGAGCACATACCTAGAGAGAGAATTCATCATCACGTCCTCCTCTATAAGATTACATATGGCGTAAAGGCATATCTCAATCTTAAACAGAATCATGAATTCCATCTATGTAGAAATCATAAATATATACTATCATGATCAGATCTAAACATATACTTCATCTCTCGAGTTCATATAGATTATCATGGTAATTGATGGCCAATCAATTAAACAATTAAGTCCAAATCGCAATAGACAATTCTCATAATAGAACACAATAATTGATAGCGAAGCATATTAAAATAAACTACACAATAAGATTCATTGTAATCTCAAACAAATAATTAGTTCATGATTATTGAATTAAAACTAAGAATCCACAATTGAATAATCATTAAAAGACAAAGATAGAAGAAGATAAAAAGATAGAATCTATTGTCTGCAGATTTGATGCTCCCTCCTTGCTCCTACTTTGAATCTTCAATGGTCTCCAAGTTGCTTCAATCTCCAAATCTAACAAGAACTAGTGTTTTGATCTAATTTAATCTAATGGAATCCTCTAAACTACCATATCTATCCTCTTTTATGCCTCTCATCAAGTATTTATAGTTTTTTAATAGATACACTAACAAGTTAGGCAACTAAGAATCCTCTTCAAGTTCAAATTAGACACCAAATAACCCACAACAGCTGTTTTCCCGTCGACTAGCGCGCCCCGCGCTCTTCCTAGGCTATTTTGGGCGCGGCACCCGCTACTGTAGCAGAGGAACTGATGGACTAGCGCGCCCCTAGCGCAGTTCGCGCTACTCTATTTTCTGCTGCGACGTCCTTTGGTAAAACAGGCATAACTTTTGATCGGCTTGGAGTTACGGGGCCTGCCACCTATCAAATCAACTACATTGACGAGATCTACAACTTTCATTCTTTAACAATTGACAGATTTGGGCTGGAGAAAGGCGGAAATTCGGCGTGAAGTAGATGCTATGTAAATTGCAAACATGAGAACTCTTAGCTTCGATCTTCATTGATAAAAAGGCCATAACTCTCGCATCCGAACTCCGATTGGGATGATTCAAGATGTTCCGGAAAGCTAAGAAGTAGATCTACAATAAATTCCAAATTCCAAGCCAAGAACATGTATCCAACTTGGTGTTAAAAGTCCTTCAATATTCCTTTCTTGCATTTGCTTGCGTATTTTAGTCCAAAAGATGTCCGAATTACTTTTCCTTGCCTCTTTATGCCAATGACGTGTCATAGCCTACAAAATAACATAAAATGTATGAAATGAACACACAATGCATGCAAAGTAACTACAAAATATAGGTTTAAGCAACTAATTCAAGTAATAGATATCAGATAAGTAGGTATAAAACCTACTTATCAAATACCCCCAAACATAAACATTTGCTTGTCCTCAAGCAAAAACACAAAACAACAATGCTATGCAATGCAACTAATCTACATGCCTACGAATCCAGCAGTAATGACAAAAACAAGTCTATTCAACCGGCCTTAGAGAAATCATGTAAACACGATAATATATCATATCAAAACAAATCATTAACTTCTCAATCAATCATCAAATCTTAGACTGTTATCACTAATATAGTGCGTGTGTGCTCCACAACAATGTTAACTGATAAAAAATCAAATTTAACACATAATAAGTCTCTTCGAAGGCATCATACAGTGTAAACTCAAGAAATCCAACAACAAGCTAGATCCAACTAAAATTAAACAATTACCAATATCGAGGGTCAACATGGGATACTTATGCTTTATCTACGGCGGCTTTTTGCTCTTAATTCCCGTTTTATTCATTTTTTTCTTTTTTTTATATACACATAGCTATGCAATGTCTTATTCCCTTAGGCTTTTCAATGCTATCTTAACGAGCTTTCGACCAACGACTCCCAGACCTTAGGGCGCTAGGCGTAAAGACAATCTCCTCGGGCTTACTTACTCAAGTAACAAAGGCCACAAAACTAGAAAAGCACGCCACGGTGTTTATTCATACTTTTTTTCTGTCTGTTTTTTCTTCTTCTTTTTTTTTTCTTTTTTTTATAGCTTAGATACCCCAAATATTCTCCCAAACTTAGGTTCTTATATAACTTTAGCCATTACTACTTGTTCTTTTTTTTTTTAATAATGTGGAGTTTCCCAACCGCAGTCAGACTAAGTCTCCCCACCCCGAACCAGGCTTACGCACAGGCTCGGCCTAAGACATGGCTCCGCTCGGAAAGGTGCAATCTGTGGCCACACGAATTAAAGAATTCTCACACTTGTTGCTAGCGGGGATCGAACTGAAGACGTTCGGGTTTACGGCTCGCCCCCAATCAATCCTTAACCGCTGCGCCAAGTGCTGTGGTTTCACTACTTGTTCTTGTCATTCTTTCATTCAAACTAGCATTATCCTTTTAGAGTCCCATTATGTATCAATTTAAACTCAATCAATCAACAAGTTATTTTTACTGTGCTAACTTCAGTTTCTAGTGTGATTTTCAATTCTAACCTAAGCACCCTATTTATAGGAAAATGCTTAGAACACCAAAGCAGAAAATTGAATATAATAATAATATATTTAACAAATTTTCCTTAGCCCACCTTGACCATCTGAATTCAGCCATAACACATGTTAATGATGTCCACAAAATACAAAAAAAATGTTTTTCTAAACAAAAATAATTAAAACTTCCAAAAATCAATTATTTCGGAATTTCGGAACTTCAATAATTCATAATAAATAGCTCTTTCATCAGAAAATTCGAATCTCGCTAGTTTTTATAGAAAATTCAATTCTCTACAACTTTGCAGAAGAAAGTTTTTCCAAATTCCAAACAGACATTGACCGAAATCCACAAACGGACGATTTTACAGTCTATAATAAATTTTCGGTCAAGAATTGTGTCCACCAACACACAAAACATGTGTTAATCATTTAATGCCACAAAAATATTCTTCCTCCTCATATATTCATATATCCCACATTCATTGTAAAAATATCACCATCAATATATTATTAAAATAATATATTTAAATGAATTATTTTATCAGAAAAAGATAAAATATTAATTTTCAACAATTGTCACATTAAAAAATTTTTCCATCTATATCCACATAAAATCAATATTTTCCTCATCATATAAATCAATAATTAATTATACACAAATAATATTACAGAATCACATTACTGACAACCAGGCAGTTCTCAGGAAAGAGGGGGCTTTCCAATAAGGATTTCTCCTTACTGGCGCGCAATTAGGTGACCAAACCTCTCCTTAGACAGAACTTTCTAGACATTGCCAATAATGTTATCTAATAATATTATTCAGATAATATGAATTATTGCTCCGATAATGGAAAATACTGTGTAGTGACAATTATTGAAACAATAGTAATATAAAATATCCACGTAGCAATTATGGAATCAATAAAATACTGAATAGTAATTACTGTAACCATTATTGAGTAGTGTCTTCTTACGTAAGAGTCAATAATTGGTGCAATACCGTGTGCTACTGTGCAACAACGCGTATTACTGTGTTTTAACCACCGGGTATTCCAACAGTGTTAACGGTAACAACTACGCCGTTATTTATAAACAACTTACTCTTATCGTTTTCTTCATCCAATCTCTTTTCGTTATGGGGCCCACAAATAGCTGCGTCGTCGTACGAATATTCCCCGACAGAAAGAATATTCCACGACCAACGAATATTCTCCGACAATAATGATTATTTTATAACCACTTGTTTATTTTGAAAAATTTTCACATTTCACCCATAACTTTAACTTTATATCAATTTAACCATTTACTGAATAGTAACTATAAGAAAAATTGAATACTTTTATTTCATAAAATTTGGGGTCTTACAATCTCCCCTCCTTATGAAATTTCGTCCCCGAAATTTACGTACCTGGTATTTCAAAGAGTTGAGAATACCTTGCTTTCATTTCAGATTCCATCTTTCCTGTCATCATAATTTCTTCATTGCTCATTTCCTGTTTTTCAGATATCATTCTAGAATACAGCTTCAAAATAAAGGTTAATTGAACAAATTAACATATCACATAATATCCCGATATTATGACTGACCAACAAATAAGCTTAGGTAGGACACACTAGCGAAGGATTTACTCGTCTCTCCCCTCCTAGTCCTATTCCCCGATCTCCGCCAGAGATCATATCCCTAAGCCCTGATACCAACTGTAACGCCCCCAAAACAGGTCCATTCCATCCAACCTATTCTGAGTCGCCAAATACATGGTACAGATAACAACTACAACTTTATTACAACAATTGTCGTGCAAAATACAACAACACATATACTGTGAGTTTGGATACAAATATATACCAACTGTGACTCATTTCCCAACCTTGGATAGCACGTCACAATGACACCTTACATAAAGGTATAGTCAAAAACTGTTTTAGAAATTAGAATCTTTGGGAAGTGCTCAAGGAAACCTTCGTACATGGGAGGTCATGCTTCTAGGTTATGATAGATATCATATGGCCACAGAATTATTCTTGGTTGACCCAATAGACATCTTGTATGATAGTGGTAAAACACCCTTCCAACGTTGGGTTCGCCTCACCCTAGTTGATTCACCAAATATAACTACTAAATGATGACCACCGTTCTATTCCCCTGTTACTCCCGCATCTCCCAGCTACACTCTTATTACCTGAAAGGAATTGTGAAACAGAAAGGTGAGCACAACTAGCTCAGTAAAGAATATCATGACTAAAGATAATTAAATTATCAATAGCCTTCAACAGAATTAAATCAGAGATTTAATACATATGATAGATGATAAAACTTTTCAACCATAGTTGCAGCGGAACGAGCAATCCATTAGAAGAGTCACATAGACCATAAAGTCTATTATCTTCTCCATGTTAAAAGTCCACCAATAATGTTTTATCCCTGTAACATCAATCAACAGTTCCTTTTCACAATCATATAAATAACTCATAATCATAATTGTAGTTCTAAATTTCTCTTCGCATTCAGGACGAAGATAATTTTCATCACCTGTCTTTACCTGAAACATCAAAGATCATGATTATACCAAATCACAGTTCATGTTCATAATCATACTAATAAATTCATCTTTGCATCACGGGCCAAAGATATTCATCAACAGTTCATCTTTACACTACATGCCAAAGATATTCAACAACAAGTCATCTTTGCACTACGGGCCAAAGATATTCATCAACAACTCATCTTTGCACTACAGGCCAAAGATATTCCTCAATAGTTCATATTTGCACTACAGGCCAAATATATTATTATCTCAAAGAAATATATAATCATTTCAGAATTTATATAACCAATAATTATAACCATGTTGATCATTTTACCTTTGCACTTAAGCTAAAGATATTCAATTATAAATTCAATGGTCATGATCATACCAGTCACAATTCAACTTTTCACTACTGGACAAAGAGAACCCTAGTCATGATCATACCAATAATCTACCCATCTTTACACTCAAGTCAAAGAGAAATATCATCATTAGGGTTATAAAAATGTTATATATGATAAAATAATATGATCAACATATAGTTTTAATCTCAAGAGTAATATTCATAAATCAACTATAATTTGGTTAGAAAAAGAAACCAATTTTGTCATGAATAGTAACTCGTGAATAGTAACCCATGAATAGTAACTCGTGAATAGTAACTCATGAATAGTAACTCGTGAATAGTAACTCGTGAATAGTAACTCGTGAATAGTAACTCATGAATAGTAACTCGTGAATAGTAACCCCGACATGAAAAGTTCTAAATTTGATAAAAAATTTCAACTAATATTTCGACATAATGATATTGAAGAAATAATATCATTTTCGAATAAAATAACATCCCTTACCATCCCTTACTATCCCTTACCTCAAAAGAGCAGTACTCCTGACTGGAATAACGCTGAACGAACTTGCACCGTATAGCAACACTCAAGTTATCAAAATACTCACAAGAATACACTCGATAATATAGAGAGAGAAATAGAGAGAAAACTTCAGTTTCTAGTGTGATTTTCAATTCTAACCTAAGCACCCTATTTATAGGAAAATGCTTAGAACACCAAAGCAGAAAATTAAATATAATAATAATATATTTAACAAATTTTCCTTAGCCCACCTTGACCATCTGAATTCAGTCATAACACATGTTAATGATGTCCACAAAATACAAAAAAAAACGTTTTTCTAAATAAAAATAATTAAAACTTCCAAAAATCAATTATTTCGGAATTTCGGAACTTCAATAATTCATAATAAATAGCTCTTTCATCAGAAAATTCGAATCGCGCGAGTTTTTATAAGAAATTCAATTCTCTACAACTTTGTAGAAGAAAATTTTTCTAAATTCCAAACAGAAATTGACCGAAATCCACAAACGGACGATTTTACAGTCTATAATAAATTTTCGGTCAAGAATTGTGTCCACCAACACACAAAATATGTGTTAATCATTTAATGCCACAAAAATATTCTTCCTCCTCATATATTCATATATCTCACATTCATTGTAAAAATATCACCATCAATACATTATTAAAATAATATATTTAAATGAATTATTTTATCAGAAAAAGATAAAATATTAATTTTCAACAATTGTCACATTAAAAATTTTCTCCATCTATATCCACATAAAATCAATATTTTTCTCATCATATAAATCAATAATTAATTATACACAAATAATATTACAGAATCACATTACTGACAACCAGGCAGTTCTCAGAAAAGAGGGGGCTTTCCAATAAGGATTTCTCCTTACTGGCGCGCAATTAGGTGACCAAACCTCTCCTTAGACAGAACTTTCTAGACATTCTCAATAATGTTATCTAATAATATTATTCAGATAATATGAATTATTGCTCCGATAATGGAAAATACTGTGTAGTGACAATTATTGAAACAACAGTAATATAAAATATCCACGTAGCAATTATGGAATCAATAAAATACTGAACAGTAATTACTGTAACCATTATTGAGTAGTGTCTTCTTACGTAAGAGTCAATAATTGGTACAATACCGTGTGCTACTGTGCAACAACGCGTATTACTGTATTTTAACCACCGGGTATTCCAACAGTGTTAACGGTAACAACTACGCCGTTATTTATAAACAACTTACTCTTGTCGTTTTCTTCATCCAATCGCTTTCCATTATGGGGCCCACAAATAGCTGCGTCGTCGTACGAATATTCCCCGGCAGAAAGAATATTTCACGACCAACGAATATTCTCCGACAACAATGATTATTTTATAACCACTTGTTTATTTTGAAAAATTTTCACATTTCACCCATAACTTTAACTTTATATCAATTTAACCATTTACTGAATAGTAACTATAAGAAAAATTGAATACTTTTATTTCATAAAATTCGGGGTTTTACAATTGGCCAAAATAAACTATAACTATTATGAGAAATTACTATCTAACAGCTGGACTCATGCAAGATGTACTAAATGCTATATAAACATAGTAAACTAACTACTAATTTTTAAATTTTTTACTTTTTTTTCTCTTCAAGAAACTGAATGCAAAAACTAAATGTAACTATATGAACTACAATGTAACTAACTATATGCAATACGACACTAAAATGTCCCCCAAACTTAAAACAGACATGGCTAAGATAGGAAAAATTAAAAGAGAGGACTTCCCTGAAAATACAGCATGTTCCTCCTTGTTTGCTAAGTCTGAAGAATAGGGCAGACACATTGGAATAAATCGGGCACCACACTTGAGTTGGACTTGACTAACATTGGAATTAAAACACTTTTAATGCCTGGGATTTTTCATTAGTGTTGGAGTTATGGAGTGTTGGAAGTTGAAGTGGTGTAGGAGAAGTGGATGAATTTGATTTGGTGAAGGAGAGGCAAGGTGGGAGTTATGGTTGAGGACACGTCGTGTAATACAAGTAGGCGCTTGGAAAGTAATCGCAGCGCGGCCCGTGCTGCAACGAAGGTGTAGGTAGCGCGTCCCGCGCTAGGAGGTCAGGGAGTTGGTGGGAGAGCAGCGCGCCCCAAGCTAAGTATAGCTCTTGGAGAGCGCGCCCCACGTTAGGTGGTCACTGAGCATAGGATCCGTAGCGCGCCCCGCGCTGTGAATAGGTCCGCCCAATGCTGAGACGTCGGCGAAGTTGCGTGGTCTGCGCTGCATTACATGAAGGACTGGGCTTGTAGCGCGCCCCGCGCTAAGCATGTATAATGGACAGCGCGGCCCGCGTCATGAGCTCAGAATTGATTTCCTTCTTCATCTTGGGTTGCTTCCCAAGTAGCGCTAGTTTTAACGTCGTAAGCCCGACTTTGTCTGGTCAGCGCTATCCAATTCCTCTTCGAAAGTTGAGGAATCCTCCATCCATCAGTAGAAAATAATCCTTTGGGAGGTTCCCGCAAGCGATGACCATCGCATCAAAGTCACCTAGCATGCTCTGGACTAGGTACAATGTCCATGAAGAAGGGCAAATAACTAGGTACTATCTGCATTATGTTTGTGATTATATTTGGGCATGGAAGTGTATCAAACATAATGGGCTCTTCGTATATCTTCTCTTTCTCGTCCCACCACGGCTTCATTGTTGCACTCGCTCTTATGTCATAAAGAGCTTTGCTGACGACATGACTACCAAGTGGGCACGATTTTGCAAATCTAACTGGACCCTTGATCTTTGATGGAGAAGGAACTTGGGGCACTAATAACATCGGCTCATCCTCCTGGTACTCACAGTTAGTTCTTCACCGACTATGTTTTCATTATCCCACTTGTCTCCTCCTTTTCAACATCTCGTGGCCCATCCGGTTGTAGATTTGGCTCGGGCACTTCATTAATCTCGAAATCCTCGTCGTAACATCAATTGTTTTGAGGACAACAAGGCTTTGAGCATTTGATCCATCTGGTTCTGTAGATTTTGAATTGCTATCTCTTGATTCTGAATTGACTTCTCTTGATTAATCCTTCTCTCCTCATTTGATGCAAACTTGGACAACAATTCCTCCAATCTCGAATTATCTGTCTCAGTTTTGAAATCCATGTATTAAGGACCAGGAGTTGAAGTGGTGATGAGTTGTTCCATCTGGTGCTGAAAATTGTGGCTCGATATTTCTTGACTCATCATCCTCTCCTCTTGATTTTCTATGATCTTTGATAGTAATTCCTCCAACTTTGACTTTTTCTCTTTTAATGGAGGTTGATCTTAATAATTATAGCTCCATGAAGAATCCAGGTGATACCCCCAAACTTGATGATAATTATCATATGCATACTGATTGAGGTAGTTACCACCATATTGTACCGGCCCAAAACTAATGGTGCATTGATGACTCGGATGATTACCAGCACAATAATTGCAATTAACTGCTATCCTTCGATTACGTTGGGCTGCAACAACGTCCAATCTCCTTGAAAGTGTCTCAAGCTGCGCTGATAATGCAGAAAATGCATTGAGACCATCAATCCCCGCTCCCCTTGGCTGAGTCATTCTCGTATACAGCCATTGATAATTGAATCCAGCCATGGTACCTAAAACGAGAGAAAAATAAGAAGATAATAAAACAAAATAAAAAAAATAAAGAAAAAAAATGTTTAAATTAAGATTAATTTGATTGAAGCTAATATTGGCAAAAATATATTAAACTAAATCCCCAGCAACGGCGCCAAAAACTTGTTGGGTAAAATCTAGTTATGCACAACACGCAAGTATACGTGGCCAACAAGTAATAAAGTAAAAGTAGAGTATCTATCGTTCCCATGAGAAATTGTTTAATAAAAATCACCAAGTACTAACCCGTAACCAGTTAATCTTATTTAAACGAATGAATTTCAATTTATAAGTAAACTAATTCTGATTACCACTAGTTAAATTCAGATTACGGAGATTTAAGATCACAACTTCACTTCTTCATTTAAGTTAACACACTTCTCATCAATTATTCTCTATTCTGAATTATTAGTCAAGAACACTAAAGCAGATAAAACCACCTCTCGATGCATAATACTCATACTCACTTAAATCCACAGATGATAGAATTAAGCAAGACACCCTAATCAACTAATCCACTATATCTCTATGTGAATTACAATTAAAAAGGATTTAAAGCACAAGTTCTCTATAAAATTACATATGGCGTAAAGGCATATCGCTATCCTAAACACGAATCATGAATTCCATCTATGTAGAAATCACAAACATATGCTATCATGATCAGATCTAAACCTATACTTCATCTCTCAAGTTCATATAGATTATCACGGTAATTGATGGCCTTAAACAATAAAGTCCAAATCACAATAGACAATCCTCATAATAAAACATAATAATTGATAGCGAAGTATATCAAAATAAACTACACAATGGTCTCCAAGTTACTTCAATCTCCAAATCTAACAAGAACTAGTGTTTTGATCTAATTTGGTGTAATGGAATCCTCTAAACTAGTCTCAGAGCATGGTTGTAGTCTAGATGTCTAGGAGTGATGTTCATATTGTTGTGTTGCAGTTCAGATTTCTGATCGGGCGTGTTCTATGGTTTGTTGAGTTTCAATAGTGGAGGTATCTGGTCTGCTGTGTAGTTCAGATTTCTGATCGGGCGGGTGGTTGGTTATATTCAGTTTTACTCCAGCTGTTGGTTCTATTGAATTTGTTGTGACCATATCAGTTGATTGGGATTTAATATTGTTTTTTGTTTGTTTCGGCTGATTTGATGGTATATAATTGTAAGCATGGTCTGTTTAGTCCATATTTTTCCAGATTGGGCGAGGAGAGGCTGTTTTGGTTTGGTAGGCGTGGGTTGGTTTCTGTTGGTGAGGAACGTGCTTTGTGTTGGGTGAAGTGCTGGTCTGGTGCTGGGCTCGCTAACAGCTACTACTACCCACCTGCTAGCTGCTGCTCTTCGGCACATGCTTCTCGGTTGAGCTTCGGCACAAGCTCCTCAGTTTTGCACTCACCTCTTGCTTGAATCTGTTTTGACCATATCAGTTGATTTGGGATTTAATGTTGTTTTATGTTTGTTTTGGCTGATTTGGTGGTCTAAGCATGCTCTGTTTAGTCCATATCTGTCCAGATTGGGCGAGGAGGGGCTGTTTTGGTTTAGTAGGCGTGGTACCCTCTGTTAATGAGGAGGGGCTGGTGCTTTGTGTTGGGTGGAGTGCTAGTTTGGTGTTGGGCTCGCTAGGAGCTGATGTTCGCCACCTGCTAGCTGCTGCTCTTCGGCATAGGCTTCTCGGTTGTACTTCGGCACAAGCTTCTCAGTTCTATACACGCCTCTTGCTAGGTGGGAGGTGAGGTTGTTTTGGTGTGGTGGGCTGGGCTGGGCTGGGTTGTTTAGTTTGGGTGAGGTTGGGTTGTTTAGTTTGGGTGAGGTGGGGCTGGTGCTGGTTTCGACAGCTGCTGCTCGCCTCTTGCTAGCAGCTGCTGCTCCGCCTCGCCTAGTGGGCTGCTTTCTTTCGGCTCTTTCGGCTCTCATTCTTGATCACTCTGGATGCTCTGATTCATTTGTTAGGTTGTTTAAGCTTTCTGCTTGCTTCTTTTTTAAGCTAGTTTTATGTAATGTTCTTTGTACTTCCGATTGGTCTTTAGTTGACCTCTTTGGGGGTTGTCCCATGAGGTTCATTCTAAAGCTTCTTAGGTATGCCCTTTTGCGATTGTTTAATCTCTCTTTCTCTTCTATACAAAAACAAACTAAGCAAAAAAATCATTCAAAGAGGAAGGGATAAAATATTGCCAATGAGTTCATTATACATTATTATGATCAGGCTTGAGGTCACAATACAAAATTAAATTTAAACCTAATTATGTAATAACCCGATATTTCGAATAATCAAAAATTTGCGAATAAATTTTTTTTATTTAATATTAATATTAATTATCATTTATGTGACAAGTATTAGTGATACGTGTATCGAGAAAGTCAATTTGTATATTGACTAATAAATTTTAGAGTAGAGTTGTGCTTAACTGCTTTAGAAACCCTAACCCTAATTTCTGGATAGGGATTCGATAAAAAATATAATTAAAATAATTATATTGATGAGTACGTGTTTGTATTGTATAGAATTTTTGATCGGATAAGGTTTGAAATTAATAAAACCTAATAAGAGATTAGAAACCCTAACATACCATTGGAAATCTTAATTGTACGCCGGGAAACCCTAATTTCATATTCGAAAATCTTAAACCCTAAATTAGGAAACCCAAATTCTAATTGGCAAGCCTAATGTGTGTATTAAACTTAAATATGATTAGAAAACCCTAATTATATTTTTGTTATATTAATTTCTATTTTACAAACCCTAATTGTAATTTAGAAAAAAAATATTTTTCTAATTAAAACCCTAATTCGTGAGTTATAAACCCTAATGATCATTTTGACCCTAATTGCTAAATTAAGCAATTTTAATTAGGAATATTAATCCTAATTAGCAAGATTGAATTTTATGATTAGGAAATATTTTCATAATTATTGAATCCTAATTATAATTTGGAATTATTAATTTTCTATTTTGGAAATCGAAATTTGAAAATTTTGAAAATTAAATTGCAAATCTAAAAGGTTTAAACCCTAAACCCTAAACCCTAAAGGGTCCAAACCCTAAATCCTAACCCAAACTCTAAACCCTAAGAGTTTGTGCAATTGACAAGAATGCCATTAAATTTATTTTGTAAATGTCAAAAATGCCCTTTATGGATATTTTATTAGATTACTTGTAAATCTTGCCAAATCAAGAGTTGGTGAACCACCAATTTGACTTTGGTGACACAAAATCTCAGCCTCCCAGCCGAATTTATCAAATCTAGCAACAAGTAAGAGATTTAGAGAGAGAAAAAGTCACAAAAGTTGCCATTTTGCATATTGCTCTCACCAACTCTCTCTCTCTCTCTCCTAAACCAACGAAATTGCTAAGTATTTCAATTCTAAATACAGTCCCTAAGTCACCCAATAACAGATTTGTGAGCCAAGATCTAAGATTTGTCAAGAAAATGTATAAATCTAAATTTTTATTTTTGATCCATGTTGCTACGAAAAATTTCGTGTTTATGCGTTTAAATCAGTGCTAGAGGATGTTATATGATGGTCTATGTTGATATAATATAGATCCCTAACATCAAAATGCTTTAAAATCAAGTTTTTTTAAAAACTGACAAGAACACAATTTATGGTCTGACAAGCTAATGCCAGGCACCACAGATTCGTGTGTGTTAATTATTTGTGTTGTTTAAATGTTGTTACTTGTAGCCTTGTATGTGGTCTTTAATCTGCAAGTGGTAGCAGGGTCATTGGATGTATAGATCAGAAGTTATTAACGGTCAAAGTCGGTTGACCGACGTTGACCTAGGTAACCCAGAACTGTTAAATCAGCGTCTGACAGGTTTTTGCGACGTTTAGATCAGTCAGAATATTTGTTGTTTGTTGATGTTATTGTATACTGGTTATAGCCTGTTCCATGTACTTTAGATCCATGGTTTTAGTTTCCAGAAACAGATAATATATTGAGTGTAAATAATGGTCAAAGTAGACCATTTGATCACGGATGCATTTTCTGGGAAACCCAGAATCAGTATGAACACGTATTTCTGACAAACTTTGACCAACTTTAATCTGGAGATTTTGATGTTTGTGGACTGAGATCTTGACATCTCGTTGTTCCTGGTCATGAGTACTACATGTTTGGACCAAAAATCGAGCCATTTTATAACTGGAACATAGAATAAATTGAGCATGAAAGTACCTACTCGCACTGTCTGGGTTTCTGTGGAAACCCAGAAACCATCTGACAATGATTTTGAATGCACATATCTACTTGTTGGTTTGTGTTATGATCAAGATGTTAGTTGGATATTATAGACTTACATTTCCACTACACGATTTGTGTCTAAGTTAGCTTAAATCATGTTTGGATTAAGATTATCAGTTGGTCAAACAGAGACCCTTGAAAGCTGGGCTGTCAGTGTTCTAGAGCTCAAGAACACCAACAACGACGCTTTTTGTCGCTAAAGACCTATAGCGACGGATTAATTACTTTTATTTTCTAAATATTCCGGAAATTATTTAAAAATAGAAATAAATTCTAAAAATTACCAAAAATAGTTTTAAAAATTATTTTAAATTATGAAAAATAATTTCTGACCAATTGGAATATTTTTCTTTAATATTTATAATTATTTAAATATTAAAAGTATTTAATTTATTTAATTAGTATATTAAATAAATTAGAGAAAAATGATTTAATATTATGAAAAATTATTTTAAATATGAATAATGTATTTAAAAATATTTTGACTTATAAAATGTGACTTTTAATATTTTTGGAGTATTTTCATTAATAATTTAATATTAATGATATTAGATTTATTTAATTACTAAATTAAATAAATAAGTTAAAAATGATTTTAATGATTTAAAATTTATTTTAAATAAGAATAAAGTGTTAGAAAATATTTTAAATTATAAAATATAATTTTTAATATTTTTGGAGAATTCTCATTAATAAATTAATATTAATGATATTAGATTATTTATTTATGATATTAAATAAATGAATTAAAAATGATTTTATTGATGTAAAAATCATTTAGAAGTGAGAAAAATATTTTAAAAGTATTTTAAGTTATAATTAATGACTTTTAATATTTTGATAATAATTATATTAATATTTAAATATTAATGGTAATGATTTAAAAATAATTTTAATTACTTTAAAAATCATTTAAGTAGAATATTGATGATTTAAAAATATTTTAAGTTATTATCAATAACTTTAATATTTTGACAAGTATGTTATTAACATTTTTATATTATTAAATATTAATAATGATAAGATTATTTGATAATTAAATCATTTAAAAATGATATAAGTGTTTGAAAAATTATTATAAATTATAATAATTGTTTATAAATTATTAAAAGCTTCCGGAAAATATTATAAATGATATTTGACTTATCTAAAATAATATTGAAGCTTAGAGATCAAGTTTAATTGACAATCAATGTGTTAATTGTCGGATAGGGTAACCAGAACACCAAGAATGGACCGAGGTCTAACTAGACCGAAATAGTTAGACTGGATAAGTGTTTATATAGGTTATAAACACTAATGTGGTAATGTGCCTAGGAGAAGTTTGACTATAAAATACAGTGTTACGTGTTATAAATGATTGTGCTAATTGTGAGACCGATATTATTGGTTATAGGTCTTACGAAAGCAGATAAGTTTATTGTGTAGCTGTAATCAACGCGAAAGGCAAGTTTCCTAACTCAACCTTGAGTTATATTCATTCAAATATTATAATGGTTAATTATTGCTAATTATATCATGTCCAGGGAATTTATTGTTGATTATTCGCAGTTAGTGCGTGATTAATAATTCAAACTGAATTACTTATTGGAGAATATACCTTTGTAGAATAATTGTTGTTGGATATTCATATTCGTAGAAGATAGAATTGACAGTACAGATAATTCCTGTCTATTGTCAAATTATGTTGAGAAATGTCTTAGCTAATTATTCTGGCTAGACGAACATTTGTTAGAACTTGATAAATTCGAGAAGAGTAGATAATTTAATTATTATTGATAGATCAATGCCAGTTGTATCGGCTAGATCGAAAACTTGAATAGGTTTGAGAAGAGAAGTGATTAAATATTGAAATCATTGCATTTCGTTGTTAAATCAAATTCTGATTCAAAGACAGAGAAGAACAACCTTTTTTATAAAGGAAACATTTTAGGTCGTATATTCGATCGTTGCGCGCTGTTAAGTATTATGCATAATATAGGGTACAAGGAGTTGGCCGGCTCTAAGTACTTGCAGAGGGGTATGATTTAATCTTTATGGTTATCTGATACACCTGAGTATATCAAAGTCCAATCTTTGATAGTTACTCGAGAAGAGAAGTTCTAGATCTAGTGTGATCACTAAGCATAAGTTTAGAAAATATTTCACTTTGCTATTGCGTAGAATTGATTCTTGTTTATTCAATAGAATATCGTAGAAACTTTGAAAGCGTTGTACTCTTTCATTAACAGATTATTCCGTTGCCTAGAATACGAGAAAACTTGTTATTGATTAACGAATTGTTCAGTTATTTCAAAGTTCCCCGAACTTTGGTTTCATTCTACCAAAATAGATAGTCTGTTCTTGTTGAGTCATATACATTTATTGTATGTTTTAACTTGCAGGGCAAACTTGTTGCTCAACCTTGCTATAAATAAAATATTTCAGCTAGGAATGAAGAGGCCAGCGGGTCAAAGAAGAACAAAGGCAAAGGCAAGATGTTGGAGTAGTTATAATGAACAGTATTATTATTATGTTATATTGTATTGCAAACCCTTTTTGTATATCTAAAGGGGTATTTCTGTAATGTTAAGGTTAGTGGACCTGGGACTTATGTAATCCTATTTATATATGAATGAGTAGTTAAATGGTATTATATTGTGGATCGTGAACACCAAACTCGGGGGTCAGGTAACCCGGATTTGGGGGTGTCACAAATTATGTTCATGCAATAAGAAAGAATCATTCTATTAGAGCTAAAATTTATGTATAGGCAAGGATGCACCTTATATAACAGAACCTCAGTGCAGAAACGGAAAACTTGAACTTCTTTCTTTTGCCCAATCCTGTGAGCACGGTCATGAGCCTATAAATCAACTTGTGGGTTCTTGCAATGTGAAAATAGGATTCACCAGATTTATACAACACATACAACAACATGCTAACATCATAAATTATGAAGAAAATAAAAAAAAGTCTCACCAGTCACTGTCATATAGTTAAAAATAAGAAGACAAATTTCTCACTCCCTGGCTTATTGAAAGCATCATGATCTTCACCACCGGTATTTCCATCAAAACCATTTTTCCTATAGCAAACATATTTATTACCAAGTTATCTTTGGCAGTTATTTATAAGAACATCCAAGTTTCAATTGAAGGTATATAGTTACCGGCATTTGTTACAATCAAATAAAGATTTTAATAGCTGAAAATATCAAACCAGAATAACTGAAGTGCAAATAATAGGATAATACAATCTTACCTTGTGAAGTTGTTGAACAACCTCCTCCTGGTCATTTTCACCGAAAATTGCAAACATTCATCGAATGTTTCTGCTGAGCTAAAGATATCTGGAAATAGAAAGTTCAGAAGAGACCAGAGTTCATGAAGTTTGTTCTGCACATTAAAATTGATACTTGAGTAAGGTAAATTAAGAACAGAATAAACAAAGAGAAATATTGACAATGTTACATAGAAGACCTCCCATTGATCCTTACTTCTGCAAGTGTTCATGATGGAACAATTAGAGAAACATTGAAATGTCAAGCACAATGAGCACCTGTATTGCTCCATTCTTGTCCATGGTATGCACAAAAACTGTTCTGGGTAAGCACCAAAACTGTTCTGGGTTAGCAACTGCAAACTCTTAAATCCTGCATATATAGAAGATGGGTTAGAAATAAGTAAAAAACTAACTTGTAATAAATAATAGAAAATGTCAAAATAAAAAAGATAAGAAACTTATCTTGTTTTTTTGACTTTACACCAAGCTAGTTTGCTTGATGGTTGTGCACTATCAACTTAAAGCTGCAAGTCAAATATTTAAACTCCAAATTCCAGACTCAAGCACTAAAGCTAGCAGTTTGGCACCATTTCATAAACCAAATTCCAAAATGCTCAATTGAAAATTCAAAGTTCCAAACAAAATAACCAAAGTCCAACAGTCCCAACAGTTCAATAGTAAACAAAGTAAACAGTTCAACAATTTAATTTATAAAATAATAAACAACAACGCATCATATCAATATTTTCTTCAATGCATCAGCACTTAAGTCTCCAAGCTCACCTCCTGCATTGAATCTTCATCAGCCTACACTCTCAAACAATTAATACCCATGATAATATTTGCATATGTATTTATTTATGTAATAAAAATTAAACAAATTAATACTTACAATCATGCTTTTCTTAATTCTATACTCAGCCCACAACTAATCACCTGTGCAAATCAAAGCCACTGTGTCAGGCTTTAAAAAGCTCCTGAACTGGTCAAGAACCCTTCCCCCAGCACTAAATGTTGATTATGGGCAATATATCTCTTGTCATCCTAGACAAAACCTTGAATTTTAAAGTGTTTGCCTTCCACCATTTTAAAACATCAAAATTATCATCAACATTTCAAACCAATCTCCCTTCTTCCAAGTAAATTTCCAAATCAGACTTTAAACATGGGGATGCAATGTCCATGTTTTGAGCCCAACTATCAAACTCTGCTCTACTCTTGGTCTTACTCTTAGATCCTCCAACAGAAACCATTGGTTTAACCCTATTTTTAGCACTTGAAGTTTCACATTGACTATTAACTTGTTTTATGTAAACTGCCACATATTCATCAAACAGTTCTTGCAAAGCATTTTGAACAAGTGTTAAGTTCCTTTTTGCTTCAAACTCACTGACATGCACCTTTGGAAAACAAAATATAACTAATTGCATCTTATATCTTGGATCTAAGATAGATGCAATAGCCATCAGTAAGTTGCATTGTAAGCCATTTCTTTCATATATTCACAATCATCAATAATAGTTTCATTCAACAACTCCTTGATTTTCCAAATCCTCATCTCCTCTAGGTTTGTTATGCCCTTCAATATTACATCCCTCGGATTTGGCTTTTCTTCTTGTGGCAATGGAGGAGGACATGAAAATTCTGGTGTGTATGTTAGATTTGGAGCGTAGTATTGGTCTTTATAAGTATAGCTCCATGACGAATCCGGGTGATAACCCCAAACTTGATGATAATTAGCATTTGTATAATCGTTGAGGTATTACCACCGTGTTGTCCTGGTGCAAAACTAACGGTGCATTGATGACTCGGATGATTACCAACACAATAGTTGCAATTAACTGCCATCCTTCGATTACGTTGGGCTGCAACAACGTCCAACCTCCTCGAAAGTGTCTCAAGTTGTGCTGATAATGCATAAAATGCATTGAGTCCATCAATTGTAACGCCCTGAAATCCGGTCTATCTTCAGACCCGGACTCCGTGCGTCACGGTCTCACTTCTTACCAATCATACATCATTATATATTGAAATATAACAACATACATTCTCAATTCCCAGGTTCTCGAAACCTTATAACCTTTCTCATTACAAATAATGATAATTACATTATTCCTTTCATCTTACAAGAGTGACTTTTATCCGCCACCAAGGATACATACAGTTCATTAAACTAGTCTATAGTTTAATTCATCTTTCTACATTACAAGTCTTCACTTGATCTTCACACACATTCACATACTGAATGGCACTTCGTTTGAATACCGCTTAGCTTGATCTTTACGGAATCCTTAAGTTCTTTCTAACATTGTTTGCTGAAAATGTTTTTTATTTAAAGCAAGTGTGAGCATTCAATTGCCCAGTAAGTCATCACAGTTTGAACAAACAAGTTCAGAATTCAAACATTTCTTTAGAACTTCAATAACCGAACAAAGGTTATGAAGCAGCTTAAATAATAGGAATAATCTCGATTCCTATCATCTTAAAACATACTCACTTTCACTTAGAAATACTTTCATTCTTCTACCTTTTTCATACACATTCTGTCTGGCTAGAATCATCAGCACAGACTTAACAATAACGGTTCATGAACAAACTGAGCATACTTGTATTGAACAGTTCGATCACAAAACAGTTCATCTCATAGAAACACCAAAGTGTTCACATTGTGGCTCAAGGCCTCATACATACTACCACCTTGTACAAATATCGCACATTCGCACATAGACAGAACTTCTCAAGTTCAACATCTGAGAAGTTTTAGAAACTAGCATTCATTTAAAATATGAATGAAGTTAGGAAACTTGCCTTACGCACAGCTACAGCTTATGCTGAACTGCTCATTCCCATTCCTATGTAGCACATAAGAAAATAACACGTACACCAATTAGTCATATACTTGACTTACGCATTGGTTTACTTAACTTTACTTCTTAAGGTTCGCGTTCTTGTAATTTAAGCTTACGCGACTAACTTTCATTATCAGATTACGGCTTTATGACATACTGAGATGTCTTATTCATACATTTATCATCTTTGATGAATTACATTCTTATCTTCTTCTTATACTTCTCTTAGGACTCAGTACACATCGCTTCTCTGCTAGTAGTCCATATGGTACTCTGAGTGGTTTCCCACAAACAACCAACAAACAAGTTCCCGTCTCATCTACACTGCCATCACAGTGAGTTAGATCTGTTGCCAGTTTCGTATATACCTTCGCTCTCTGAAGGAATTGTTTAGCCCAGCTCCCATATGTCAACCATCAAAGGTTACGATTGTACTACAACCTAACTTCTCTTAACTTATACGAACCATTAAACTATAATGTTCGTTAAGTCAACTTCTTCTTCCTTATAGCTTTCTGGCAACTAAATGTCATGCCTCAGGAATCATTCTTTATCGTCTAAGTCATACAATCTTTTGGATACTCGGAACGATCATTCGATGTCAATACTATGAGAACATAGCATTAAACATTTCATATGAACTTATTCATACCTTACAACGTCCGGTTCATTTAACTCGGAATATTGTCCAAGTTATACTTATTAACTCGGCTTCTTAACGTTACACGTTATTATCTTTAACTTAATTTCTTCATCGTTCACGGCTAAACTTAGTCTTCATTACATTACGGTTAAACCATACACGGAGTGTAGGTTCTGCTTGTTTAACACTCGCTTACACTCAACCCTTACGCTGGTTAAGGTGTTCAACGCTTACTTTTCATTCTATCATTCTCATCCG
Organism: Panax notoginseng; assembly: GCA_016801055.1. Lineage (NCBI taxonomy): Eukaryota > Viridiplantae > Streptophyta > Magnoliopsida > Apiales > Araliaceae > Panax > Panax notoginseng. Next base: position 72,355,388 of record CM029014.1, on the reverse strand, counting down.
ACTTATATTCGGCTTTCAGTAATCTTATTACCGTTCGTTACGGCTCTCTTGATACCATTCGTATCTTACTTACTACCTTCATCAACGTCTATGCCATACAACCAGGGTATACTTAGAACGTTCGTCCAACGTGAATACAATTCACAAGGATCATCTACGTATTTAACGTTCACGTTGCTTGTCTCTTAATCTCTCATTCAACCTTTATTCAAGGTTTTAACCGCTTTCGATCGTTATCCATCCCATGAACCCCATGTTCATTATTCTTTCTTAAAGTCGAAGCCATACTGTTCGTTGTATGCTAAGACCAATCGTTCATCGCAACCACGTTACGTTCATAGCGTCTATTCGCTTTACACTTATCTCTCATTTATCACAACATAATATCGAAATGTTACTTGTTACCTTCATCACTCAACGTCTAAGGAATCACAATCATAGTAATCTCTCACGTTCGCTTATCGCGACTACGGTCCCCGAACATCGGTTACGTAACTCGCGTTCACCTTCTTTTAATCTTGTTTAATCTTTCTGTTCAACCTTCATTAAAGGTTTAATACACTTACTTAAGTGTTACATTACGTGAACTATATGTTCATACTTCTTTCTTGCACATCCCCCAATATCTGAGAACTAAAAATCTCATTTCTGGGCAGACTTGCACCGGCACTGCGGCGCCGTGCCCTTCCTTTCCTCTCGCGCTGCAGCGCGACCTATTTCTCTATCCTTTCTTCCCGGACTGGCGCTGCGGTGCCAAGTCCTTTGTTATCTCTCGCGCTGCGATGCCACTCTCCAGAAGGTTATGGCCGATCTTACGCTGCGGCGCCGACCTCTAAGGTACGACTCGCGCTGCGGCGCCGAGCATGAAGCCTAGAAAAATTTTCTAAGTCTTTTACAAGCTTGAGACGTCGATTTCGAAATCTCATAACTTCTTCGTTATAACTCTGAACGAGGTCGTTCCGAAGCCATTCTCTTCCTAATCTTACGTACTTCGATTACCCATGGACAGAACTTCATTCTGAATCTATTAACATGCCATTCAATTGGCTTAATCTTCACTCTTTGTTCATTTTAACGTTTTTAGCGTTCTTCGTTCGTTCGTCCGTAATTCGGTCATCCAAACTCAGAATTCGTTCGTTCTTGAGTCCACGACTCACATTTTATATGTTCTCTTACATTCTTATGAAACCCTACACGTTCGGGTTCATTTACTAACTTTCAAATTCTCGTTCGCCTTTTACGAAAATTTCGCCATAACTTCGTTATAGCTCCGTTTTAATCCGTTCTTCATGAACGTTTCTAACATTCCTAACCAAGCAATAAGCATCTAACTTATACGCGATGGTTTTAAACTTGTCCATCAACAACAATTACACTACGATGGTTTTAAATTTATCCATCAACAACATTCTTCGTGTTCTTCGCGTGTTCTTCGTGTTCTTCGTTCGTTCTTCATTTTTAATCGATATTTTGGATTACAATTCTACTTTTTCTTGGAATTTGATGTTATAGAACACCATTCCTTACTTATTTGACCTAATCATTCATAAAATTCATTTGGATTCACTCAAAATCCTCACGAATCTTATACTTCCTTAAGAAATTTATAAAATAAATTTCTAATTCTTATTTCTTTATTTTCTCATGATTTCAACCATATGAAATCATTCTTAACTTCATATACTTCTTATCTTCATTAAGTTATGTTTTTGAACATAAAAACTTAAAGAAAATTTAGAAGAAACTAGTGTTCGGATTACCGTTCTTCTTTAATCCTCTTCCGTTAGACAAAGCCGACGATTTGCGAGCTTTTCTATTTCTCGATCACTTTTGATCCGAGCATTCATGCTCAATCTCTTCCTTCTCCTCTCCCAACCGAGCTCTCTCCCTCTCTTTCAAGTTCTAGGATTTTCAAAATCCTAGAAAATGAAAGTTAAGCTTTCTATTTATAGAAAACCAAAGCAAGGGCAAAATAGACCATCCCTTAGCCACCAAGTTAACTTGGCCACCACCCTTACTTGTTGGCCAAGTGGCCGGCCCACATGCCCATGGGTCATCCCATGGGTTGCCCCAATGGTTTTTACCCATCCGTTTACCCATCGGTTCGATCCACGATTTATCTTCTTGGTTTGGGCTTTAACTCTAATTCATATTGGGCCTAACTTGGGCTTGATTTCATAAATCATTGGGCTTGACATAATTCAAGTCCAATTGGATTCTACAAAGTCCATGAATACAAAGTCCATTAAGACTAATCATATTCTACGATCGTACTCTACGCATTCCTTTTTCGTATTCTCGTAATCTCTTCGTATTTAACTCGTACGATGTTCGTATTATACGTCGTACTATACTTCTTTCTATATTCGTATAATAACTCGTATCATACTCATATTTCTCACGCATAATAACCCTAATTATTATACGCGGTCATAACATTCTCGGAACTCACTTTCCCTAACCCTTAGGTTTTGAGTTCGCAGGCGAAAACATCGTTTTTGCCATAACTGAAATATTATTGAATATTCCATCACGTCTCAACATTTTACGTAATCGTTAACTTCTCGGAATTTCAAAATAAAACTCCGAGCAGAAACTGATGAATAGTGCCTATTTCGTCTTTTTCCCCGAAAATATTTTGTTCCCGAAAAACTTCTATTTTTGTCTTGAAAATTCTTACTCGTTCAATCTAGCTCGTAGCCAGAATCCTCCCGACTTATAATCATTCTAGGTTATAGAACGATTAATAAACACATAGCACATAATAGTATTAATAAAAATTCATTTTATTAATAACTAATTCTTTAAATCTTAATTCTGGATAAACCAAAATTCCAGGCTGTTACATCAATTCCCGTGTCCCTTGGCTGAGTCATATTCGAATAAGGCCATTGATAATTGCATCCAGCCATGGTACCTGAAAAGAGAGAAAAGTAGGAAGAGAATTAAATAAAAAGAAAAAAAAAGTTTTAAATTAAGACTAATTTGATTGAAGCTAATATTAGCAAAAATATATTAACTAATTCCCCGGCAACGGCGCCAAAAACTTGTTGGGTAAAATCTAATTACGCACAACATGCAAGTAAACGTGGTCAACAAGTAATAAAGTGTAGGTAGAGTATCGTTCCCACGAGGAATTATTTAATGAAAAAAATTACCAAGTACTAACCCGTAACCAACTCAATTTTATTTAAACAAATGAATTTCAAATTATATAATTAAACTGCTATTAAATTCAACTAGTTAAATTAAGATTACGGAGATTTAAGATCACAACTTCACTTATTGATTCATTTAAGTCAACACACTTCTCATCAATTATTCTCCATTCTGAATTGTTAATCAAGAACACTAAAGCAGATAAAACCATCTCTCGATGCATTACATACTCACTTAAATTCATAGATGATAGAATTAAGCAAGACACCCTAATTAACTAATCCACTATATCTCTATGTGAATTACAATTAAAAGGATTTAAAACACAAGTTCTCTATAAGATTACATATGGCGTAAAGGCATATCTCTATCCTAAACACAAATCATGAATTCCATCTATGCAGAAATCACAAACACATGCCATCATGATCAGATCTAAATCTATATTTCATCTCTCGAGTTCATATAGATTATCACGGTAATTGATGGCCAATCAATTAAACAATTAAGTCCAAATCAAAATAGACAATCCTCACAATTGAGCATAATAATAGATAGCGAAGCATATTAAAATAAATTACACAATAAGATCCATTGTAATCTTAAACAAAGAATTAGTTCATGATTATTAAATTAAAACTAAGAATCCACAATTGAATACACATTAAAATACAAAGATAAAAGAAGATGAGAAGATAAAATCTATTGTCTGTAGATTTGATGATCCCTCCTTGCTCCTACTTTGAATCTTCAACGGTCTCCAAGTTCAACCTCCAAATCTCATAAGAACTAGAGTTTTTGCCAATTCTACTCTAATCTAAATTAAATAGAATCCGCTATCTCTCTCTAATCCTTGTATTTCCCTTCCTTTTCTAAGTCTCTTCATATGTCTTTAAGTCCTCTTGGAAGTCCTTGAGTCAATCGGATCGAAACAATCCTTCTCGAACTCAAATTTGGCCAAAAACGAGTTTTCTACGCGTACCCCCCCGCCCCGGCGGGGGTTCATACTTGTAAAGGGCCCGCCTCGACGGGGATCCCTATTGTTTTCCAGCTGGTATGCCCGCCCCGGCAGGGGTTTTGTGAAGGAAAAGCCCGCCCCGGCGGGGGTACCTTTTCTGCTTTGACGTCCTTTGGGAAAACGGCCATAACTTTTGATCCGGGAGGAGTTACAGGGGCCAGAACAACATCGAAATCGAGCTTGAAGTAGATGTTGTGTAAATGGCAAGAATGACAACTCTTAGCTTTGATTTTTGTTGATAAAAAAGCTATAACTCTCGCATCCGAACTCAGATTGGGACGGCTCAAGATGTTCCGGAAAGCTAAGAAGAAGCTCTACAGTATAATTCAAGATCTAAGCTAAGAACATGCATCCAACTTGGTGTTAAAAGTCCTTCAATCTTTCCTTCTTGCATTTGCTTGCGTATTTTGGTCCAAAAGATGTCCGAATTGCTTTCCCTTGCTTCTTCATGCCAATGTTATGTCATAGCCTACAAAATAACTTAAAATGTACGAAAAGTAACTAAGAAACGTAGGTTTAAGCAACTAATTCAAGTAATAGATACCGGATAAGTAGGAATAAAACCTACTTATCAAATACCCCCAAACTTAACCCGTTGCTTGTCCTCGAGCAAAAACACAAAACAACAATGCTATGCAATGCAACTAATCTACATGCCTACGAATCTAGCAGTAATGACAGAAACAAGTCTATTCAACCGGCCTTAGAGAAAAATCAAGTAAACATGATAATACATCATATCAAAAAAAATCAGTAATTTCCTAATCAATCATCAAATCTTAGACTGTTATCACTAATATAGTGCGTGTGTGCTCCACAACAATGTTAACTGATATAAAATTAAATTTAACACATAACAAGTCTATTCGAAGGCATCATACAGTGTAAACTCAAGAAATCAAAAAACAAGCTAGATCTAACTAAAATCAAACAATTACCAATATCGAGGGTCAACATGGGATACTTATGCTTTATTTTTCATCTACGGGGGCTTTTTGCTCTTATTTCCCTCTTTATTCATTTTTTTTTTCATTTTGCAGTGAGTTTTCTCGCAAGTTGAGAAAGAAATTCTTTTAGGGTTCTAACTTAGTGTGGAAGGATTTCGAAGACCTGGAATTTACTAGGGTTATTATCTATTCATTTTATTTTATTTTAACTGGAGGATGTGGTATTTTAATATGTTTTGCTATTTGAAAACTGAGTCTTCTTGCTTTTGTTTTTACTGTATGTCTTTTGTTTAGCCTAAACTCTATTTTAACTACAGCATGTTGTGTATCGTTGTTAGCAAGTGTTTGGTTGTTTTATACCATTTGCTATGTCAATTAATCAAACGAATCCAGAGGTTTCATTTTTGTCATTCAATGCCTTCCATCTATATATTATTGCATCAAACAAACATTTTTGTGTGACCAAAATCAAGAAAAGATACCAAAATAAAATGAACCAAAAAAGGGGAAATGTTGTATTTTACCTTCTAGCAAAATATTTTCTGATTGCTTTCTAGTATTGTATCCTTTCATCTTTTTATATTGCATAACAAACATGTGAAATGCTCGGTGACTAGAATCAAGAAAACTTGTGCATTCTAGCATAATCTTCAAAGAAATAAGCTTAGAAAATCAACCACCATGATGTAATCATGCTCCGCAGACAACTTGAACAACTTCCCCCTCCTCCTTCTTCTTCTTGTGACTCTATTTTATGGGACTCTATGACTATAACTGCAGTCAAAGCCAAACATATTTTGGAGAACATCCGAACTCAGAAATGACCTGTCACATGGCACACCATCCTTTGGAACAGTTGCATGTTCATCGGTATTCATTTTTTCTTTGGTTGGGCATTCTCAAAAGGCTTCCCACAAATGACTGGACCAGACTTCATACTGGCAGAACCTGGAATTGCCACCTATGCCAACAACATCCTGAAACATTTTGTCATATGTTTTTCAGTTGTGATTACTCCACTATTATTCATTATCCAATCTGCTCTAAGTCTGGGACAATGGACTGACATACGACTGGACTGGGAAGATCTTATGGACTACATCACCTCATTCCAAGGCACAAAGCTTACAAAGAATATTATTTGCCTCTCGGTTGCTGTCTCTCTCTACAAAATATGGGAAGCTAGGAACTCAAAGTTTCACAAGAACATTCCTCCGCTTTGTCTTGCAAAAGATGTCATACATATTATTAAATCTAGACTCTCTACATGTAAATCTTTATTAAAGTCACTTCTTTTTGTTCATTCTACTGTAACTGGCTTATGTAATTGCAGCAGTTTTTGGCTTTCTTTCATGTTGAGATATATTCTCTCTTATAGTCCTTTCATCTATTGGCCTGTAAATAGATGATATTGCTATATCCTGGGGTATGCCCCTTAGCCATTGTACATTTGGTTCCTTTTATGACATACAAAATTTAGCACAAAAAAAAAGCTTCAGAGGCCCCTAAAATTTTGAGGGCAATCTGTCGAAATTGGGTTTGGGTCCATAATTATGACTTTCATTTGAATGGTAGAATTTGGGTGCGGTGGGATCCCAATATTTGGAGAGTGGATATTCTTTTCCAATCTGCTCAACTATCTCATTTTAGGCTATTACCTCTCCATGGAAGTACTCCAATTTTGGTCTCTATTGTCTATGGCTTGAATTCAACGGTTGATCGGAGGTAATTGTGGCCTGACCTGGAATCTTGGTCCTCTCTTGACACTTGGTGTATCCTAGGGGACTTCAATACTATCAAGCGGATTTCTGAAGCAAAGGGGGGAGACTTGTCTTGGGATATTGGTATGTCTGACTTCAATGATTACCTGGATTTAATTGGGGTTGACAATATTAGAGCTATTGGTCCTCAGCACACGTGGTGGAATTGCCAAGTTAATAATCCTATTCATAGGAAGCTTTATAGGGCTATGGGTAATTCCTCCTGGTTCGCCTCTATGCCGGATTCCCAAGCTACGTTTGATTCTCGGATCATTGCCCGGTCATTCTTAATACTGGCCTCCCATCTCCGCAGACTCTCGAAGCGTTTCCAATTTTTTAATTTCATGCTTGATTTAGAAGGGTTCAGTTCTGCTGTTTCGAAATGTTGGAATTCCAGAGTTCGAGGAAATGCTTTTTTCATCTTTAATGAGAAGCTGCATCAAACCAAAAGGGCCCTTGTGACCTTTAATTCTTTAAATGGTAATCTTATAAGTAACGTTAGCTGTCTGTAAGCTCAGTTGGTTGCCATTTAGTTGTCTCTTCAGGATGATCCCTTGAATGCTCTTCTGCTCTCTCAAGAATCAACCTGCTCCCAGTCTCTCTGGAAAGCTTTATCTCTTAAAGAATCTCTCCTGCTTCAGAAATCTCGTGCTATTTGGCTTACCAAGGGTGATAACAATACGAAGTTCTTTGCTAATGTAATTAAAAGTAATTGGAACCATAACAAGATCCTCTCCATCTTTAACTGCTCGGGTGTTCTTATCGAGGACCAATTGGGTATTCAGCAGGTGGCGGTGGATTATTTTCAGGATTTGTTGGGGGCTTCTCCTTGTACCTATCCTGGTCATGATGAGCTAAATACTTTTGTCTCTAAGAGGATCTCTTCTGCCCAAGCTGCTGTTCTGTCCGCTCCTATTCTTGATGCTGAAATCCTCGAGGTGTTTCAGTCTATGAAGAAGAATAAAAGCCCTGGCCCTGACGGATTCAATGTTAATTTTTTTCTTCACTGTTGGGATACTATAGGCCATGATTTTCTCGAGGCAGTCCACTCTTTTTTCAATACTAGGCACTTACCAAGTGGCGTCAATTCTACAACCATTGCCTTGATCCCGAAGATCGAAAACCCTTCCTGTATGTCTGATTTTAGGCCTATCTCCTGCTGCAATACCATCTATAATATCAGCGACAATATTTTCCTTGCGCAGGAACTTTTTAGGAATTACCACAGGCTCTCTGGTTGTGCTCTTAAAATTGATATTCGGAAAGCTTTTGACACTGTTTCTATTGACTGGGGATTTCTTTTGGATTTATTGAGCCTCCTTCAGTTTCTGCCTATTTTTATCAATTGGATTAAAGTGTGTATCACTATGCCTATGTTTTCTGTCAAAATCAATGGCGCTCTAGCTGGTTATTTTAAGGGTGGGTCTTAGGCAAGGCTATCCTTTATCCCCATATTTGTTTGTCCTTGCAATGGAAGCCTTCTCCATGATTATTTCAAAGGAAACTCTGCTGCCCAATTTCAAGTTTCACTAAAAAGCTGAGCCTTGTAACATTTCGCATGTGTGCTTCGCTGATGATGTTCTCCTCTTTTGTCATGGGGACTTGTCGGTCTCAATTATTCACTCGTGTATTCAATCTTTCTCAATGTACTCCGCCCTTATTCCCAATGCTCTTAAATGTATGTGTTTTTTTGCCAATGTCCTTGGTGATGTAAAGGATAGTATCTACCTGTTGTTGGGTTTTTCGATTGGTGTCCTGCCAATCAGGTTTCTTGGAATGCCCCTAATCTCTTCTCGTCTCTCTAAATGTCAGCCTTTGATTCAAAGAATTAATGCCCGGGTTTCCTCTTGGACATCTCATTTCCTCTCTTATTCTGGGAGAGTGCTTTTGATTAGAATAGTTCTTTTTGCCATTCAGTCGTACTGGGCAGCCCATTTTATTATTCCTAAATCAGCTATGAGATCTATTCAATCTATTCTGTGTAGATTTCTCTGGAAAGAATCTTCTCTTCTTCGCTATGGCTCTAAAGTATCTTGGAAGGATTTAGCCCTTCCTTTCTGTGAAGGAGGTCTAGCCATCAAAAATCTCACTGAATGGAATTCGGCTCTCATCATCCTCCATCTTCTTAAGGTTATTTCCCCTTCTTCAACCTCCTTGTGGGCTAAGTGGGTTAATGCTACTGTGCTTTCTCGAAATAATTTCTGGCATATCTCTATCCCCGCGGACTGTTCTTGGATTTGGCGTAAGATTCAAAAATTATGTCCCATTGCTCTCAATTTCCTAAAATTATACTGTTGGGAATGGGAATTTTTTCAGTCTATGGCATGATCCGTGCTTGAATGGTCAGGCCATCAATCCGTCAGTGTCACTTCTCTCCAACTCCAGAATTCCTGTGAATGCCCGTATCTCCGCTATCACATCCTTGGGTGCTTGGTTGTTACCCTCTAGTAACCATTATAAGGTGCTGCAATTTCGGAGTTTGTTTGCTTCTCTCCCTGCTCCTTCGGCTTCAGAGGACAGAATTTTTTGGGGCACTTATGATATTAATTTTGATAAGGCCTCCCTTATATGAGATTCTATTCGCTCACACGCTCAGAAGGTCCCTTGGGCTAAATTGTTATGGCACTCGCATCACATTCCTCGGTTCTCCTTTACCCTGTGGCTGGCCTTACGTCGCAGATTGCTCACTAATGACAGATTCTCTTCATTCTCTAGTTTCTGTCCTTTAAACTGCCCTTTTTGTGAAAATCATGTTGAGACTTTTTCCCACTTGTTCTTTGATTGTATCTATTCCTGCCCTCTCCATTGTACTTGTTGCTGGAGGCTGGTCTAATGTTCCAATGAGGTGGGATAATCTTGTGGACTTCATCATCCAGTTTAGAGGAAGTTCCATTAGTTCCGATATCCTCAAGCTTGTTTTTGCTTCTACCGTGTACAAAATCTGGGCGGCTAGGAATTCCTTTGTCCATGATAAGATTAAGATGCCTTTGGGTGGTTAGGGAGATTTTAAACATCATCAAATCTAGGCTGTCTTATTCTTCTAAATTCCTATTGGCTGCGCAGAATCGTCCTAGTCTCAGAGCATGGTTGTAGTCCAGATGTCTAGGAGTGATGTTCATATTATTGTGTTGCAGTTCAGATTTCTGATCGGACGTGTTCTATGGTTTGTTGAGTTTTAATAGTGGAGGTATCTGGTCTGCTGTGTAGTTCAGATTTCTGATCGGGCGGGTGGTTGGTTATGTTCAGTTTTACTCCAGCTGTTGGTTCTATTGAATTTGTTGTGACCATATCAGTTGATTGGGATTTAATGTTGTTTTTTGTTTGTTTCGGCTGATTTGATGGTATATAATTGTAAGCATGGTCTGTTTAGTCCATATTTTTCCAGATTGGGCGAGGAGAGGCTGTTTTGGTTTGGTAGGCATGGGTTGGTTTCTGTTGGTGAGGAACGTGCTTTGTGTTGGGTGAAGTGCTGGTCTGGTGTTGGGCTCGCTAACAGCTACTACTACCCACCTGCTAGCTGCTGCTCTTCGGCACATGCTTCTCGGTTGAGCTTCGGCACAAGCTCCACAGTTTTGCACTCGCCTCTTGCTTGAATTTGTTTTGACCATATCAGTTGATTTGGGATTTAATGTTGTTTTATGTTTGTTTTGGCTGATTTGGTGGTCTAAGCATGGTCTGTTTAGTCCATATCTGTCCAGATTGGGCGAGGAGGGGCTGTTTTGGTTTAGTAGGCGTGGTACCCTCTGTTAGTGAGGAGGGGCTGATGCTTTGTGTTGGGTGGAGTGTTGGTTTGGTGTTGGGCTCGCTAGGAGCTGATGCTCGCCACCTACTAGCTGCTGCTCTTCGGCATAGGCTTCTCGGTTGTGCTTCGGCACAAGCTTCTCAGTTCTGTACACGCCTCTTGCTAGGTGGGAGGTGAGGTTGTTTTGGTGTGGTGGGCTGGGCTGGGCTGGGTTGTTTAGTTTGGGTGAGGTTGGGTTGTTTAGTTTGGGTGAGGTGGGGCTGGTGCTGGTTTCGACAGCTGCTGCTCGCCTCTTGCTAGCAGCTGCTGCTCGGCCTCGCCTAGTGGGCTGCTTTCTTTCGACTCTTTTGGCTCTCATTCTTGATCACTCTGGATGCTCTGAATCATTTGTTAGGTTGTTTAAGCTTTCTGCTTTCTTCTTTTTTAAGCTAGTTTTATGTAATGTTCTTTGTACTTCCGATTGGTCTTTAGTTGACCTCTTTGGGGGTTGTCCCATGAGGTTCATTCTAAAGCTTCTTGGGTATGCCCTTTTACGATTGTTTAATCTCTCTTTCTCTTCTATACAAAAACAAACTTAGCAAAAAAATCATTCAAAGAGGAAGGGATAAAATATTGCCAATGAGTTCATTATACATTATTATGATCAGGCTTGAGGTCACAATACAAAATTAAATTTAAACCTAATTATGTAATAACCCGAGATTTCGAATAATCAAAAATTTGCGAATAAATTTTTTTATTTAATATTAATATTAATTATCATTTATGTGACAAGTATTAGTGATACGTGTATCGAGAAAGTCAATTTGTATATTGACTAATAAATTTTAGAGTAGAGTTGTGCTTAACCGCTTTACAAACCCTAACCCTAATTTTCGGATAGGGATTCGATAGAAAATATAATTAAAATAATTATATTGATGAGTACGTGTTTGTATTGTATAGAATTTTTGATCGGATAAGGTTTGAAATTAATAAAACCTAATAAGAGATTAGAAACCCTAATCTCAGGATTAGAAACCCTAACATACCGTTGGAAATCTTAATTGTACGCCGGGAAACCCTAATTTCATATTCGGGAATCCTAAACCCTAAATTAGGAAACCCTAATTCTAATTGGCAAGCCTAATGTGTGTATTAAACTTAAATATGATTAGAAAACCCTAATTATATTTTTGTTATATTAATTTCAATTTTACAAACCCTAATTGTAATTTAGAAAAAAATTATTTTTCTAATTAAAACCCTAATTCGTGAGTTATAAACCCTAATGATCATTTTGACCCTAATTGCTAAATTAAGCCATTTTAATTAGGAATATTAATCCTAATTAGCAAGATTGAATTTTATGATTAGTAAATATTTTCATAATGATTGAATCCTAATTATAATTTGAAATTATTAATTTTCTATTTTGGAAACCGAAATTTGAAAATTTTGGAAATTAAATTGCAAATCTAAAAGGTTTAAACCCTAAACCCTAAAGGGTCCAAATCTTAAACCCTAACCCAAACTCTAAACCCTAAGGGTTTGTGCAATTGACAAGAATGCCATTAAATTTATTTTGTAAATGTCAAAAATGCCCTTTATGGATATTTTATTAGATTACTTGTAAATCTTGCCAAATCAAGAGTTGGTGAACCACCAATTTGACTTTGGTGACACAAAATCTCAGCCTCCCAGCCGAATTTATCAGATCTAGCAACAAGAGATTTAGAAAGAGAAAAAGTCACAAAAGTTGCCATTTTGCATATTGCTCTCACCAACTCTCTCTCTCTCTCTCCTAAACCAACGAAATTGCTAAGTATTTCAATTCTAAATACAGTCTCTAAGTCACCCAATAACAGATTTGTGAGCCAAGATCTAAGATTTGTCAAGAAAATGTATAAATCTAAATTTTTATTTTTGATCCATGTTGCTACGAAAAATTTTGTGTTTATGTGTTTAAATCAGTGCTAGAGGATGTTATATGATGGTCTATGTTGATATAATATAGATCCATAACATCAAAATGCTTTAAAATCAAGTTTTTTTAAAAACTGTCAAGAACACAATTTGTGGTCTGACAAGCTAATGTCAGGCGCCACAGATTCGTGTGTGTTAATTATTTGTGTTGTTTAAATGTTGTTACTTGTAGCCTTGTATGTGGTCTTTAATCTGCAAGTGGTAGTAGGGTCATTGGATGTATAGATCAGAAGTTATTAACGGTCAAAGTCGGTTGACCGACGTTGACCTAGGTAACCCAGAACTGTTAAATCAGCGTCTGACAGGTTTTTGCGACGTTCAGATCTGTCAGAATATTTGTTTTTTGTTGATGTTATTGTATACTGGTTATAGCCTGTTCCATGTACTTTAGATCCATGGTTTTAGTTTCCAGAAACAGATAATATATTGAGTGTAAATAATGGTCAAAGTAGACCATTTGATCACGGATGCATTTTCTGGGAAACCCAGAATCAGTATGAACACGTATTTCTGACAGACTTTGACCAAGTTTAATCTGGAGATTTTGATGTTTATGGACTGAGATCTTGACATCTCGTTGTTCCTGGTCATGAGTACTACATTGTGACGCCCCCAAAATTAGGTATACATCACCCATCTTGGGTCGTCAGATACATAGTACAGAATACAAATACAACTGATTAATACATCTGTCGTGTACAATACGACAAAACATAAACTGTGAGTTTGAATACAAATATTATCTTCTAGAGAGTATTCATACTCAAAAGGAGTCCTCATTACATTTATTAACACACCATTACATAGAATAGTGAGGACTACTAACTAATACTATCATTCAGACCATCACTCCGTACCCCGACTTGTCCCAGCTACGTTCTCATTTCCTGAAGAGAACAGTGAAAGAAAGGGTGAGCTCAACTAGCCCAGTAAGAAATATTATGACTAAGATAATACAGAATAAATTATCATTAGCCTTCAACAATGTTAAACTGATAAAATTTAATAGACATCAAGTTTAACTGTAGCGGAACAAGCAATCCATTAAAAGAGTCAAGTAGAAAATAAACTCTACTATCTTTTATGATTTAAAAAGTTTTTCAACACTGTGATCGCTGAGACTCAGCTTAATAAAATAATCCACATCATCGAATCACCCCTGCACTACGGCCAAGGATATTCGTGTATTCATTAATGGTCATGATCATGCCAACAACTGTCCATCAATGCACTACGGGCCAATGAGGACTTTTACCACATCATTTGTAACATTACGGTCATGATTATACCGAATAATCCCTGGTCATAATCATACCAAGTCCATCTATGCAATACAGGCCACAGATGACTTTCAACATTTTATAAACATGAGGATGATGACAATGATATAAGAATTCAATAAAACAAGTTCAAGAATTAATTTATCCAGGAATTAACAACGTCCAAATTGTCAACATGATACTGCATTGTGGAGTAAAATTCAAGAATGCTTAGAAGAATATTTTCTTGAAAAGATACTGGATGAAACACAACTATCAAGGATATTCCACCAATTTCATGGAGTATAGAAGTCAAAACTTAACCAACTGAGTACAATAAAGAATGGAATAACAAAAGAAATCACCATGCATGCGATAGACCGCACAGACAGGTTATTCCAACAGAATAATAAATAATGGAACCAGGTCCGGCGTAAACGCACAGACAGGATATTCCGACAGAATAATAAATAATGGAACCAGGTCCGGCGTAAACGCACAGACAGGATATTCCGACAGAATAATAAATAATGGAACCAGGTCCGGTGTAAAACACACAGACAAGATGTTCCAACAGAATAATAAACGGAACCAGGTCCGGTGTAAAACACACAGACAGGATGTTCCAACAGAATAATAGAAGAATGTCACCAAGTATAGGGTAGACCGCGTATACTGGTTATTCCAACAGAATAATAACGAATGGAATAACAGAAGTTCTCTTCATGAATATAAAAGAAATAATATTCCCTACCTTAAAAGAACTGGATATTGGAAAAGTGATGTAGCAGAATACTTTTAGTCTCTCTCTCTCTTATTCTCTCTATACTTTCTCTCTCTATAGCTTGAATGAATTCGTGAAAAATAATGAAGCCCTAGGCCTCTATTTATAGAAAAACTGAGGGTGGCTCTTGGTCTTAACGAAGGGTCAAATGACTCTTGGTCTTAACGAAGGGTCAAATGACTCTTGGTAATATTGAAGGGACAACTACTATTGACAAAAGTAATTACTATTGACCAAGGTAAATACTATTGACGAAGGTAATTACTATTGACCAAGGTAAATACTATTGATCAAGGTAAATAATATTGACGAAGGTAATTACTATTGACCAAGGTAAATACTATTGACCAAGGTAAATAATATTGACGAAGGTAATTACTATTGACCAAGATAAATATTATTGACGAAGGTAATTACTATTGACCAAGGTAAATACTATTGACGAAGGTAATTACTATTGACCAAGGTAAATACTATTGACGACGGTAATTACTATTGACGACGGTAATTACTATTGACGAAGAGACTCTTAGATGATGACATATGGCTCCCCATAAAATAACCAAACTTACCACAACGTCTCAATTATTGATTTAATAATATAACATATTATACAGATGATACTATGACAATAATTTAAGAGATATGATGCAGCAATTACTGTAGCAATAATTGAGTATAGCTGAGTGACTTCTCACGTAAGCATCAATAATCAATACCGTGTGCTACTATGCAACCACGCGTATTACTGTACTTTTACTACCGAGTAGTTCAACAGTAACAATGGTAAAACTTCCGCCGTTATTTTTAATAAACTATCTTTGTCGTTTTCTCAATCCGACAATAATTCTGTTGTGGGGTCCACCAATGATTGTGCCGTCGTACGAATATTCCTCGACAAAAAGAATATTCTCCGACCAAACGAATATTTTATAACAACTTGCATACTTTGCAAAATTTATAAATACTACCCATAACTATTATATCAAATCCACACCATAATATAAAAAAAAAATATTTCGAGAAAAATTAAATATTTATTCATAAAATCTGGGGTCTCACAATCTCCCCTCCTTATGGAATTTCGCCCTCGAAATTTACGTACGTACTTGGTATGCCAAACATGTGAGGATACCTTGACGTCACTTCAAATTCTAACTCTTGAGGTATAACCTTTAAGCATCGAATATGATCCTTCTTATCCAAGATGTTAACACGTATCTCCTCATACGTTAAATATTTCGCTATCTCGTTCGGTTCTAAATTAATAATGTGGTTCGGGTCGTCCACATATTTACGTAACATCGATATGTTAAAAAAAATGTTCTGAACACGCAACATACTTGGCGGTAAAACGAGTCTTTAGGCCACAGTTCCTACTTCATCGAGGATTTCAAATGGGCCAATTAAATCGAGAGTTGAGATTTCCTCTCTTCGTCGATTCTTGCTTCAAGAATAACGCCCTCTTGAACCTTCTTCTTCACATTTATCAGCTCTGAGTATGTAGCTTGAGCGGCTTTAACTTTATCGATTAAAGTCGATTTTAATCGTATATTCGTTATCTTCACGTGGGTTCGTATATTCGCACTTGTAACCGTATACGATCTTCTACACAACGCGTCAGCTACCACGTTCGCTTTTCCACGATATTATTGAATGGTACGATCGTAATATTCAACAGCTCGAGCCAATGTCTTTGGCGCATAATACGTTCGTTTTAGTTGAAGAAATATTTGAGGGTTTAAGAAATGGGTTTTGTACTGGGGTCAATACAAAATTCAATTTTACGCTCTGGGGTAGGCTAAGAAGTCTTCAAGAATACGTCAAGAAATTTATTAACAATAGAAATATCGTTCAAAACTGTGACCCTCATCCAAGACTTGGATAACACGTCACATTGATACCTATCAACTTGCCATCGTCATTTACAACGTCTCCTACGGAAAGTCTAGCTTCGGTGCATTCCACACCAGGAAGTCAACAACGAAAGGAACGGGAATTTTTACTTATGGCTTGATACGACAATGATTGACTTTAGTGATTTGGTTACTTGAATTCGCATAATAGGTTGGTTAGGAATATGAAAGCTAACAACCTTACGAAAAGCATGATGAGCAGTTAACCAATCGTTTCCAAAAATCACATCAAAGGCAAGTATTTTCAAAGAGATAAGATCGACAGGTAACGTGAAAGTGTTGATTTGAACAAGATTTATAAATAGTGGAGGTAATGAAGGTTTCTCCCAACGGAGTTTCCACAGATAAGTCAAAGTCTAATTTCTCCGGAATCAAATTTAATCGATGAGCGCAAGTAGGAGAAATAAAAGAATGGGTTGAACCGGTATCAAATAAAGTATAAACTTCTTTAGAGTTTATGATAAGCTTACCCGTGATGACCTCATTCGGGTTCCTTGCTCTCTGGGAGTTCACAACAAACGCTCTCCCTTGCACAACCGGTTTTGACTTTTCTGGGACGGCTTTTGGTGCCTCTATCCTAGCTGAATTTGTTTTCGGTAAACGACAAAATCGGGCTAAATGACCTTCTCTTCCACAATTATAACATGCTTTGGACGGCATCGCGCAGTTTGGACTGATGTGTCCCTCCCCTCCGCATTTGAAACATATGATAGGTGGTCGTTCTCCTTCCTTAACGACAGGTGCTGGTGCTGACGTCTTTCCGTCATTGTTGAATCTCCTCTTCTTGAAATGTCCATTCTTATTGTTTTGGCCCTGATTACCACCGAAGTGGTTACCATTTCTGGCCTGTTGATTCCCTCCACGCTTGTTGTCACCGCTTCGATGACTGCTCTTGTGACGCCCCCAAAATTAGGTATACGTCACCCATCTTGGGTCGCCACTTACATGGTACATAAATCTAAATACAACTTACTAATACAACTGTCGTGTACAAAACGACAAAATATAAACTGTGAGTTTGAATACAATATTGTCTTCTAGAGAGTATTCATACTCAAAAGGAGTCCTCATTATAATTATTATCACACTATTACATAGAATAGTGAGGACTACTAATGCTATCATCTGGTCCATCACTCCATTTTTCGACTCGTCCCAGCTATATTCTCATTTCCTGAAGAGAACCATGAAAGAAAGGGTGAGCTCAACTAGCCCAGTAAGAAATATTATGACTAAGATAATGCAAAATAAATTATCATTAGTCTTCAACGATGTTAAACTGATAAAATACAATAGACATCAAGTTTAACTGCAGCGGAACAAGCAATTCATTAAAAGAGTCAAGTAGAGAATAAAATCTACTATCTTTTATGATTTAAAAGGTTTTTCATGACTTATATCGCTGGGACTCAGCTTAATAAATAATTTACATCATTAAATCATCCCTGCACTACAGGCCAAGGATATTCTTTAGTATCACGATCACGAATTATCCATGCACTACATGCCAAATATAATCGTGTATTCATTAGTATCACGACCACAAATTATCCATGCACTACGGGCCAAAGATAATCGTGTATTCATTAGTATTACGACCACAAATTATCCATGCACTACGGGCCAAAGATAATCGTGTATTCATCAACGGTCCTGATCATGCCATAAAACAATTCATCTTTGCACTACGGCCAAAGAGAATCCATAGCCATAATCATACCAAAAACTGTCCATCAATGCACTACGGGCCAATGAGGACTTTTTCCACATCATTTGTAACATTACGGTCATGATTACACCAAATAATTCCTGATCATAATCATACCAAGTCCATCTATGCACTACAGGCCACAGATGACTTTCAACATTTTATAAACATGAGGATGATGACAATGATATAAGAATTCAATAAAACAAGTTCAAGAATTAATTTTTCCAAGAATTAACAACGTCCAAATTGTCAACATGATACTGCTTTGTGGAGTAAAATTCAAGAATACTTAGAAGAATATTTTCATAAAAAGATACTGGATGAACCGCAATTATCAAGGATATTCCACTAATTTCATGGAGTATAGAAGTCAAAACTTAACCAACTGAGTACAATAAAGAATGGAATAACAAAAGAAATCACCATGCATACGATAGACCGCACAGACAGGTTATTCCAACAGAATAATAAATAATGGAACCAGGTCCGGCGTAAACGCACAGACAGGATATTCCGACAGAATAATAAATAATGGAACCAGGTCCGGCGTAAACACACAGACAGGATGTTCCAACAGAATAATAATAAAAACGGAACCAGGTCCGGTGTAAAACACACAGACAGGATGTTCCAACAGAATAATAAACGGAACCAGGTCCGGTGTAAAACACACAGACAGGATGTTCCAACAGAATAATAAACGGAACCAGGTCCGGTGTAAAACACACAGACAGGATGTTCCAACAGAATAATAGAAGAATGTCACCAAGTATAGGGTAGACCGCGTATACAGGTTATTCCAACAGAATAATAAGAAATGGAATAACAACAGTTCTCTTCATGAATAAGAAAGAATAACACCCCTTACCGTAAAAAAACTGGATATAAGAGTAGGGAAGTAGCAGAATACTTTTCTATAGTTTCTCTATAATTTCTCTCTTTGGAGTTTCAGTGAATTTGTAAGAAATAATGAAGGAATGAGCTTCTATTTATAGGAGAATAGAAAGGCACTATTCATGGATGAAATAATTTTACAAAATTATTTTTCAATCAACTAACAATTAAGTCAATCATCTAACCAATAAAATCACAACAAAAATTAAAATATAATACATATATATAAACACATGTTTTCATATTATATAAATCAATATTATATATACACCACTTAATTTTTCTCCCCCATAACCAACATCAATCCCCCACCCACCAATAATCAAATTCACTACACTCTTACACATCACTATCACACTACCACTTTTCCACCATTTTCCACTCACATACATCACTTTCACTCTTCCTTTTTCTCCCACCACTCTCCACTAACAAATATAATATTATATATATACACACACATCACAATCTTATATATATAAACTCCTTCCCCATACGTAACTCTCTCCCACCCCCATTTCTAAAATCAGTTTTTCAACACATATGGGCCCCACATATGGCCCCCACATGTGGGCCCCACCTTTAAATAAATTCTACCGATTATTTTGAAAAATAGGTAAATGGGAGTCTATAAAATAAGCAAAATTAAGTAACTTCTCACATAAGCATCAATAATCAATACCGTGTGCTACTATGCAACCACGCGTATTACTGTACTTTTACTACCAAGTAGTTCAACAGTATTAACGGTAAAACTTTCGCAGTTATTTTCATAAAAATATTTTTGTCGTTTTTCTCAATCCGACAATAATTCCGTTGTGGGGTCCACCAATGATTGTGTCATCGTACGAATATTCCCCGACACAAAGAATATTCCTTGACCAATCGAATATAATATGACAACTTGCATACTTTGCAAAATTTATAAATACTACCCACAACTATAACATTATCTTAAATCCACACCATAATATTAAAAAAAATATTTCGAGAAAATTAAATATTTATTCATAAAATCTGGGGTCTCACAACCTCCCCTCCTTATGGAATTTCGCCCTCGAAATTTACGTGCGTGCCTGGTATGCCGAACAGGTGAGGATACCTTGACTTCGAACTCTTCAGGTATAACCTTTGAGTGTTGAATATGATCCTTCTTATCCAATATATTAACACGTATCTTCTCAACGTTAAATCTTCTGTTATCTCGTCCGGTTCTAAATTAATAATATGGTTCGGGTCGTCCACATTTTTACGTAAAAAAAACGTTCTGAACACGCAACATACTTGGCGGTAAAACGAGTTTATAAGCCACAGTTCCTACTTCATCGAGGATTTCAAATGGGCCAATTAAATCGAGAGTTGAGATTTCCTCTCTTCTTCGATTCTTGCTTTTAGAATAACGCCCTCTTGAACCTTCTTCTTCACATTTATCAGCTCTGAGTATGTAGCTTGAGCGGCTTTAACTTTATCGATTAAAATCGATTCTAATCATATATTCGTTATCTTCACGTGGGTTAGTTTATTCGCACTTGTAACCGCATACGATCTTCTACTCAACGCATCAGCTACCACGCTCGCTTTTCCACGATGGTATGGTATGATCATAATCTTTAACAGCTCGAGCCAACGTCTTTGGCGCATGTTACGTTCGCTTTAGTTGAATAAATATTTGAGGGTTTAAGAAATGGGTTTTGTACTGGGGTCAATACAAAATTCGATTTCACGTTCTAGGGGTAAGCTAAGAAGTCTTCAAGAATACGTCAAGAAATTTATTAACAATAGAAATATCATTCAAAACTATGACTCTCGTCCAAGACTTGGATAACACGTCACATTGATATCTATTAACTTGTCACCGTTATTCACAACGTCCCCTACCGAAAGTCTGGCTTCGGTGCATTCCTCACAAGAAAGTCAACAACTAAAGGATCGAGCTCTTTATTTATGGCTTGATATGACAATGATTGACTTTAGTGGTTTGGTTACTTTGAATCCGCATAACAGGGTGGTTAGGAATATGAAAGTTAACCACCTTACGAAAAGAATGATGAGTAGTTAACCAATCGTTACTAAAATCACATCAAAGGCAAGTATTTTCAAAGAGATACGATCGACAGGTAACGTGAAAGTGTTGATTTGAACAAGATTTATAAATAGTGGATGTAACGAAGGTTTCTACTATCGAAGTTTCAACCAATAAGTCAAAGTCTAATCTCTCTGGAGTCAAATTTAAACGTTGAGCGCAAGAAAGAGAGATAAAAGAATGGGTAGAACCGGTATCTAATAAGGTATAGACTTCGCAAGAATTTATAATTAACTAACCCGTGATAACTTCATTTGATTCCTCATTAGGGTAATTCAAAACTCGATGCTGGATTTCCCCAATTACTGTCGAAAAAAAAATTACATATCATCTATTTTAGCTTTCTTGGATCGGACTTCTCTTTTCACAATATCAACACGTCGTGCGGCTTTTACCCATGCATCTTTCATTCTCACTCGTTCAGTTATTTCTTCTTTCAGCTGCTCCTTGACATTTGAATTCTCAGATTCCAGCTTTAATATCATATACTCTGCCAAAGAGTGCTTCTGTTCAACCATCGCACATCGGGTAATACAATTTTGAATTGTTGCATCCCTTTGTTCTACGATCGCCTGTCGTTCTTCAGCCTGCTCTTCTAACTCATGAATACGATTTTGTAATTCTACATTTTGATCAATAAGTTCTTCTAATAAATCAACCTCAGCTTCCTCTTCTTCCTCACTCTCAGTTGATACCTTTGCGACTAGCTTGAGTGCAACTTTTATTTCCTCAATCACCACATGGATATCTCTAATCACATTAACCTGGTTGGTGATTAGAGGTGTCTCCACGTTCTCATGTGCTTCATTGTTTATCTCAACATTTTCGGATGTCATTTACAAATACTGTCACAAAACAAAGGTTAATCGACATGTAACATATTATTCCTATATTCTGACCGACCAATTAAATACCAAATAAACTTAGGTAGGTCATACTAGCGAAGGAATTCTCCGTCTCTCCCCTCCTAGTTCTATTCTCACATCTTAGCCAGGGATCATATCCCTAAGCTCTGATACCAACTGTGACGCCCCCAAAATTAGGTATACGTCACCCATCTTGGGTCGCCACTTACATGGTACATAAATCTAAATACAACTTACTAATACAACTGTCGTGTACAAAACGACAAAATATAAACTGTGAGTTTGAATACAATATTGTCTTCTAGAGAGTATTCATACTCAAAAGGAGTCCTCATTATAATTATTATCACACTATTACATAGAATAGTGAGGACTACTAATGCTATCATCTGGTCCATCACTCCATTTTTCGACTCGTCCCAGCTATATTCTCATTTCCTGAAGAGAACCATGAAAGAAAGGGTGAGCTCAACTAGCCCAGTAAGAAATATTATGACTAAGATAATGCAAAATAAATTATCATTAGTCTTCAACGATGTTAAACTGATAAAATACAATAGACATCAAGTTTAACTGCAGCGGAACAAGCAATTCATTAAAAGAGTCAAGTAGAGAATAAAATCTACTATCTTTTATGATTTAAAAGGTTTTTCATGACTTATATCGCTGGGACTCAGCTTAATAAATAATTTACATCATTAAATCATCCCTGCACTACAGGCCAAGGATATTCTTTAGTATCACGATCACGAATTATCCATGCACTACATGCCAAATATAATCGTGTATTCATTAGTATCACGACCACAAATTATCCATGCACTACGGGCCAAAGATAATCGTGTATTCATTAGTATTACGACCACAAATTATCCATGCACTACGGGCCAAAGATAATCGTGTATTCATCAACGGTCCTGATCATGCCATAAAACAATTCATCTTTGCACTACGGCCAAAGAGAATCCATAGCCATAATCATACCAAAAACTGTCCATCAATGCACTACGGGCCAATGAGGACTTTTTCCACATCATTTGTAACATTACGGTCATGATTACACCAAATAATTCCTGATCATAATCATACCAAGTCCATCTATGCACTACAGGCCACAGATGACTTTCAACATTTTATAAACATGAGGATGATGACAATGATATAAGAATTCAATAAAACAAGTTCAAGAATTAATTTTTCCAAGAATTAACAACGTCCAAATTGTCAACATGATACTGCTTTGTGGAGTAAAATTCAAGAATACTTAGAAGAATATTTTCATGAAAAGATACTGGATGAACCGCAATTATCAAGGATATTCCACTAATTTCATGGAGTATAGAAGTCAAAACTTAACCAACTGAGTACAATAAAGAATGGAATAACAAAAGAAATCACCATGCATACGATAGACCGCACAGACAGGTTATTCCAACAGAATAATAAATAATGGAACCAGGTCCGGCGTAAACGCACAGACAGGATATTCCGACAGAATAATAAATAATGGAACCAGGTCCGGCGTAAACACACAGACAGGATGTTCCAACAGAATAATAATAAAAACGGAACCAGGTCCGGTGTAAAACACACAGACAGGATGTTCCAACAGAATAATAAACGGAACCAGGTCCGGTGTAAAACACACAGACAGGATGTTCCAACAGAATAATAAACGGAACCAGGTCCGGTGTAAAACACACAGACAGGATGTTCCAACAGAATAATAGAAGAATGTCACCAAGTATAGGGTAGACCGCGTATACAGGTTATTCCAACAGAATAATAAGAAATGGAATAACAACAGTTCTCTTCATGAATAAGAAAGAATAACACCCCTTACCGTAAAAAAACTGGATATAAGAGTAGGGAAGTAGCAGAATACTTTTCTATAGTTTCTCTATAATTTCTCTCTTTGGAGTTTCAGTGAATTTGTAAGAAATAATGAAGGAATGAGCTTCTATTTATAGGAGAATAGAAAGGCACTATTCATGGATGAAATAATTTTACAAAATTATTTTTCAATCAACTAACAATTAAGTCAATCATCTAACCAATAAAATCACAACAAAAATTAAAATATAATACATATATATAAACACATGTTTTCATATTATATAAATCAATATTATATATACACCACTTAATTTTTCTCCCCCATAACCAACATCAATCCCCCACCCACCAATAATCAAATTCACTACACTCTTACACATCACTATCACACTACCACTTTTCCACCATTTTCCACTCACATACATCACTTTCACTCTTCCTTTTTCTCCCACCACTCTCCACTAACAAATATAATATTATATATATACACACACATCACAATCTTATATATATAAACTCCTTCCCCATACGTAACTCTCTCCCACCCCCATTTCTAAAATCAGTTTTTCAACACATATGGGCCCCACATATGGCCCCCACATGTGGGCCCCACCTTTAAATAAATTCTACCGATTATTTTGAAAAATAGGTAAATGGGAGTCTATAAAATAAGCAAAATTAAGTAACTTCTCACATAAGCATCAATAATCAATACCGTGTGCTACTATGCAACCACGCGTATTACTGTACTTTTACTACCAAGTAGTTCAACAGTATTAACGGTAAAACTTTCGCAGTTATTTTCATAAAAATATTTTTGTCGTTTTTCTCAATCCGACAATAATTCCGTTGTGGGGTCCACCAATGATTGTGTCATCGTACGAATATTCCCCGACACAAAGAATATTCCTTGACCAATCGAATATAATATGACAACTTGCATACTTTGCAAAATTTATAAATACTACCCACAACTATAACATTATCTTAAATCCACACCATAATATTAAAAAAAATATTTCGAGAAAATTAAATATTTATTCATAAAATCTGGGGTCTCACAGCTCTCACTGGTATTATCATTTTGCCGGCTGCTCTCTTTTTGTTGCGTTGTCTCGTTATCGCGCTCCACCAACTGAGCCCTATTTACAACATCTGAATACAAACACAGTTTATGAGAAACAAGATGTTGACGTATCTCCGGCTTCAAACCTCTTAAAAACATCCGCGTCATTCTTTCTTCATTATCCACCAGGTGGGACGCAAACCGGGATAACTCCGCAAATTTTGCCTCGTACTGCGACACGGTCATATTATTCTGCTCCAATTTGATGAACTCCACCTCCTTCATGTGACGAATACTCTCGGGAAAGTATTTGTCGTTAAACAGATCTTGAAACTTCTCCCAAGACATCTTCAGTGCGGCAGGTTGAGTACGCTTTATCGATTCCCACCAGTAATCTGCCTCTCCTCGCAACATAAAGGCGGCAAAGGGAACCTTTTGCTCCTCGGAGCAACTCAAGACATCAAATATCTTGGTGATCTGCTTTATCCATGTTTCAGCTACAAGTGGTTTGGGTTCTCCCTTAAACTCCGGTGGTCCCAGCTCCTTAAACTGTTTAGCGGCGACCGCCTGAGAGTTTCCAGTATTTCCACCTACGTTGTGGACAGGAGCCGCTTTCACCTGTTATTGCATGAATTGCATAAAGCCTCTGAACATTTGATCATTCATCATTTGGTCAGTGTTGTTGTTTGCATGAGGATTGACACCTTCCTGATGCACATTATCCTGATTATTGATATGTGGTGAATCAACAGTCGTCTGTGCTCCATTGATATTCTCAACATTCTCAGATGTCATTTTCAGATACTGTCACAAAATAAAAATTAATTGATATGTCATATATTATCCTTATATTATGACCGACCAATTAAATACCATGCAAATAAACTTAGGTATGCCATACTAGCGAAGGAATTCCCCGTCTCTCCCCTCCTAGTTCTATTCTCACATCTTAGCCAGGGATCATATCCCTAAGCTCTGATACCAACTGTGACGCCCCCAAAATTAGGTATACATCACCCATCTTGGGTCGTCAGATACATAGTACAGAATACAAATACAACTGATTAATACATCTGTCGTGTACAATACGACAAAACATAAACTGTGAGTTTGAATACAAATATTATCTTCTAGAGAGTATTCATACTCAAAAGGAGTCCTCATTACATTTATTAACACACCATTACATAGAATAGTGAGGACTACTAACTAATACTATCATTCAGACCATCACTCCGTACCCCGACTTGTCCCAGCTACGTTCTCATTTCCTGAAGAGAACAGTGAAAGAAAGGGTGAGCTCAACTAGCCCAGTAAGAAATATTATGACTAAGATAATGCAGAATAAATTATCATTAGCCTTCAACAATGTTAAACTGATAAAATTTAATAGACATCAAGTTTAACTGTAGCGGAACAAGCAATCCATTAAAAGAGTCAAGTAGAAAATAAACTCTACTATCTTTTATGATTTAAAAAGTTTTTCAACACTGTGATCGCTGAGACTCGGCTTAATAAAATAATCCACATCATCGAATCACCCCTGCACTACGGCCAAGGATATTCGTGTATTCATTAATGGTCATGATCATGCCAACAACTGTCCATCAATGCACTACGGGCCAATGAGGACTTTTACCACATCATTTGTAACATTACGGTCATGATTATACCGAATAATCCCTGGTCATAATCATACCAAGTCCATCTATGCAATACAGGCCACAGATGACTTTCAACATTTTATAAACATGAGGATGATGACAATGATATAAGAATTCAATAAAACAAGTTCAAGAATTAATTTATCCAGGAATTAACAACGTCCAAATTGTCAACATGATACTGCATTGTGGAGTAAAATTCAAGAATGCTTAGAAGAATATTTTCTTGAAAAGATACTGGATGAAACACAACTATCAAGGATATTCCACCAATTTCATGGAGTATAGAAGTCAAAACTTAACCAACTGAGTACAATAAAGAATGGAATAACAAAAGAAATCACCATGCATGCGATAGACCGCACAGACAGGTTATTCCAACAGAATAATAAATAATGGAACCAGGTCCGGCGTAAACGCACAGACAGGATATTCCGACAGAATAATAAATAATGGAACCAGGTCCGGCGTAAACGCACAGACAGGATATTCCGACAGAATAATAAATAATGGAACCAGGTCCGGTGTAAAACACACAGACAGGATGTTCCAACAGAATAATAAACGGAACCAGGTCCGGTGTAAAACACACAGACAGGATGTTCCAACAGAATAATAGAAGAATGTCACCAAGTATAGGGTAGACCGCGTATACTGGTTATTCCAACAGAATAATAACGAATGGAATAACAGAAGTTCTCTTCATGAATATAAAAGAAATAATATTCCCTACCTTAAAAGAACTGGATATTGGAAAAGTGATGTAGCAGAATACTTTTAGTCTCTCTCTCTCTTATTCTCTCTATACTTTCTCTCTCTATAGCTTGAATGAATTCGTGAAAAATAATGAAGCCCTAGGCCTCTATTTATAGAAAAACTGAGGGTGGCTCTTGGTCTTAACGAAGGGTCAAATGACTCTTGGTCTTAACGAAGGGTCAAATGACTCTTGGTAATATTGAAGGGACAACTACTATTGACAAAAGTAATTACTATTGACCAAGGTAAATACTATTGACGAAGGTAATTACTATTGACCAAGGTAAATACTATTGATCAAGGTAAATAATATTGACGAAGGTAATTACTATTGACCAAGGTAAATACTATTGACCAAGGTAAATAATATTGACGAAGGTAATTACTATTGACCAAGATAAATATTATTGACGAAGGTAATTACTATTGACCAAGGTAAATACTATTGACGAAGGTAATTACTATTGACCAAGGTAAATACTATTGACGACGGTAATTACTATTGACGACGGTAATTACTATTGACGAAGAGACTCTTAGATGATGACATATGGCTCCCCATAAAATAACCAAACTTACCACAACGTCTCAATTATTGATTTAATAATATAACATATTATACAGATGATACTATGACAATAATTTAAGAGATATGATGCAGCAATTACTGTAGCAATAATTGAGTATAGCTGAGTGACTTCTCACGTAAGCATCAATAATCAATACCGTGTGCTACTATGCAACCACGCGTATTACTGTACTTTTACTACCGAGTAGTTCAACAGTAACAATGGTAAAACTTCCGCCGTTATTTTTAATAAACTATCTTTGTCGTTTTCTCAATCCGACAATAATTCTGTTGTGGGGTCCACCAATGATTGTGCCGTCGTACGAATATTCCTCGACAAAAAGAATATTCTCCGACCAAACGAATATTTTATAACAACTTGCATACTTTGCAAAATTTATAAATACTACCCATAACTATTATATCAAATCCACACCATAATATAAAAAAAAAATATTTCGAGAAAAATTAAATATTTATTCATAAAATCTGGGGTCTCACATACATGTTTGGACCAAAAATTGAGCCATTTTATAACTGGAACATAGAATAAATTAAGCATGAAAGTACCTACTCGCACTGTCTGGGTTTCTGTGAAAACCCAGAAACCATCTGACAATGATTTTGAATGCACATATCTACTTGTTGGTTTGTGTTATGATCTATGTTAGTTGGATATTGTAGACTTACATTTCCAATACACGATCTGTGTCTAAGTTAGCTTAAATCATGTTTGGATTAAGATTATCAGTTGGTCAAACAGAGACCCTTGAAAGCTGGGCTGTCAGTGTTCTTGAGCTCAAGAACACCAAAAGCGACGCTTTTTGTCGCTAAAGACCTATAGCGACGGATTAATTACTTTTATTTTCTAAATATTTCGGAAATTATTTAAAAATCGAAATAAATTCTAAAAATTACCAAAAATAGTTTTAAAAATTATTTTAAATTATGAAAAATAATTTCTGACCAATTAGAATATTTTTCTTTAATATTTATAATTATTTAAATATTAAAAGTATTTAATTTATTTAATTAGTACATTAAAAAAATTAGAGAAAAATGATTTAATATTATGAAAAATCATTTTAAATATGAATAATGTATTTAAAAATATTTTGACTTATAAAATGTGACTTTTAATATTTTTGGAGTGTTTTCATTAATAATTTAATATTAATGATATTAGATTTATTTAATTACTAAATTAAATAAATAAGTTAAAAATGATTTTAATGATTTAAAATTTATTTTAAATAAGAATAAAGTGTTAGAAAATATTTTAAATTATAAAATATAATTTTTAATATTTTTGGAGAATTCTCATTAATAAATTAATATTAATGATATTAGATTATTTATTTATGATATTAAATAAATGAATTAAAAATGATTTTATTGATGTAAAAATCATTTAGAAGTGAGAAAAATATTTTAAAAGTATTTTAAGTTATAATTAATGACTTTTAATATTTTGATAATAATTATATTAATATTTAAATATTAATGGTAATGATTTAAAAATAATTTTAATTACTTTAAAAATTATTTAAGTAGAATATTGATGATTTAAAAATATTTTAAGTTATTATCAATAACTTTAATATTTTGACAAGTATGTTATTAACATTTTTATATTATTAAATATTAATAATGATAAGATTATTTGATAATTAAATCATTTAAAAATGATTTAAGTGTTTAAAAAATTATTATAAATTATAATAATTGTTTATAAATTATTAAAAGCTTCCGGAAAATATTATAAATGATATTTGACTTATCTAAAATAATATTGAAGCTTAGAGATCAAGTTTAATTGACAATCAATGTGTTAATTGTCGGATAGGGTAACCAGAACACCAAGAATGGACCGAGGTCTAACTAGACCGAAATAGTTAGACTGGATAAGTGTTTATATAGGTTATAAACACTAATGTGGTAATGTGCCTAGGAGAAGTTTGACTATAAAATACAGAGTTACGTGTTATAAATGATTGTGCTAATTGTGATACCGATATTATTGGTTATAGGTCTTACGAAAGCAGATAAGTTTATTGTGTAGCTGTAATCAACGCGAAAGGCAAGTTTCCTAACTCAACCTTAAGTTATATTCATTCAAATATTATAATGGTTAATTATTGCTAATTATATCATGTCCAGGAAATTTATTGTTGATTATTCGCAGTTAGTGCGTGATTAATAATTCAAACTGAATTACTTATTGGAGAATATACCTTTGTAGAATAATTGCTGTTGGATATTCATATTCGTAGAAGATAGAATTGACAGTACAGATAATTCCTGTCTATTGTCAAATTATGTTGAGAAATGTCTTAGCTAATTATTCTGGCTAGACGAACATTTGTTAGAACTTGATAAATTCAAGAAGAGAAGATAATTTAATTATTATTGATAGATCAATGTCAGTTGTATCGGCTAGATCGAAAACTTGAATAGGTTTGAGAAGAGAAGTGATTAAATATTGAAATCATTGCATTTCGTTGTTAAATCAAATTCTGATTCAAAGACTGAGAAGAACAACCTTTTTTATAAAGGAAACATTTTAGGTGGTATATTCGATCGTTGCGCACTGTTAAGTATTATGCATAATATAGGGTACAAGGAGTTGGCCGGCTCTAAGTACTTGCAGAGGGGTATGATTTAATCTTTATGGTTATCTGATACACCTGAGTATATCAAAGTCCAATCTTTGATAGTTACTCGAGAAGAGAAGTTCTAGATCTAGTGTGATCACTAAGCATAAGTTTGGAAAATATTCCACTTTGCTATTGCGTAGAATTGATTCTTGTTTATTCAATAGAATATCGTAGAAACTTTGAAAGCGTTGTACTCTTTCATTAACAGATTATTCCGTTGCCTAGAATACGAGAAAACTTGTTATTGATTAACGAATTGTTCAGCTATTTCAAAGTTCCTCGAACTTTGGTTTCATTCTATCAAAATAGATAGTCTGTTCTTGTTGAGTCATATACATTTATTGTATGTTTTAACTTGCGGGGCAAACTTGTTGCTCACCCTTGCTATAAATAAAATATTTCAGCTAGGAACGAAGAGGCCAGCGGGTCAAAGAAGAACAAAGGCAAAGGCAAGATGTTGGAGTAGTTATAATGAACAGTATTATTATTATGTTATATTGTATTGTAAACCCTTTTTGTATATCTAAAGGGGTATTTCTGTAATGTTAAGGTTAGTGGACCTAGGACTTATGTAATCCTATTTATATATGAATGAGTAATTAAATGGTATTATATTATGGATCGTGAACACCAAACTCGGGGGTCAGGTAACCCAGATTTGGGGGTGTCACAAATTATGTTCATGCAATAAGAAAGAATCATTCTATTAGAGCTAAAATTTATGTATAGGCAAGGATACATACAAGGATATAACAGAACCTCAGTGCAGAAACGAAAAACTTGAACTTCTTTCTTTTGCCCAATCCTGTGAGCACGGTCATGAGCCTATAAATCAACTTGTGGGTTCTTGCAATGTGAAAATAGGATTCACCAGATTTATACAACACATACAACAACATGCTAACATCATAAATTATGAAGAAAATAAAAAAAAGTCTCACCAGTCACTGTCATATAGTTAAAAATAAGAAGACAAATTTCTCACTCCCTGGCTTATTGAAAGCATCATGATCTTCACCACCGGTATTTCCATCAAAACCATTTTTCCTATAGCAAACATATTTATTACCAAGTTATCTTTGGCAGTTATTTATAAGAACATCCAAGTTTCAATTGAAGGTATATAGTTACCGGCATTTGTTACAATCAAATAAAGATTTTAATAGCTGAAAATATCAAACCAGAATAACTGAAGTGCAAATAATAGGATAATACAATCTTACCTTGTGAAGTTGTTGAACAACCTCCTCCTGGTCATTTTCACCGAAAATTGCAAACATTCATCGAATGTTTCTGCTGAGCTAAAGATATCTGGAAATAGAAAGTTCAGAAGAGACCAGAGTTCATGAAGTTTGTTCTGCACATTAAAATTGATACTTGAGTAAGGTAAATTAAGAACAGAATAAACAAAGAGAAATATTGACAATGTTACATAGAAGACCTCCCATTGATCCTTACTTCTGCAAGTGTTCATGATGGAACAATTAGAGAAACATTGAAATGTCAAGCACAATGAGCACCTGTATTGCTCCATTCTTGTCCATGGTATGCACAAAAACTGTTCTGGGTAAGCACCAAAACTGTTCTGGGTTAGCAACTGCAAACTCTTAAATCCTGCATATATAGAAGATGGGTTAGAAATAAGTAAAAAACTAACTTGTAATAAATAATAGAAAATGTCAAAATAAAAAAGATAAGAAACTTATCTTGTTTTTTTGACTTTACACCAAGCTAGTTTGCTTGATGGTTGTGCACTATCAACTTAAAGCTGCAAGTCAAATATTTAAACTCCAAATTCCAGACTCAAGCACTAAAGCTAGCAGTTTGGCACCATTTCATAAACCAAATTCCAAAATGCTCAATTGAAAATTCAAAGTTCCAAACAAAATAACCAAAGTCCAACAGTCCCAACAGTTCAATAGTAAACAAAGTAAACAGTTCAACAATTTAATTTATAAAATAATAAACAACAACGCATCATATCAATATTTTCTTCAATGCATCAGCACTTAAGTCTCCAAGCTCACCTCCTGCATTGAATCTTCATCAGCCTACACTCTCAAACAATTAATACCCATGATAATATTTGCATATGTATTTATTTATGTAATAAAAATTAAACAAATTAATACTTACAATCATGCTTTTCTTAATTCTATACTCAGCCCACAACTAATCACCTGTGCAAATCAAAGCCACTGTGTCAGGCTTTAAAAAGCTCCTGAACTGGTCAAGAACCCTTCCCCCAGCACTAAATGTTGATTATGGGCAATATATCTCTTGCCATCTGGGAGCTGTCGTTGATACTCCTAAATTAACCTCACTTTCACTTCACAAGTTATAATAATTAGCACAGTAGCAAGTAAGGATCGATCCCACAGAGAGTAAAGTTGTTTTATAATTATTCTACTATTTAAACAGAAAATAAAGATGGGGGTTTTTGAAAATTATTTTTAAACTAAGAGAACAAGAATTAATGATGAAATTAACCAAATATGTAAAAAACTTCAATTCTGCAGTTCAGTTTCACCAAGTACAATAATCAATTAGTCAAGTTATTATTATTTTTCCTTCAATGAAACTATTAGCCCTAGATAACAATAAGCTCTGCTATCCGAAATTCTCCTTAGATTATCACTGTATGAAACAAGCTCTCCACCAGATTCTAACTAGCATACAACCTAGAATAAGCTCTCTAGATTTAATATGATAGAAGCATTAAGAAATAGAGAATTAGGCTAATCCAAGCAACAAACACATAAGCTCGGTTTGTTTAACTTATTTTCTGATAATCTTAGTAATAAACAAAAGCTTGTCCACAATTATTATTACTAAGTTGCTACTTATGATAAAGACAGATATCAATTACACGTAATACCAATCTTAATCTAGCATATGATAATGATCAAACTAATTCAATTGGCCATATTAAATTAATTAGATCAATTAGCATGCAATCAATGAAAATAGATTATCAGAAGAAATTTCACACAAGAAGAAATAAATAATAATACTCAATTAATCAATTACTTGTAACAAGAATTCACCTCCCTTTAGAACTGAATAAAAAGAACTAGCCTGACATGCTCTTGAGTCTGCACTCCAATAGATGATAGTTGATTATTGAATGAATAAAACCTTGACTCTCATCATCTATTTATAGTGCTAGACAAAGTCCTAAATCCAATAGGAAGTAGAAATCCAAGTCCTAAAGGAATTACAAATTATACTAATTTTCATAAAGAAATAGAATTCAATTTGGAAATAAATCTTAGTCTAAAAGAAATCCTAATTACAATAGAATTATAAAAAATTAATCTTCTAGAATCCAAAATTCAGAATTGAAATTGGAAATAAATTCCACAATTGCCATGTGCTTAAACTCATTGTCGTGTGAATCCAAATCTATTTATGATACTAATTGTTGAATCCTTGATTTGCTAGGAATCCCGTAAACCTCCTCCAATTTATTTTTAAAATCATGAAACCCCTTCAATTGTACCTAAAATAAAAATATAAGAATAATGAGTTTATTTAGGCATAAAATAAATACAAAAGATTAAGTATTAAGGAATAAAAATATAGCATATTTCATACTCATCAAATTCCCCCACACTTATCTTTTTACACGTCCTCGTGTAAACCAAAAATTTGATTTCCAGAAAAATTCTATTCAACCATAATGTCAAAAGGTTTAAAGGTATAAATCATGACTATCAACACTAAATTTGCAAAAATCTAATCAACGCCTTATCAATCAACTCACAATTACCAACCTTACCATTTCACCAATGAATTTCATTAAATCAAACTATAACCACATAAGTAACTTTCCCAAAATTATCATACTTACTTAACTTAGTTACCATGGTGCAAAAATCGTGCACATTGACTCGCAACTAAGAACAATTTTTTCTTGCTTTTTAAGTTTTTTCATAGAACCTTCTTTTTAGCACAGATGAATGTATTTTCATGCTTTTCTCGTATACTTTTTTTCGTATACTTTTTTTCGTATATATTTTTTTTTCTTGACATGTGCAATGTCTCCTTTTCTTAGGCTTTTCAGAGTTACCCATTAGCGAACTTTCCACCAACGACTCCCAAACCAGATGATCTTAGGGTGCTAGGTGTAGAGACACCCCTAAGGGCTTACTTATTCAAGTAACAAAGGCCACAAAAGTCGACTAGTCAAGCTGCTTTTATCCATCGCACTTTTCAGCGTGAATACCGATGCTTCCCGAGGCTTAGATACCCAGTTATTTCGCACAATGGACATTGAAGCAGATTTTTAATTTTCTTTTTTTTTTATTCATCATTTTTTTCACATGGTTCTGCAACAACATAAGCAAGTTAAACAGTTCTAAGTCATGAAATCAGTGCACATAGACAACTCCACAAATAACTTAGCCAACTAAACATGATTCTCATATTCAAGTACTTATGTATCACAAATTCAATTCAAATTAATTACTATGGATCATGGCTTAGTTGTCATCATTTATTAATAAATTAAGCATCAAACAGATTCTGAATTTTAGTATTAATTTTCAATCTTTGACTTTAACCTTCAAACACATAGGCAAATAGAACCATGGAACCCAAGTTTTAAGAATTTTTTTTTCAATTTTTTTTTTAATTTCCCATCAAAATTGGATTAGTATTCCTATATAAAATAAAACCTAAATCTCCCCCCCCCCCCACACTCAAACCTTACAGTGTCCCCAATGTAAGAAAATCATGCAACGAAGAAAATACTACTAGCGAACATACAATAATAATAGTAATAATAAAAAAACTAAAAAGTAAAGGGATAGAAAAATCAAATCTGAGATCTTGGGTTGCCTCCCAAGCAGCTGCCCTTGTTTATTGTCATTGGCCTGACATCATCCTTCTCATCCTATGTAATTGGACTTGTGAACTTCAAGTGGACTGGTAACAGCTTCAATTCTTCATTAGGAGCATCCTTCAAATCCTGATTTTGCTCCATTCCAAAAACTGTAACATGGTCCCTTAGGACTCTCAGCAATTTTTCTTCCTGCACCTTGGTTAGATTACTAGCAATAATTACAGGCAAAGTGTCATTAGTCCCCAAATATGCATATTTCAAATGAGTAGGTAATTGTTTCAATTCTAGAGTTGGGGCTTGTACAACAGAAGGTAATAACTTTTGATGAGAAACAGAAAATTGAATAGAATGTACTGCTAACTTATTTGAGAATTTTGGCAATGAATGTAATGCAGCTACATTCTCTTTCAATTCCTGGGTTTGCGCAATCTCTTCTTCCCTGTCCATGTCCAAACTGTTGGTGATTGCAATTTCCAAATTGTCCCTTTGTAGTTGTTCAAAAGCTCTATGCACCAATGAGTCTCTCACATCGATAGCAAAAACTTGTCCTATATCACTAGGGTACCTCATGGCATCATAAATGTTAAACTGAATCTTCTCACCATCAAACTCCATAGTCAAGGTCCCATTATGCACATCAATCATGGTTCTTGCTGTTTTCAGGAAGGGTCTTCCTAACAAGATGTGGGAAGGGTTTGGTGATGTATCATCTTCCATATCCACAATGTAAAAATCTGCAGGAAAGATTAGTTCGTTCACCTGCACTAAGACATCTTCAATTACCCCTCGGGGGTAAGTGTTAGTACGATCTGCCAATTGGATAATCACACCAGTATTTTTCAAAGGGCCTAGATTTAAGGAAGCATAAACAGATAAAGGCATAACATTAATTGAAGCTCCTAAATCTAGCATGGCTTTTTTAAATCTGGTGTTTCCTATTTTGTAAGGGATTGTGAACATTCCTGGATCTTTACATTTAGGAGGCATTTTTCTTTGAAGAACAGCAGATACATTTTCTCCAACTGTGACTCTTTC
This sequence comes from Panax notoginseng, assembly GCA_016801055.1. Lineage (NCBI taxonomy): Eukaryota > Viridiplantae > Streptophyta > Magnoliopsida > Apiales > Araliaceae > Panax > Panax notoginseng. The sequence goes on along the minus strand of CM029014.1, from coordinate 72,318,856 downwards.
ATCATTTTGCAATTTTCTTTTATTAGTGCATAATTCATTTAAAAATTTAGCATACCGTGGCACTTGTTTAATTGCATCAAGAAGAGGGATGTTCACTTCTACTTTTCTAAAAGTTTCCAAAATTTCTTTTTCTTTTTCATCTTTCTTTGAGTTTTTAGAATTTCTGGGAGGAAAGGGAAGAGGAATGTTTTTAAGCTGATTAGGAGGGTTAGGTTGTACCTTGGATTTTTCTGTTTTCTCCTTAGCTGCTTCCTCCTCAAACTCTACGGGGGTCGGTGGTGTATCCAACTGTGTTTCATTCCGCAAAGTTATGGCACTTGCATTCTCCCTTGGGTTGACTATTGTTTGAGATGGTAATTTTCCTGAGCCTCTGGATTCCAATATCCCCACAGTCGTAGCCAATTGTCCTACTTGGTTCCTTAAATCTTGAACCGAAGCTTTTGTCTCTTGCTGGAACTGCTTGTGTCTGATTCATGAATGCTTTAAACATATCCTCCAATGATGTTCCAGTAGGTGCAGGGACTGCTTGCTTCGGTTGATATTGAGGTTGGGCTGGTTGGAAGCCTTGTTGCCTAGGTGAAAATGCAGGTGGTGCCGCTTGCTTACTCCCATAACTCAGATTTGGATGATCCCTCCATCCTGGGTTATACGTGTTTGAGTACGGATCATACTTTTTCTGAGGTGGTGGCTGATAATTTCCCATTGCATTAGCTTGTTGCACAGCCTCATCATCTTGTAATGTTGGGCATTCATCTGTATTGTGATTTGGTTGTAGACATATTCCACAAACCTTTGCAATTGGCAGTTGACCTGTAGCTAATTGTCTAACCATAGCAGTTAATTCAGAAATTTGTTGACCATAATCACAAGTGCTTACCTCGCTTATCCTTACTGGTGCATGATTTGTTCTAGTGCCATATTGTTGCGAGTTTGCTGCCATGTTTGCAATTAAAGTCCTTGCAGCCTCTGGGGTCTTGTCAACTAGTGCTCCTCCGCTAGTTGCATCGATCATGCTTCTATCCATCGGTACCAACCCTTCGTAGAAATACTGGATCAGGTGTTGTTCATCTATTTGATGCGGTGGACAGCTGGAACAAAGCTTTTTGAATCTTTCCCAATACTCGTATAGTGTCTCCCCACTGAATTGTCTAATCCCACAGATCTCCTTCCTTATGTTGGCTACTCTTGAGGCTGGAAAGTATCTCTCCAAGAACAACTGCTTCATGTCATTCCAAGACTGGATTGAACCTGAGGGTAGGTAGTACAGCCAATCCTTTGCCAAATCTGCTAGGGAGAATGGGAATGCTCTCAGCTTGATTTGTTCTTCGGTGATTCCGTGTGGTTTCATAGTGGAGCACACCACATGAAATTCCTTCAGATGTTTGTAGGGGTCCTCACCTGTAAGACCACGAAAAGTAGGCAATAAATGGATTAGTCCGGATTTAAGTTCAAATGCAGCATCTAAATTAGGATATTCAATGCACAAAGGTTGTTGATTTAAATTAGGAGTTGCCAACTCCCTGAGAGTTCTATTGTTGTTTGGAATCGCCATCTCTTCTTCTTTGTCGGATTCGGTGGATGATTTGTTGGATAATAATTCCAAAGCTAAGTTGAGGCCTGGTGATGATGCAGAAGCCTCGTCTATATCTGTAGAAGACCGTTGAACTTTAAGTTTTTCCTTCTTTAGCCTCCTTGCAGTCTCCTCAATTTCTGGATCAAAATCTAATATAGTAGCCTGAGAAGATCGAGTCATAAAACAAGAACAAAGCAAATAAAAGAATAAAAACAAAACGAGAAATTACTCCCCGGCAACGGCGCCAAAATTTGGGAGCTGTCGTTGATACTCCTAAATTAACCTCACTTTCACTTCACAAGTTATAATAATTAGCACAGTAGCAAGTAAGGATCGATCCCACAGAGAGTAAAGTTATTTTAGAATTATTCTACTATTTAAACAGAAAATAAAGATGGGGGTTTTTGAAAATTATTTTTAAACTAAGAGAACAAGAATTAATGATGAAATTAACCAAATATGTAAAAAACTTCAATTCTGCAGTTCAGTTTCACCAAGTACAATAATCAATTAGTCAAGTTATTATTATTTTTCCTTCAATGAAACTATTAGCCCTAGATAACAATAAGCTCTGCTATCCGAAATTCTCCTTAGATTATCACTGTATGAAACAAGCGCTCCACCAGATTCTAACTAGCGTACAACCTAGAATAAGCTCTCTAGATTTAATATGATAGAAGCATTAAGAAATAGAGAATTAGGCTAATCCAAGCAACAAACACATAAGCTCGGTTTGTTTAACTTGTTTTCTGATAATCTTATTAATAAACAAAAGCTTGTCCACAATTATTATTACTAAGTTGCTACTTATGATAAAGACAGATATCAATTACACGTAATACCAATCTTAATCTAGCATATGATAATGATCAAACTAATTCAATTGGCCATATTAAATTAATTAGATCAATTAGCATGCAATCAATGAAAATAGATTATCAGAAGAAATTTCACACAAGAAGAAATAAATAATAATACTCAATTAATCAATTACTTGTAACAAGAATTCACCTCCCTTTAGAACTGAATAAAAAGAACTAGCCTGACATGCTCTTGAGTCTGCACTCCAATAGATGATAGTTGATTATTGAATGAATAAAACCTTGACTCTCATCATCTATTTATAGTGCTAGACAAAGTCCTAAATCCAATAGGAAGTAGAAATCCAAGTCCTAAAGGAATTACAAATTATACTAATTTTCATAAAGAAATAGAATTCAATTTGGAAATAAATCTTAGTCTAAAAGAAATCCTAATTACAATAGAATTGTAAAAAATTAATCTTCTAGAATCCAAAATTCAGAATTGAAATTGGAAATAAATTCCACAATTGCCATGTGCTTAAACTCATTGTCGTGTGAATCCAAATCTATTTATGATACTAATTGTTGAATCCTTGATTTGCTAGGAATCCCGTAAACCTCCTCCAATTTATTTTCAAAATCATGAAACCCCTTCAATTGTACCTAAAATAAAAATATAAGAATAATGAGTTTATTTAGGCATAAAATAAATACAAAAGATTAAGTATTAAGGAATAAAAATATAGCATATTTCATACTCATCTAATTCCCCCACACTTATCTTTTTACACGTCCTCGTGTAAACCAAAAATTTGATTTCCAGAAAAATTCTATTCAACCATAATGTCAAAAGGTTTAAAGGTATAAATCATGACTATCAACACTAAATTTGCAAAAATCTAATCAACGCCTTATCAATCAACTCACAATTACCAACCTTACCATTTCACCAATGAATTTCATTAAATCAAACTATAACCACATAAGTAACTTTCCCAAAATTATCATACTTACTTAACTTAGTTACCATGGTGCAAAAATCGTGCACATTGACTCGCAACTAAGAACAATTTTTTCTTGCTTTTTAAGTTTTTTCATAGAACCTTCTTTTTAGCACAGATGAATGTATTTTCATGCTTTTCTCGTATACTTTTTTTCGTATACTTTTTTTCGTATATATTTTTTTTTCTTGACATGTGCAATGTCTCCTTTTCTTAGGCTTTTCAGAGTTACCCATTAGCGAACTTTCCACCAACGACTCCCAAACCAGATGATCTTAGGGTGCTAGGTGTAGAGACACCCCTAAGGGCTTACTTATTCAAGTAACAAAGGCCACAAAAGTCGACTAGTCAAGCTGCTTTTATCCATCGCACTTTTCAGCGTGAATACCGATGCTTCCCGAGGCTTAGATACCCAGTTATTTCGCACAATGGACATTGAAGCAGATTTTCAATTTTCTTTTTTTTTATTCATCATTTTTTTCACATGGTTCTGCAACAACATAAGCAAGTTAAACAGTTCTAAGTCATGAAATCAGTGCACATAGACAACTCCACAAATAACTTAGCCAACTAAACATGATTCTCATATTCAAGTACTTATGTATCACAAATTCAATTCAAATTAATTACTATGGATCATGGCTTAGTTGTCATCATTTATTAATAAATTAAGCATCAAACAGATTCTGAATTTTAGTATTAATTTTCAATCTTTGACTTTAACCTTCAAACACATAGGCAAATAGAACCATGGAACCCAAGTTTTAAGAATTTTTTTTTCAATTTTTTTTTTAATTTCCCATCAAAATTGGATTAGTATTCCTATATAAAATAAAACCTAAATCTCCCCCCCCCCACACTCAAACCTTACATTGTCCCCAATGTAAGAAAATCATGCAACGAAGAAAATACTACTAGCGAACATACAATAATAATAGTAATAATAAAAAAACTAAAAAGTAAAGGGATAGAAAAATCAAATCTGAGATCTTGGGTTGCCTCCCAAGCAGCTGCCCTTGTTTATTGTCATTGGCCTGACATCATCCTTCTCATCCTATGTAATTGGACTTGTGAACTTCAAGTGGACTGGTAACAGCTTCAATTCTTCATTAGGAGCATCCTTCAAATCCTGATTTTGCTCCATTCTAAAAACTGTAACATGGTCCCTTAGGACTCTCAGCAATTTTTCTTCCTGCACCTTGGTTAGATTACTAGCAATAATTACAGGCAAAGTGTCATTAGTCCCCAAATATGCATATTTCAAATGAGTAGGTAATTGTTTCAATTCTAGAGTTGGGGCTTGTACAACAGAAGGTAATAACTTTTGATGAGAAACAGAAAATTGAATAGAATGTACTGCTAACTTATTTGAGAATTTTGGCAATGAATGTAATGCAGCTACATTCTCTTTCAATTCCTGGGTTTGCGCAATCTCTTCTTCCCTGTCCATGTCCAAACTGTTGGTGATTGCAATTTCCAAATTGTCCCTTTGTAGTTGTTCAAAAGCTCTATGCACCAATGAGTCTCTCACATCGATAGCAAAAACTTGTCCTATATCACTAGGGTACCTCATGGCATCATAAATGTTAAACTGAATCTTCTCACCATCAAACTCCATAGTCAAGGTCCCATTATGCACATCAATCATGGTTCTTGCTGTTTTCAGGAAGGGTCTTCCTAACAAGATGTGGGAAGGGTTTGGTGATGTATCATCTTCCATATCCACAATGTAAAAATCTGCAGGAAAGATTAGTTCGTTCACCTGCACTAAGACATCTTCAATTACCCCTCGGGGGTAAGTGTTAGTACGATCTGCCAATTGGATAATCACACCAGTATTTTTCAAAGGGCCTAGATTTAAGGAAGCATAAACAGATAAAGGCATAACATTAATTGAAGCTCCTAAATCTAGCATGGCTTTTTTAAATCTGGTGTTTCCTATTTTGTAAGGGATTGTGAACATTCCTGGATCTTTACATTTAGGAGGCATTTTTCTTTGAAGAACAGCAGATACATTTTCTCCAACTGTGACTCTTTCATCATTTTGCAATTTTCTTTTATTAGTGCATAATTCATTTAAAAATTTAGCATACCGTGGCACTTGTTTAATTGCATCAAGAAGAGGGATGTTCACTTCTACTTTTCTAAAAGTTTCCAAAATTTCTTTTTCTTTTTCATCTTTCTTTGAGTTTTTAGAATTTCTGGGAGGAAAGGGAAGAGGAATGTTTTTAAGCTGATTAGGAGGGTTAGGTTGTACCTTGGATTTTTCTGTTTTCTCCTTAGCTGCTTCCTCCTCAAACTCTACGGGGGTCGGTGGTGTATCCAACTGTGTTTCATTCCGCAAAGTTATGGCACTTGCATTCTCCCTTGGGTTGACTATTGTTTGAGATGGTAATTTTCCTGAGCCTCTGGATTCCAATATCCCCACAGTCGTAGCCAATTGTCCTACTTGGTTCCTTAAATCTTGAACCGAAGCTTTTGTCTCTTGCTGGAACTGCTTGTGTCTGATTCATGAATGCTTTAAACATATCCTCCAATGATGTTCCAGTAGGTGCAGGGACTGCTTGCTTCGGTTGATATTGAGGTTGGGCTGGTTGGAAGCCTTGTTGCCTAGGTGAAAATGCAGGTGGTGCCGCTTGCTTACTCCCATAACTCAGATTTGGATGATCCCTCCATCCTGGGTTATACGTGTTTGAGTACGGATCATACTTTTTCTGAGGTGGTGGCTGATAATTTCCCATTGCATTAGCTTGTTGCACAGCCTCATCATCTTGTAATGTTGGGCATTCATCTGTATTGTGATTTGGTTGTAGACATATTCCACAAACCTTTGCAATTGGCAGTTGACCTGTAGCTAATTGTCTAACCATAGCAGTTAATTCAGAAATTTGTTGACCATAATCACAAGTGCTTACCTCGCTTATCCTTACTGGTGCATGATTTGTTCTAGTGCCATATTGTTGCGAGTTTGCTGCCATGTTTGCAATTAAAGTCCTTGCAGCCTCTGGGGTCTTGTCAACTAGTGCTCCTCCGCTAGTTGCATCGATCATGCTTCTATCCATCGGTACCAACCCTTCGTAGAAATACTGGATCAGGTGTTGTTCATCTATTTGATGCGGTGGACAGCTGGAACAAAGCTTTTTGAATCTTTCCCAATACTCGTATAGTGTCTCCCCACTGAATTGTCTAATCCCACAGATCTCCTTCCTTATGTTGGCTACTCTTGAGGCTGGAAAGTATCTCTCCAAGAACAACTGCTTCATGTCATTCCAAGACTGGATTGAACCTGAGGGTAGGTAGTACAGCCAATCCTTTGCCAAATCTGCTAGGGAGAATGGGAATGCTCTCAGCTTGATTTGTTCTTCGGTGATTCCGTGTGGTTTCATAGTGGAGCACACCACATGAAATTCCTTCAGATGTTTGTAGGGGTCCTCACCTGTAAGACCACGAAAAGTAGGCAATAAATGGATTAGTCCGGATTTAAGTTCAAATGCAGCATCTAAATTAGGATATTCAATGCACAAAGGTTGTTGATTTAAATTAGGAGTTGCCAACTCCCTGAGAGTTCTATTGTTGTTTGGAATCGCCATCTCTTCTTCTTTGTCGGATTCGGTGGATGATTTGTTGGATAATAATTCCAAAGCTAAGTTGAGGCCTGGTGATGATGCAGAAGCCTCGTCTATATCTGTAGAAGACCGTTGAACTTTAAGTTTTTCCTTCTTTAGCCTCCTTGCAGTCTCCTCAATTTCTGGATCAAAATCTAATATAGTAGCCTGAGAAGATCGAGTCATAAAACAAGAACAAAGCAAATAAAAGAATAAAAACAAAACGAGAAATTACTCCCCGGCAACGGCGCCAAAATTTGGGAGCTGTCGTTGATACTCCTAAATTAACCTCACTTTCACTTCACAAGTTATAATAATTAGCACAGTAGCAAGTAAGGATCGATCCCACAGAGAGTAAAGTTATTTTAGAATTATTCTACTATTTAAACAGAAAATAAAGATGGGGGTTTTTGAAAATTATTTTTAAACTAAGAGAACAAGAATTAATGATGAAATTAACCAAATATGTAAAAAACTTCAATTCTGCAGTTCAGTTTCACCAAGTACAATAATCAATTAGTCAAGTTATTATTATTTTTCCTTCAATGAAACTATTAGCCCTAGATAACAATAAGCTCTGCTATCCGAAATTCTCCTTAGATTATCACTGTATGAAACAAGCTCTCCACCAGATTCTAACTAGCATACAACCTAGAATAAGCTCTCTAGATTTAATATGATAGAAGCATTAAGAAATAGAGAATTAGGCTAATCCAAGCAACAAACACATAAGCTCGGTTTGTTTAACTTGTTTTCTGATAATCTTAGTAATAAACAAAAGCTTGTCCACAATTATTATTACTAAGTTGCTACTTATGATAAAGACAGATATCAATTACACGTAATACCAATCTTAATCTAGCATATGATAATGATCAAACTAATTCAATTGGCCATATTAAATTAATTAGATCAATTAGCATGCAATCAATGAAAATAGATTATCAGAAGAAATTTCACACAAGAAGAAATAAATAATAATACTCAATTAATCAATTACTTGTAACAAGGATTCACCTCCCTTTAGAACTGAATAAAAAGAACTAGCCTGACATGCTCTTGAGTCTGCACTCCAATAGATGATAGTTGATTATTGAATGAATAAAACCTTGACTCTCATCATCTATTTATAGTGCTAGACAAAGTCCTAAATCCAATAGGAAGTAGAAATCCAAGTCCTAAAGGAATTACAAATTATACTAATTTTCATAAAGAAATAGAATTCAATTTGGAAATAAATCTTAGTCTAAAAGAAATCCTAATTACAATAGAATTGTAAAAAATTAATCTTCTAGAATCCAAAATTCAGAATTGAAATTGGAAATAAATTCCAAAATTGCCATGTGCTTAAACTCATTGTCGTGTGAATCCAAATCCATTTATGATACTAATTGTTGAATCCTTGATTTGCTAGGAATCCCGTAAACCTCCTCCAATTTATTTTCAAAATCATGAAACCCCTTCAATTGTACCTAAAATAAAAATATAAGAATAATGAGTTTATTTAGGCACAAAATAAATACAAAAGATTAAGTATTAAGGAATAAAAATATAGCATATTTCATACTCATCACCATCCTAGACAAAACCTTGAATTTTAAAGTGTTTGCCTTCCACCATTTTAAAACATCAAAATTATCATCAACATTTCAAACCAATCTCCCTTCTTCCAAGTAAATTTCCAAATCAGACTTTAAACATGGGGATGTAATGTCCATGTTTTGAGCCCAACTATCAAACTCTGCTCTACTCTTGGTCTTACTCTTAGATTCTCCAACAGAAACCATTGGTTTAACCCTATTTCTAGCACTTGAAGTTTCACATTGACTATTAACTTGTTTTGTGTAAACTGCCACATATTCATCAAACATTTCTTGCAAAGCATTTTGAACAAGTGTTAAGTTCCTTTTTGCTTCAAACTCACTGACATACACCTTTGGAAAACAAAATATAACTAATTGCATCTTATATCTTGGATCTAAGATAAATGCAATAGCCATTAGTAAGTTGCATTGTAAGCCATTTCTTTCATATATTCACAATCATCAACAATAGTTTCATTCAACAACTCCTTGATTTTCCAAATCCTCATCTCCTCTAGGTTTGTTATGCCCTTCAATATTACATCCCTCGGATTTGGGTTTTCTTCTTGTGGCAATGGAGGAGGACATGAAAATTCTGGTGTGTATGTTAGATTTGGAGCGTAGTATTGGTCTTTATAAGTATAGCTCCATGACGAATCCGGGTGATAACCCCAAACTTGATGATAATTAGCATTTGTATAATCGTTGAGGTATTACCACCGTGTTGTCCCGGTGCAAAACTAACGGTGCATTGATGACTCGGATGATTACAGCACAATAGTTGCAATTAACTGCCATCCTTCGATTACGTTGGGCTGCAACAACGTCCAACCTCCTCGAAAGTGTCTCAAGTTGTGCTAATAATGCATAAAATGCATTGAGTCCATCAATTCACGGTTAAACTTAGTCTTCATTACATTACGGTTAAACCATACACGGAGTGTAGGTTCTGCCCGTTTAACACTCGCTTACACTCAACCCTTACGCTGGTTAAGGTGTTCAGCGCTTACTTTTCATTCTATCATTCTCATCCGACTTATATTCGGCTTTCAGTAATCTTATTACTGTTCGTTACGGCTCTCTTGATACCATTCGTATCTTACTTACTACCTTCATCAACGTCTATGTCATACAACCAGGGTATACTTAGAACGTTCGTCCAACGTGAATACAATTCACAAGGATCATCTACGTATTTAACGTTCACGTTGCTCGTCTCTTAATCTCTCATTCAACCTTTATTCAAGGTTTTAATCGCTTTCGATCGTTATCCATCCCATGAACCCCATGTTCATTATTCTTTCTTAATGTCGAAGCCATACTGTTCGTTGTATGCTAAGACCAATCGTTCATCGCAACCACGTTGCGTTCATAGCGTCTATACGCTTTACACTTATCTCTCATTTATCACAACATAACATCGAAATGTTACTTGTTACCTTCATCACTCAACGTCTAAGGAATCACAATCATAGTAATCCCTCACGTTCGCTTATCGTGACTACGGTCCCTGAACATCGGTTACGTAACTCACGTTCACCTTCTTTTAATCTTGTTTAATCTTTCTGTTCAACCTTCATTAAAGGTTTAATACACTTACTTAAGTGTTACATTACGTGAACTATATGTTCATACTTCTTTCTTGCACATCCCCCAGTATTTGAGAACTAAAAATCTCATTTCTAGGCATTGACTTGCACCAGCGCTGCGGCGCCGTGCCCTTCCTTTCCTCTCGCGCTGCAGCGCGACCTATTTCTCTCTCCTTTCTTCCCAGACCGGCGCTGCGGTGCCAAGTCCTTTGTTACCTCTCGCGCTGCGACGCCACTCTCCAGAAGGTTATGGCCGATCTTGCGCTGCGGCACCGGCCTCTGAGGCACGACTCGCGCTGCGGCGCCGAGCATGAAGCCTAGAAAAATTTTCTAAGTCTTTTACAAGCTTGAGACGTCGATTTTGAAATCTCATAACTTCTTCGTTATAACTCTGAACGAGGTCGTTCCAAAGCCATTCTCTTCCTTATCTTAGGTACTTCGATTACCCATGGACAGAACTTCGTTCTGAATATGTTAACATGCCATTCAATTGGCTTAATCTTCACTCTTCGTTCATTTTAACGTTTTTAACGTTTTTCGTTCGTTCGTCCGTAATTCGGTCATCCAAACTCGGAATTTGTTCGTTCTTGAGTCCACGACTCACATTTTATACGTTTTCTTACATTCTTATGAAACCATACACGTTCGGGTTCATTTACTAACTTTCAAATTCTCGTTCGCCTTTTACGAAAATTTCGCCATAACTTCGTTATAGCTCCGTTTTAATCCGTTCTTCATGAACGTTTCTAACGTTCCTAACCAAGCAATAAGAATCTAACTTATACGCGATGGTTTTAAACTTGTCCATTAACAACAATTACACTACGATGGTTTTAAATTTGTCCATCAACAACATTCTTCGTGTTCTTCGCGTGTTCTTCGTGTTCTTCGTTCGTTCTTCATTTTTAATCGATATTTTGGATTACGATTCTACTTTTTCTTGGAATTTGATGTTATAGAACACCATTCCTTACTTATTTGACCTAATCATTCATAAAATTCATTTGGATTCACTCAAAATCCTCACGAATCTTATACTTCCTTAAGAAATTTATAAAATAAATTTCTAATTCTTATTTCTTCATTTTCTCATGATTTCAACCATATGAAATCATTCTTAACTTCATCTACTTCTTATCTTCATTAAGTTATGTTTTTGAACATAAAAACTTAAAGAAAATTTAGAAGAAACTAGCGGATTACCGTTCTTCTTTAATCCTCTTCCGTTAGACAAAGCCGACGATTTGCGAGCTTTTCTATTTCTCGATCACTTTTGATCCGAGCATTCATGCTCAATCTCTTCCTTCTCCTCTCCCAACCGAGCTCTCTCTCTCTCTCTCTCTTTCAAGGTCTAGGATTTTCAAAATCCTAGAAAATGAAAGTTAAGCTTTCTATTTATAGAAAACCAAAGCAAGGGCAAAATAGATCATCCCTTAGCCACCAAGTTAACTTGGCCACCACCCTTACTTGGTGGCCAAGTGGCCAGCCCACATGCCCATGGGTCATCCCATAGGTTGCCCCAATGGTTTTTACCCATCCGTTTACCCATCGGTTCGATCCACGATTTATCTTCTTGGTTTGGGCCTTAACCCTAATTCATATTGGGCCTAACTTGGGCTTGATTTCATAAATCATTGGGCTTGACATAATTCAAGTCCAATTGGATTCTACAAAGTCCATGAATACAAAGTCCATTAAGACTAATCGTATTCTACGATCATACTCTACGCATTCCTTTTTCGTATTCTCGTAATCTCTTCGTATTTAACTCGTACGATGTTCGTATTATACGTCGTACTATACTTCTTTCTATATTCGTATAATAACTCGTATCATATTCATATTTCTCACGCATAATAACCCTAATTATTATACGCGGTCATAACATTCTCAGAACTCACTTTCCCTAACCCTTAGGTTTTGAGTTCGCAGGCGAAAACATTGTTTTTGCCATAACTGAAATATTATTGAATATTCCATCACGTCTCAACATTTTACGTAATCGTTAACTTCTCGGAATTTCAAAATAAAACTCCGAACAGAAACTGATGAATAGTGCCTATTTCGTCTTTTTCCCCAAAAATATTTTGTTCCCGAAAAACTTTTATTTTTGTCTTGAAAATTCTTACTCGTTCAATCTAGCTCGTAGCCAGAATCCTTCCGACTTATAATCATTCTAGGTTATAGAACGATTAATAAACACATAGCACATAATAGTATTAATAAAAATTCATTTTATTAATAACTAATTCTTTAAATCTTAATTCTGGATAAACCAAAATTCCAGGTTGTTACATCAATTCCCGTGTCCCTTGGCTGAGTCATATTCGAATAAGGCCATTGATAATTGCATCCAGCCATGGTACCTGAAAAGAGAGAAAAATAGGAAGAGAATTAAATAAAAAGAAAAAAAAAGTTTTAAATTAAGACTAATTTGATTGAAGCTAATATTAGCAAAAATATATTAACTAATTCCCCGGCAACGGCGCCAAAAACTTGTTGGGTAAAATCTAATTACGCACAACATGCAAGTAAACGTGGTCAACAAGTAATAAAGTGTAGGTAGAGTATCGTTCCCACGAGGAATTATTTAATGAAAAAAATTACCAAGTACTAACCCGTAACCAACTCAATTTTATTTGAACAAATGAATTTCAAATTATATAATTAAACTGCTATTAAATTCAACTAGTTAAATTAAGATTACAGAGATTTAAGATCACAACTTCACTTATTGATTCATTTAAGTCAACACACTTCTCATCAATTATTCTCCATTCTGAATTGTTAATCAAGAACACTAAAGCAGATAAAGCCATCTCTCGATGCATTACATACTCACTTAAATCCACAGATGATAGAATTAAGCAAGACACCCTAATTAACTAATCCACTATATCTCTATGTGAATTACAATTAAAAGGATTTAAAACACAAGTTCTCTATAAGATTACATATGGCGTAAAGGCATATCTCTATCCTAAACACAAATCATGAATTCCATCTATGCAGAAATCACAAACACATGCCATCATGATCAGATCTAAATCTATATTTCATCTCTCGAGTTCATATAGATTATCACGGTAATTGATGGCCAATCAATTAAACAATTAAGTCCAAATCAAAATAGACAATCCTCACAATTGAGCATAATAATAGATAGCGAAGCATATTAAAATAAATTACACAATAAGATCCATTGTAATCTTAAACAAAGAATTAGTTCATGATTATTAAATTAAAACTAAGAATCCACAATTGAATACACATTAAAATACAAAGATAAAAGAAGATGAGAAGATAGAATCTATTGTCTGTAGATTTGATGATCCCTCCTTGCTCCTACTTTGAATCTTCAACGGTCTCCAAGTTCAACCTCCAAATCTCATAAGAACTAGAGTTTTTTCCAATTCTACTCTAATCTAAATTAAATAGAATCTACTATCTCTCTCTAATCCTTGTATTTCCCTTCCTTTTCTAAGTCTCTTCATATGTCTTTAAGTCCTCTTGGAAGTCCTTGAGTCAATCGGATCGAAACAATCCTTCTCGAACTCAAATTTGGCCAAAAACGAGTTTTCTACGCGTACCCCCGCCCCGGCGGGGGTTTATACTTATAAAGGGCCCGCCTCGACGGGGGTCCCTATTATTTTCCAGCTGGTATGCCCGCCCCGGCGGGGGTTTTGTGAAGGAAAAGCCCGCCCCGGCGGGGGTACCTTTTCTGCTTTGACGTCCTTTGGGAAAACGGCCATAACTTTTGATCCGGGAGGAGTTACAGGGGCCAGAACAAGATCGAAATCGAGCTTGAAGTAGATGCTGTGTAAATGGCAAGCATGACAACTCTTAGCTTTGATTTTTGTTGATAAAAAAGCTATAACTCTCACATCCGAACTCAGATTGGGACGGTTCAAGATGTTCCGGAAAGCTAAGAAGAAGCTCTACAGTATAATTCAAGTTCTAAGCCAAGAACATGCATCCAACTTGGTGTTAAAAGTCCTTCAATCTTCCCTTCTTGCATTTGCTTGCGTATTTTGGTCCAAAAGATGTCCGAATTGCTTTCCCTTGCTTCTTCATGCCAATGTTATGTCATAGCCTACAAAATAACTTAAAATGTACGAAAAGTAACTAAGAAACGTAGGTTTAAGCAACTAATTCAAGTAATAGATACCGGATAAGTAGGTATAAAACCTACTTATCAAATACCCCCAAACTTAACCCGTTGCTTGTCCTCGGCAAAAACACAAAACAACAATGCTATGTAATGCAACTAATCTACATGCCTACGAATCCGGCAGTAATGACAGAAACAAGTCTATTCAACCGGCCTTAGAGAAAAATCAAGTAAACATGATAATACATCATATCAAAAAAAAATCAGTAATTTCTTAATCAATCATCAAATCTTAGACTGTTATCACTAATATAGTGCGTGTGTGCTCCACAACAATGTTAACTGATATAAAATCAAATTTAACACATAACAAGTCTATTCGAAGGCATCATACAGTGTAAACTCAAGAAATCCAAAAACAAGCTAGATCTAACTAAAATCAAACAATTACCAATATCGAGGGTCAACATGGGATACTTATGCATTATTTTTCATCTACGGGGGCTTTTTGCTCTTATTTCCCGCTTTATTCATTTTTTTTCTTTTGGTTTATATACACATAGCTATGCAATGTCTTATTCCCTTAGGCTTTTCAATGCTACCTTAACGAGCTTTCGACCAACGACTTCCAGACCATTAAGACCTTAGGGCGCTAGGTGTAAAGACAATCCCCTCGAGCTTACTTACTCAAGTAACAAAGGCCACAAAACTAGACAAGCACGCCATGGTGTTTATTCATAAATTTTTTTTTCTTTTTTTTTATAGCTTATATATCCCAAATATTCTCCCAAACTTAGGTTCGTGTCTAACTTTAACCATCACTACTTATTCTTGTCATTCTTTCATTCAAACTAGCATTATCGTTTAGAGTCCCATTATGTATCAATTTAAACTCAATCAATCAACAAGTTGTTTTTACTGTGTTATCCTTATTATACCAGTTTCAAACAGAAAAAGACTCAATTCAGAACAAGAAATCACATCAAAGCTCTAATAGTCTCTTATTTTCCCAATTGTAATCTCATCATTGGCCAAAACAAATTATAAATATCAAATAGTTGGACTCATGCAAGATGAACATAGTAACTAACTATTATTTTTGAATTTCTTTTTTTTGAATTTTTTTTCCAAGAAACTGAATATAATGCTATTCAAACTATACTACTATGCAACTACTTATGCAGTTGTACTACATGAATACAAACATAATGAACCTAAACTAAATTAACAACATATGCAAAATAACATAACATAAACATGAAACTAAACATGCAATAATGTCCTCATTGTAAGAATATAGCGGTAAGTAGAAGAGAACTTCCCTATAATCAGCTAAGCGTGAGGTGATGGTGGCGATGGCGGCGACGGTCATTTTCCTATCCATTGAACCTATTGACCTACAATGAAGCGAGACAACATGGATTAGATTATAAGAGAACTTAATAAACAAATTAACTCCTAAATTTTTGATGAACTAACAGCACTAATTAAACTAGTAAAACATATAAATATAAAAATTCCTGGGTTGCCTCCCAGTCAGTGCTTGATTACATTCTAATGGTCAAAACATGAAAAGAAAACATGTAAACGTTACCAGAGTAGTGCATAACGTTTGTACGATGACGGATATTGAAAAAAGTAGCCCGAACTTTGTAGATCTGAAGAGGAAATTTTGGATTTTCTATTATGTTCAAGTTGAAAATGACTTATGAAAGAGAAGGGAGGGAGTAAATATACCCGATGGGAGCTGTGGGTCAACCCGCAGCCACCCATGAGGGTCCCCACCCCCTCCGGCTCGATCAAATTTGAGTTAGAACGGAGTTCCCAGAAGCTAAAAAGCCAAATTAGGGGAAAAGGTGCTACGCGATTGAGCGGAAAGGGCCTGAAACCTTGAATTCAAATACCAAACTTCTAATATACATGTAAGTCATTGGTATTAACCCGGATGTGGGGTTCAGAAAGATGATGATAGAAGTTATTAAAAGCGGCCCTTGTCAAAACATCAGGAAGGTCCGGTGTCATAAACCACTAGTCTTAAATGCATCAAAATATCAAGTTTTGTTCAGGGATATAATTCATTAGAAAGATTGTAATAACCCAATATTTTCAATAAAAAATTTTGCGAATAATTTTTTTTATATATAAACGTGGGAATATGTGCAAAGTAAAACATATGTATATATGTGATAAATAAAATTATTTATTCGATGAATAATTATAAATAAATTCTTTTAAGAATTATTGATCATTATAGATGATATTTTTATAATAAATTAATTTTGTAATAAAATATTTATTATCTAATTTCCATGAAAATATAATTATTGTATATATGATATGATTATTATAATATGTATTTTATTATATTAGTTAAGTTAATTATTTTAACTTAATTAATAATGGTATGTGTGAAGGTTATGTCAGATATAAATTCAAAACCCAAAGTCTGGATTTTGAATAAGGAATGAGAATAATAATATAATATTATTTATATTTCAGTAATATAAACATGCCTGATATGTGTGTAATATAATTTGTGGAATAGTTATGGAGAAACAATACAAAATCCTTGCATTACTGATAAACTATAGTACAGAGTCATCTATGACTGTAAGACTTGTTAAGTTATGTGTTATGTAGTTAATGACCTTTATATATTTAATATTAATTAGGTAAACCCTAATCAATATTTAGAAAGCCTAATTACTAGATTAGAATCCTAATTGCTAAGTTATAAACCCTAATTATTAATTTAGCAAGCTTAATAGTAATTAGTATTTTATAAAGCCTATTTTACAAGTCTAAAGTGATTAGGAAACCTAATTCAATTAGGGAACCCTAATTCACATTTCTAGAAACTAAGATTCCCATTTTGCCCTTATTACACAAATTTAGATTATGAGTTTAGGAAACTTTAGGGTTAAACCCTAAGGGTCAAACCCTAAGGGTTAGAAAGGAATTGACAACTTTACCACAAAAAGTAAACACTAAATGACCAAATTGCCCTTCTTGTATTATTTAATAGATAACTTGTAAAACTTGCCATAACTTTAGTTGGTAAACCAACTCAACCTAGCCATGTGCCTATAAACCAAAAATCTCAGCCATCTTGCATCACAAGTACATTAGATTCAAGTATTATATAAGATCAAGGAGAGAGAAGTTGCATAAATTAGCTCATTTTACTTACAACACTCAACCAAGACCCTCTCAACTCAAAACCTCTAAAAATATCTTGCTAGACCAGTCCCTAATCAAGCCCCACTATCACTTCTAGAAAATCAGAAAGTCAGACTCAAGAATTGATCATAGAAAGGTATAAACCTAAACCAAAATTTCAATCTTTTATGCTATGTTAGATGTTATGTTTAAATGTTTAAATATGTTATATAAGGTGTGAATCAGTGATCTGGGTTGCTAAATAGTGGATCCATAATGTTTATATGCTCGAATCTAAGTTTTTACAAAATCTGGAAAATTTTCAAAAGTGGTGTGACAACCGAATGTCAGACCACATAGCTCTTTATCTTGTTATCATTTTTGTTGTTTAAATGTTTGACCATGTAGTATGTTGTAAGGGCTTTAATATGGACTTGAAATCATGCTTACATAATGTGTGGATTTTGTGTTATTAATGGTCAAACCTCGTTGACCAAGCATGACCAACGGGTTTCTGGGTAACCCAAAAACTCATTATCCGAGTCTGACAATGGTTTCAAGCGTCTAGATCTGTCCGTGTGATGTTGTTTTGATTATGTTGTTGTAACTAGATTGTAGTTTGTTATATATACTACTTATTCATGCTCTTAGAACACCAAAACAATAAACCAGTTTCCTGCAGTAGACGGTCAAACTAAGCAAGAAGTTCACGAAATGAGTTTTCTGGGTAACCCAGAAAACTTAAATCGTGACTTCTGACATGGTTTGACCGGGTTAGATCTAGCGTTTGTGATGTTGTTATGATGATGTTATGTAATAGATCTGTACACCTACATGTTTTCTACACACTAGAAGCTTAAGATCACAAAAACATTACAAGCATAACATGTAGTGGAGGCCCAAAGTAAGACCCTCGAGCTGTTCTTCATTCTGGGTAACCAAAAAATGAAGAACAGTCTCTGACAGCCACTTTGATGGCTTAGATCTCCTTGTTGTGATGTGTTATGACTTAGATGATAGTTGGATCTTGTAGTGTTACAACAATACTACAATGTTAGTGTCTTAGTTAGCTCAGATCATGATTACACAGGGAATTAATGGTGATCAAACATGACCCCTTAAACACTGCCTTGTCAGTGTTCTTGACATCAAGAACACCAACAGCGACAGAAAGTGCCGTTATAGCCTATAGCGACGGTTTCTATTATTTTTATTTTCTAATTTCTGAAAAATGATTTAAAAATAGAAATAAATTCTAAAAATCATTTAAAAACAGTAAATAAATTCCAAAAATTATAAAATCAGTTTTAAAAATTATTTTAAGTCATAAAAATTAACTTTTAATAATTTGGCATATTTTTCATAAATATTAGTAATTATTTGAATATTATTATTAATAAATGCACTAAATAAATTAGTTAAAAATGATTTTATTATATTAAAAATTATTTTAAATGATAATAAGGTATTTAAGAATATTTTAAGTTATAAAATATAACTTTCAATATTTTAAAGTAAATTTCATTAATTATTTAATATTAATGATATTAGATTTATTTAATAATTATATTAAATAAATAGATTAAAATAATTTTATTAATTTAAAAATCATTTAAAAAGGATATAAATGGTTTAAAAAAATATTTTAAGTAATTATAAATGACTTTTAATATTTTAATGAATAATACATTAATATTTTAATATTATTGGTAATTGTTTAAAAATGATTTTAAATGTTTTAAAAATTATTTAGGGGTAATATTAATACTTTTAAAATATTTTGAGTTATTATAAATAACTTTGATATTTTGGCAATGGTTGCATTAATATTTTAATATTACTTAAATATTAATGATAATAGAATTATCTAATAATTAAATCATTTAATAATGATTCTAGAGTTTGAAAAATTATGATAAATTATAATAATTATTTAAAAATTATTATAAGTCATTTAAAAAATAATATGACTGGTATTTAAAATATTCAGGATAATATTGAACTATATGATAGAGTTTTAAACTCGATAATTGCCCGATAAAGCCGTCGGTACACCGAAATTGATCCAAACATATATAGTTTGACTGTATAAGTATAAGTTTGTGTCTTGATGACTGATATAACTATGTGACAATGTGATTAGGTTATGTGTTGACTGTAAATAACAGTACTATGTGTTATGATATAATTTTCTAATCAATAGAACAATCTTGTAAATGATAGGTCGTTGAATTAAAGATAGTACTAAGTTGTGCAAGCAGCAGACCATGCAAGTTTCCTAAACTTACTCCAATTATTATTGAGCAAGTATCTTTACTTTTGCATTTTCTTTATGCAATGGACATGAGTAAGAAAGTTTTAGAATTATATTATTGTACAAGATTATTAACCCTATTGTTATATATATATATATATATATATATATATATATATATATATATTATATCCAATTATTGATTATCAACATGATACTATATTGTAATTCAGATATATATTTTGTTGTTTATATGGTTATACAAGTGTTCCCACTTGGATAATCATTGTATTTAATCACATGTTGATATATATATATATAGAGTCCGGATCCAGTCCGGGATCCCGGACTCTATAAAATCCGGACCTTTATTTTTTATTTTTTTGCTTTTTTTTTTTTTTTGAAACAACTAAAAAAAAAAAAAAATTTATGGAATTGAAATTTTTTTCATAATAAAGTGTTTTGGGCGTGATTTGGTACGTATAACAAAATATGGTGGTACAGTCTGTGCAGACTGTACCACCACTTTTTGGTATAGGTATTCAAAACACACCCAAAACATTATATTATGAAAAAATTTCAGTTCCATAAAATATTAAATATTTTTTTTTAGTTGTTTTGAAAAAAAAAAGCAAAAAAAAAAAAAAAAAAAAGGTCCGGATTTTAAGAAAATCCGGACTCCCGGACCGGATCCGGTGTGTATATATATATATATATATACCTATAATCCCCCATGTGTATACGTTAAGAAAAAGCCGTCTAAGCTATTTGACCAGCTAGACACAGATTTTAAAATATTGTTGAATATGATAAAACCTTTTTGTATCCAATCAAATTGTTTTGGTTCGGATTCAAGACTAAGTATGAACATTCCAATCAAGAAAAAACTTTTATGCGCCCAAGGCGGACAGAGTGAACGATAATATCGTTCTTGCATGTAGCATTGATCAATACAGGGCATAACGGGCTGATCATCCCCCGTGCCCATAAGTTATGACGGTTTGCGGATGAAGTTCTGCTAAACCTATTCGAAAATTGAGAACAATGTTCATAGTATGTCACCTTAACCCTATTTATAGTCAGTACGTAGTTTCAAAAATTTGATAGAGAGTTGTTATGTTATTATTATCGGTTCAGATTACTTCACAATCATTGATTTGTTGTAGAAGGGTAGTACAAAGAAAATATTTAATCATTTCAGCTAATCTTTATAACTGTTATTACTTGTTGGGCACTCAAATGCTCATCCTTGCTTAAATTAAATATTTTCAGTTAAGTATGACCAACCAGAGGGCTCTGCCAGGAACAAAGGAAAAGGAAAGCTGTCAAAATAAGTTGTGTTATCTTATGTAATAGCTAGACTTAAATAAGATGATGATATTATTATCTATCATGTAATGAAATATTTTAAGGTCGCGTACCTGGGATTTAGACAACTCTGATATGTAAATTAAGTTTGATATTTATTACAATATTATTATTATTTCGCTCAAAGAAATGGTATCGTGAAGCACTAAATTCGGGTTTCAAGCACCTGAATTTGGGGGCGTCATAGGTTGGTATCAGAGCTTTAAGGTTAGAAACCATATGTGGGATAGACCTTAGGCTATAACCTTAGGGCATAGGTAAACGTTGAAAATACAAATAACTCGTATAGAGTTTTAAGGGAGATGAATTGAATAAATTCATCGTAAAACAAAATAAAAATAACCTATGTACAATTTTTATTTGTTGTGTGTATATATACTAATCTAGATAATTATGTGTAGATGTCAGGTGGAAAAGGATTAGGATACCTTCGGAACGTAAAGAATGTGTCAATCTCTATAACCGAGCCAATGTCAATGTAGAGCCCCCAAATCCGGGTATCTTCCAAACCGAGAGATGGTGTTATACTGTACAACATTTATACATTGAATAGTCTCAAAGAACGAATATAACTTCTATATATTAAAGTAATAT
This sequence comes from Panax notoginseng, assembly GCA_016801055.1. Taxonomy (NCBI): domain Eukaryota; kingdom Viridiplantae; phylum Streptophyta; class Magnoliopsida; order Apiales; family Araliaceae; genus Panax; species Panax notoginseng. The sequence goes on along the minus strand of CM029014.1, from coordinate 72,297,216 downwards.
TTACAATTTTCCAGGTTCTATACCCATTACAAAGGTTCTTTGTCATAATATCAGTTACATTACAACAATAGACCTATACTATTACAAGACATCTTAACAATCTGCCTTAGCTTTTCCTTTATCCCTTTTTGATCCTTCGGGACGTTCAGTCTTAGCTGCATTCATATGGTTCAAGAAAGAGTGAGCATGGCTAGCTCAGCAAGTATAAAAATTCAATAACAACATGCTTGACACATACGAATCGTATATCTTCAATAACTGAACAATAGTTATGAAGTACTATTGATAATTCAAAATAGCACTTCATCTTTTCTTTCAAAATGTGTTACAATAACAACAAGATTTAGTAAAACATTCACCCCGGTCAGAGACCTCGAGTATTCCTTCTTTATTTGAAAAAGGACAACCCGGAACGAATTTCGTAAGCCCGATATTACTTACGAGCACTTATAGGTGATCAGCCTATTGTACTCTATGTTGATCAACACTACATCCATTAAACGTATGTACGTTTAATCATTTGGCAACCTCACGTGCCTGTCGTTTTACCGACAAAATATTTGTTTAACATTTCAGTCTTCTTTTGAAAACCATATCAAGTAGTTGACAAAAGACAGCAATATTTGATAATACAAGAGTAGATTATCAAGTTTAGCCAATGGAATTGGCTTTAACCTCAACATACCTCAATCCATGCTAAAGAATACATGAATCTTAAACTTGTTCTGATTGAACTGAAACAAGAGTTAGAATACTTGCCTTTAGCGTCTGCTACCGTATATTAACTTTATGTTTAAGTCTTTCAAGTCCCTACAGTACATGATCACATAATGCCTTACATTAGGTCACATATAATCAAGTATGTATACGACTATATCTTACCTTTCTTCTCAATCTAATTGTGTATTAGATTCAGTTACTATTCGTTCCGGTTTATCATTACCATTGCATTTATCCTTGACTAGGCTATCTTAACCTTTACATTACATTCCTTAAGGTTTAACAAAGTTTAAACAATGTTACATTACCTTCCTTAAGTTTGTGTTTATTTCCATTTCCTTTATTTGTATTTAGAACATTCTTGATCATCCTTGTTCTGAGACTGGCGCTGCGGCGCCGGTCCTATACTTACATCTCGCGCTGCGGCGCGAGCCCTATTCTAGCATGTCTCGGACTTGGCGCTGGGGCGCGAGTCCTTATGTAATGGGTCGCGCTGCGGCGCCACTCTCCAGAAGGTTTTGTATTGTACATGGCGCTGGGGCGCCGGTCATTTGCCTGGGGTTGGCGCCGCGGCGCCAACTCTGTGCACCAGAAAAAAATTGCAGTTTTGAAATTTTGCGAACTTCCCAGACGCATAACTTCTTCGTTATAAGTCCGAATTGGCTCGTTTAAAAGCCTACGGTTCACAAATTACCTAATCTACATGATCATCCAAGAATTTTATCTATTTGACTTTGTTTGCTAAAAATTCCCCTATTGGTTCATTTTTAACGAAAACGATAAACGTTCGTGAATGCTCAACGCTCGTTTCTTCGTTCTAAGTCGGAATCCGGTCATTTTCGAGTCCGCAACTCTTAAATGCCAAATATGACTTAACTCCATTGTAAAGCAATAATTCTGTGATCAAACACAAAATTTGACTTCCATTCCGAGAATTTTATGAATTCGACGATTGTCGTCCAATCGTGCAATTTCCGGCAAATCTTCCTTCTTATGATTTGTTCAACATTACAAGTGAAGTCTATTCTTCATGTGAACATCTCAACATACTTATGTTCATTGTTGGATTTTAACTTATTCTTCACGAGCTTATAACTTGTCAATTTATAAACTACTTAAGATTTCATTGTTAATGACTTATGACAATTTAAGTTTCTTAAACATCATTTCTTATATGTTCTCAACATATAACTCAACTTAGGTATACATGATACACATGATCATATAAATTCCATTATCTTCATATCAATTCTCTTAATAACCTCCTTATAAGTTCATATTATTTTCTCATAAGTTATAACTTATGTTAGCTTAAATGACTTATTGCCAACTTAATTGGCTTAAATTCATTACTTACTCATTTATGTTTCTTAATCCAACTTTTCTTATCAACCTATCATGGTAGAGATAGAAGATAATTGGAGAAGAAATCTTACTTTTGTTGTCTTGGTAAGGTAGCTTGCTTCTTCTTCTTACTTATGGAATGAGTTATTGCTAGCTTATTCTCTCTAACACTTAAGCACTTTGGATTATTTGAACAACCAACAAAATGACTTGCAAGCTCTTCTATTAATAGACTTTCCAAAGTTAGGGTATTTTAGTCTTTAAAACATCTCACCTCCTTACTATTCATTACTTGGCTAGCACAACTTTAATCCTACACTTGGTCATTAATTAAAAGTCTTGGTCAATACTCCTACTTGATCATCACACTTACTTGATCACCACCTCACTTGGTCACCACACATTCTTGGTCACCACTTATCTTGGTCATCACACATTTACCATATTAATATGGTTTTGCCCCATGGGTCAACCAATTCATTTTAATCTAGCTTGGGCTTGGATTTATAAATCCTTTGGGCTTTGCATTAATAACTCTCATTGGTTTATTAATTTATGTTTGGGCCTTAACCCTTTAATTCACTTGGCTTTATACAAAATCCTAGTCAATCCTTTCAAGTCCATTAACATTACTTTAGTACATATACTTATAGTTTATGCATTATTCTTGTATTCTAATTCCTATAGAATTTGTATACCGTTTTTCATCCTTCATACAAACTCGTATAATACTTCGTATTATACTCATTTCTATTTCTTTGTACAATACATAAGTATCATACCATTAGTACATATTCATTACTATTTCGCCTTCCTTAACGTTTATAAATTAAGTCCACAAGCGAAATATCGTTTTTTCCATAACTAGATTTTTATTACATAATCCATCTCACCTTATTATTCCATCATTACGTATTTCTCGAAAATCCAAAATTATATCCCGAGCAAAAACCGATGAATAGTGTTTTTTAGAAAATTTCTCGGAAAACTTTTATTTTCGTCTTGAAAATTCAAACACTTTAATTCATCCACGTAGCTCAAATACTACGACATTCAAACGTCACTAGGTTATATAACGACAACCATCTTGATAACACATAGGATAAGATTTTATTATTATTTAAATTAATAAAATCATTTTACAATAAGATCCGAATTTCTCGGTCGTTACAGTCAAAGCCAATAACTGAAATAGAGGCTCACGTTGAAGATAACCTTGATGAGGTGATTATTTTGGAAAATATAGTACCGGACCCAGAAATGGTGGAACTAACAGATAGTGATTCGGACACCAAATTTGGAGCTAATCAAGCATCAACCGAAGTGCAGAATCTGACGAACAAGGTTTCTTCTCTAGAAAAGTTGTGGGAAATAGAAAAACTACTAAATAGTCAATTGCGAAAGGCATTAATCGAAACGATAGAAAAACAAGATAAGCTTAAGATCCAAATTGATCAGATGGGAGCCAAAAGCAACACATCGTGTGCAACTCCGAACAATAAGGGGAAAAGAAAGATAGAAGACCATGACGTAGGAAAACCTGATAAGAAGAAAGGGAAAAAGATATGTTACATTTGCGATTATGAGGGACATACCACTTTGTATTGTCCCGACTATAAACCAGGTGCATATTTTATCTGTGGATTAGAAGGTCATCGGGAGAAAGGTTGTCCAGAATCAGGAAAGAGGTGTAGGAAATAAATAGAATTAGTATTTTATTATATGACAAGTATGTCTGTGTAATGTAATATTTCCAACTTTTGTATAAGTTATAGCAGCGATTCCCGACTTTTATGGTCACAAAGGGATATCGGATGTTTAAAGCAGTATGTGCTATGTTATGTACTATAAGATAGTTGAATGAATATGAATTTATGTTTGGTTAATGAAACAAGTTTAAAATATTAAACTTATACGCTAAGGTTTAGAATGTAAGTTAATAAAATATAGATTATGTTTTATTTAACCAGATAATGCCGCCAAGACATCAAACTCTGAACCAAAGGGCATAAGAATCTATCAACAATGCTGGAGGACAACAACCAGACCTGATGCAGAATTTCGCAAACATGGTAGCTCAAGCCATGCAGAATGGAATGCCAAGCTGTAGGGAATCAACCAGAAAATCGCTTTGCAAACTTCAAGGATTTTAAGGTCGTAGGACCGCCCGAATTTAGAGGTACCACTGACCCGATAGAAGCCCAAACTTGGGTTAAGGAAATAGAAAAAGTATTTGTAGTCGCTAGGGTAGCTGAGTGGCAAAAGACAACTTTTGCCACCTACATGATAAAAGGAGAGGCGAATTTCTGGTGGAAGGAAAATTAAGCTAGGGCAGGAGAAGGAGAGATAGCATGGACTAGGTTTAAGACGCTGTTCTTTGAGAACTATTTCTCGGCTAGTGTACAGGCTAGGATAGAGGTGAAGTTTTTGAAATTGAAGCAGGAGAACTTGACAGTTGCGGAGTATGCCGCTAAGTTCAATGAATTAGCTAGGTTCGCTCCGCACCAAGTGGATACGGAGGCTAGAAAGGAAAGGAGAGGCGAGTAGCTAGGGTAGCTGAGTGGCAAAAGACAACTTTTGCCACCTACATGATAAAAGGAGAGGCGAATTTCTGGTGGAAGGAAAATTAAGCTAGGGCAGGAGAAGGAGAGATAGCATGGACTAGGTTTAAGACGTTGTTCTTTGAGAACTATTTCTCGGCTAGTGTACAGGCTAGGATAGAGGTGAAGTTTTTGAAATTGAAGCAGAGAACTTGACAGTTGCGGAGTATGCCGCTAAGTTCAATGAATTAGCTAGGTTCGCTCCGCACCAAGTGGATACGGAGGCTAGAAAGGAAAGGAGGTTTGAGCTAGGCATAAAACCCTGGCTCTACAAAAAGTGGCGGTGTTGCAGATCAATACATTTGCCGCACTTTTAGAAAAGACTATCATAGCTGAAGGGGCAAGTGAGGCCATGAGTCTCTACAATAAGGAGAGAAAGAATAAGGGTGAGGGAGCTGGGAAGGTAGAAGTAGGTAGTGGAAGTAGGGGTGAGAAAAGGAAGTGGAACAATGTGGGGAGTGTTCAAGTCAAGCAGAAAGTGCGAAAAAGCAGGCTGTGCAGTGTAAGAATTGTGGGAAGAGTCATTCAGGTGAGTGTCTTAAAGGCAAGTTTGTGTGCTACAAGTGTGGGCAGGAGGGACATATCTCTCCTAACTGCCCCAATCCTAGGATGAGCAATGGGTGTTTTCTGTGTGGATCCACAGAGCATAAGGTGAAGGACTGTACAAAAAGGAGAATGGATATAGGGAGCGTGAATGCGGGAAGAGGCAGTAGAACAATGGCGATAACGGGACCAACTTCAACGAAATCAACCGCAAGAGTCTTCAACATGACGGTTCAGGATACCATAGCAGCCGGGGATGGAACTTCAGGTATTATTCGTATGAATTATATTCTCGTATATACGATTTTCTTAAATATAAGTAAATTATGTTATAAAGAAATTTTGAAGGAGAAATTTGAGTTCTGTTAGAAATCAGATTTCCGTATAATCAGATAGACAAGCTTTATGTTGAACTGTTAAAGATCAGTTCGATCGAATTTGATCGAGATCTACTTGAAATGACTATGTATGCTATTTGCCCTAGCGTCTATAGGTTTTAAAGCGGTGATTCCGAGGACGGAATCCTTATAAGAGAGGGTGGATGTAATAACCCAATATTTTCAATAAGAAATTTTGAGAATAATTTTTTTATATATATAAACGTGGGAATATGTGCAAAGTAAAACATATGTATATATGTGATAAATAAAATTATTTATTCGATGAATAATTATAAATAAATTCTTTTAAGGATTATTGATTATTATAGATGATATTCTTATAATAAATTGATTTTGTAATAAAATATTTATTATCTAATTTCCATGAAAATATAATTATTGTATATAGGATATGATTATTATAATATGTATTTTATTATATTAGTTAAGTTAATTATTTTAACTTAATTAATACTAGTATGTGTAAAGGTTATGCCAGATATAAATTCAAAACCCTAAGTCTGGATTTTGAATAAGGAATGAGAATAATAATATATTATTATTTATATTTCAATAATATAAACAATCCTGATATGTGTGTAATGTAATTTGTGGAACAGTTATGGAGAAACAATACAAAATCCTAGCATTATTGATAAACTATAGTACAGAGTCATCTATGACTGTAAGACTTGTTAAGTTATGTGTTATGTAGTTAATGACCTTTATATGTTTAATGTTAATTAGGTAAACCCTAATCAATATTTAGAAATCCTAATTACTAGATTAGAACCCTAATTGCTAAGTTATAAATCATAATTATTAATTTAGCAAGCTTAATAGCAATTAGTATTTTATAAAGCCTATTTTACAAGTCTAAAGTGATTAGGAAACCTAATTCAATTAGGGAACCCTAATTCAAATTTCTAGAAACTAAGATTCCTATTTTGCCCTTATTACACCGATCTAGATTATGAGTTTAGGAAACCTTAGGGTCAAACCCTAAGGGTTAGAAAGGAATTGATAACTTTGCCACTAAAAGTAAACACCAAATGACCAAATTGCCCTTCTTGTATTATTTAATAGATAACTTGTAAAACTTGTCATAACTTTAGTTGGTAAACCAACTCAACCTAGCCATGTGCCTATAAACCAAAAATCTCAGCCATCTTGCATCACAAGTACATTAGATTCAAGTATTATATAAGATCAAGGAGAGAGAAGTTGCATAAATTAGCTCATTTTACTTACAACACTCAACCAAGACCCTCTCAACTCAAAACCTCCGAAAATATCTTGCTAGACCAGTCCCTAATCAAGCCCCACTATCACTTCTAGCATATCAGAAAGTCAGATTCAAGAATTGATTATAGAAAGGTATAAACCTAAACCAAATTTTCAATCTTGTATGCTATGTTAGATGTTATATTTAAATGTTTAAATATGTTATATAAGGTGTGAATCAGTGATCTGGGTTGCTAAATAGTGGATCCATAATGTTTATATGCTCGAATCTAAGTTTTTACAAAATCTGGGAAATTTTCAAAAGTGGTCTGACAACCGAGTCAGACCACATAGCTCTTTATCTGGTTATCATTTTTGTTGTTTAAATGTTTGAACATGTAGTATGCTGTAAGGGCTTTAATCTGGACATGAAATCATGCTTACAAAATGTGTGGATTTTGTGTTATTAATGGTCAAACCTCCTTGACCAAGCATGACCAACGGGGTTTCTAGGTAACCCAGAAACTCATTTTCCGAGTCTGACAATGGTTTCAAGCGTCTAGATCTGTCCGTGTAATGTTGTTTTGATTCTGTTGTTGTAACTAGATTGTAGTTTGTTATATATACTACTTATTCATGCTCTTAGAACACCAAAACAATAAATCGGTTTCCTGCAGTAGACGGTCAAACTAAGTAAGAAGTTCAAGAAATGAGTTTTCTGGGTAACCCAGAAAACTTAAATCGTGACTTCTAACATGGTTTGGCCGGTTAGATCTAGCGTTTGTGATGTTGTTATGATGATGTTATGTAATAGATCTGTACACCTACATGTTTTCTACACACTGAAAGCTTAAGATCACAAAAACATTACAAGCATAGCATGTAGTGGAGGCCCAAAGTAGGACCCTCGAGCTGTTCTTCATTCTGGGTAACCCAGAAATGAAGAACAGTCTCTGACAGCCACTGTGATGGCTTAGATCTCCTTGTTGTGATGTGTTATGATTTAGATGATAGTTGGATCTTGTAGTGTTACAACAATACTACAATGTCAGTGTCTTAGTTAGCTTAGATCATGATTACACAGAGAATTAATGGTGGTCAAACATGACCCCTTGAACACTGCCTTGTCAGTGTTTTTGAGCTCAAGAACACCAACAGCGACAGAAAGTGTCGTTATAGCCTATAGCGACGGTTTCTATTATTTTTATTTTTTAATTTCTAAAAAATGATTTAAAAATAGAAATAAATTCTAAAAATTATTTTAAAATAGTAAATAAATTTCGAAAATTATAAAATCAGTTTTAAAAATTATTTTAAGTCATAAAAATTAACTTTTAATAATTTGGCATATTTTTCATAAATATTAATAATTATTTGAATATTATTTATTTAATAAATGCACAAAATAAATTAGTTAAAAATCATTTTATTATATTAAAAATTATTTTAAATGATAATAAGGTATTTAATAATATTTTAAGTTATAAAATATAACTTTCAATATTTTAAAATAAATTTTATTAATTATTTAATATTAATGATATTAGATTTATTTAATAATTATATTAAATAATTGATTAAAATGATTTTATTAATTTAAAAATCATTTAAAAAGGATATAAATGGTTTAAAAAAATATTTTAAGTAATTATAAATGAGTTTTAATAGTTTAATGAATAATACCTTAATATTTTAATATTAATGGTAATTGTTTAAAACTAATTTTAAATGTTTTAAAAATCATTTAGGGGTAATATTAATATTTTAAAAATATTTAGAGTTATTATAAATAACTTTGATATTTTGGCAATGGTTGCATTAATATTTTAATATTATTTAAATATTAATGATAATAGAATTATCTAATATTTAAATTATTTAATAATGATTCTAGAGTTTGAAAAATCATGATAAATTATAATAATTATCTAAAAATTATTATAAGTTATTTAAAAAATAATATGACTAGTATTTAAAATATCCAGGATAATGTTGAACTATATGATAGTGTTTAAAACTCGATAATTGCCCGATAAAACTGTCGGTACACCGAAATGCTACCGAAATTGATCCGAACATATATAGTTTGACTGTATAAGTATAAGTTTGTGTCTTAATGACTGATATAACTATGTGACAATGTGATTAGGTTATGTGTTGACTGTAAATAACAGTACTATGTGTTATGATATGTTTTTCTAATCAATAGAACAATCTTATAAATGATAAGTCGTTGAATTAAAGATAGTACTAAGTTGTGTAAGCAGCAGACCAGGCAAGTTTCCGAAACTTACTCCAATTATTATTGAGCAAGTATCTTTACCTTTACATTTTCTTTATGCAATGGACATGAGTAGAACTCTTAAGTAATAGAACTCCCTTAAATAATAGAATTGTAGCAAAACGACGTAGTTTTGATAAGACGCGGTGACATTTTTGTAAATACGCGGTGGCATGGTATTTATAAAAATGCCACCGCGTCTTATCAAAACTACGTCGTTTTGCTACAATTCTATTATTAAGGGAGTTCTACTACTTAAGAGTTCTACTCTTGATCCTGTCTTTCTGTATATATATATATATATTTATATATATATATATTTATATATATATATATATATATATATATATATATATACCTATGATCCCCCATGTGTATATGTTAAGAAAAAATCGTCTAAGCTATTTGACCAGCTAGACACAGATTAGAAATATTGTTGAATATGATAAAACCTTTTTGTATCCAATCAAATTATTTTGGTTCGGATTCAAGACTAAGTATGAACATCATTCCGATCAAGGAAAAACTTTTATGCGCCTAAGGCGGATAGAGTGAACGATAATATCGTTCTTGCATTTAGTATTGATCAATACAGGGCATAACGGGCTGATCATCCCCCGTGACCGTAAGTTATAACGGTTTGCGAATGAAGTTCTGCTAAACCTATTCGAAAATTGAGAACAATGTTCATAGTATGTCACCTTAACCCTATTTATAGTCAGTACGTAGTTTTAAAAATTTGATAGAGAGTTGTTATGTTATTATTATCGGTTCAGATTACTTCACAACCATTGATTTGTTGTAGAAGGGGTAGTACAAAGAAAATATTTAATCCTTTCAGCTAATCTTTGTAATTGTTATTACTTGTTGGGCACTCAAATGCTCATCCTTGCTTAAATTAAATATTTTCAGTTAAGTATGACCAACCAGAGGGCTCTGCTAGGAACAAAGAGAAAGGAAAGCTGTCAGAATAAGTTGTGTTATCTTATAAATAGCTAGACTTAAATAAGATGACACTACAAAAAATGACGCTAAAATTTGTCACATAAAAATCATTTTTCGTCACTAAAATATTTGGTGACGAGTGTTAATCGTCATAGAGACCGTCACCGTATGAGCGTGGTATTAGGTTTATTTGACAATATTTGATGTCGTCACTAAATGTTTTAGCTTATGGTGACGATCTACATCATTGTCACTATAATTAATTACTTTTAGTGACGTTAATAGCGTCACTATTTGAATGAAACTTTCGTCACTCTATATTATGTTTCGTCATCAAAACTTAGTGCATTAAATGACGAAAATCTTTTTTCGTCATTAACTAATATTGTTTTAGTGACGAAAATATGTTACTCTATTTAAATCATCTAATTTTAATGACGACAATATTGTCATATTTATGATTATTCTTTCGTCATGTTATTGTGTTTATCGTCATCAAAAATAAGAAAATAAATAACGACAACAAATCGTCACCTAATAATAATTTAACATGACAATTATGTCATTTCATATTTTAAATAATATTACAAAATATTTTGTCACTAAAGAGTTACTTTCTAGGACACATTTTTCAATGTCAATAATTAAATGCTTATAGTGACGATACATCTCGTCACATAAAGAGTTATTAATAGTGATAAAATTATTTGTTGTGACTGAATGAAAAACTAAATATAAAATTATAGATCTAAAAATAAGAAAAAAGATTACACCAAGATGATGACTAATAAATTCCAACCCTTTAAATAAAATCATTGTTATTACAACAACACTAGCAAAACTGAGCAACAAACTCGGTCTTACCAACAGAAGAATGCAGTTAATTAATACTCAAATACATGAACATGTGCATGAACTATTTTCACAATCAAGTGCAAATTAATAAGCTAATGACCACCATGTGCATGAACTATTTTTACGTGAACTCCAGACGCACCAAAGTTTCTGATTTCATCCTTCAGCACCTCTATTTTCTGCTTTACATCAGGCCGTCCCAAGATCTCTTCATATTTCTTCTATATTTCTAGCTAAAAAGTCTCCTTGTTCTTTGCGGATACATTCTTGGCTTTAGCTGAAGTATACTATTATTATAAAAGAACCAAGATGAATGTTTAACCAACTGGGGCGAAATAAATAAATTAATAAATTAATAAAAAAAAACCTGTTTAATGTCAGTCATTGTTGCTTCATAATTTTCTACCGTCAAGTCATCTTCAGTTCTTGACAATCTTCCTAGTTCAGCTTCCACCAGCATACCATTTGCATGTGCCAAGGATGAAATGAATTTCGTGTATGAGATCTTCTCTTTGAAAGGAAACTCTGAACCATCTACCATGACTGAATCGAATCCCTGCAATGGTTTGTATTGATAAGTAGATTGTGAATGATGCATTAAAGCTCAATAGTTTTAATTTGAATCCCTGCAATGGTTTGTATTGATAAGTAGATTGTGAATGATGCATTAAAGCTCAATAGTTCTAATTTGAACATCACAAAATTCAGTGGAAAGTAACCCAGAATAGAGTACATAAAATATCTGCTTCAATATACTAGCAAGACAGTTTACTATTTCCAGAACTTCCACCAACTCTTTCTTGGAATTCCCACGATCAAAGTGAACTGTGATTGGGACCTGTCACAAAAGCATGCAGATTTACTTCTCAAGTGTTTGCCAACCTTACCTAAATGACTGTTATCTCTAATATCTAAATTGGGCTGCATTCTTCATGGTGGAAATTATACTAGTCATAAAGTTAACATAATTAAATGTAGCAGAATGTTTAGAGGAGCATTTGTTTGGCACATGATCTTAAACATGAATTCGACAAACTTAAGAGACAGAGATCCGGATATGGAACAAATATTCCTCAATATGAAACATAAAAATTGTAAACACGGATTCAAAAAATTATATAGATCAAGTGCATAGACATTTATATAGATCAAGTGCATAGACATTTATATAGATCAAGTGCAATCTTAAAGAAGAACTGGAATAATATACGACAATTATGTGTAAAATTTTTGGCAAGCGTAAAAATATACAGAATGATTTAACAAAAAATTTGCAACTGTATAAAATAAGTTAGCAAAAGAGATACAGAATGAATCAGGATTCTCTGAAAATTTACAACATTGTGGCTGGAGATTGTGGTAGATAAAACTTACTGTCAATGCCCAGCTGATTCACAGCTGCAACAAATTTTCGATGCAACTCTACAGACCAAACAACCCGAGCTTTCTTCTGCGCAGAGGGATCTTCGTTATTGTGTCCGTTCTCGTCACGTTCCTCAACATCATCGTCAATTTGGTTCTTCCTTTTTCTATTAATTTTCCCATTCTCATCAGGACCACACATTTCTTGAAATTCTTTTAAATCTCCAGACTCAACACGAGGCTTGTCGAAATCTTTTTGATCCTTGGGATCAAACTTCTTTTGTCTAATTACGTGTTGCCAAATATTCTTTAGCTCTTCAATTCTGATAGGTTTCAGCAAATAATCACAAGCTCCATGACTGATTCCCTTCATAACAAGGTCGGTATCACCATATGCGGATAACACTAGAATCACATCAACAATTAGCCATCAAAACCGGAAATAGGTCAAATAATCATCTACCACGAGCATTTTTCTTAATTCCTTTAAGATTCTGAATACTTTGTCCCGTAGTTCTGAATTCCAGTATTACATGAATTTCCGACTTAGTTAAAAACATAGTGGAATCATTTTTTGTTGATAGATGAAATCAAGTCACAATTGTCACTCACTAAATTGCCAAAACATTCATTAGATAAAAATCAAATAATTCAGCAAAGAATTAAACCTTAAAACTAAGTAGTATAAGTAAGAAAGAAATAAAGCATAATGATTATACATTCATTTGTAGAATTGTAGCTAATTGACTTTATTCATTTAACATATACATATAACATTTTAGTTTCTAGAAGTTCAATAAAGAAGCAAATGCTAGTGAACACAATTAAGCTACCTGGAATGTGTATTTTTCTAAACATAGATGGATCAAGTAACAAAACCAAAACTATAATACTAAAATAATGATTTGCAAATTTATATATGTAGTCTTTTCTATTGATATCCAAGTGCACCCTCATAAAAAAACAAATAAGACCAAAAAGTTTGAGATGGAAAATTAAAGGATATGCAGAAAATGAAGATTAACTAACAACAGAAAGTGTAGAAAATAAAAGATACAAATAATTCATGTATATATAGGTTTATACACATAACAAGATTTTGAAGTGAAATTACTTACCAGGGACTTCATGCCCTTGTTGACATCACTCTTT